>CM050327.1:67930242-68048801 GCA_027475135.1 Bactrocera correcta | reverse complement strand
ACCTACGCGGCAGTTGCTGTTGCGTTGCCGCGTCGCGTTGCGTCTCTCCGCCGCGCTACCGCACCGCGCGCTGTTGTTCACTCATGATGCGCCGCGCTGTTACTTTAATTAAAAGTGCCAACTACAGACAGGCGTGTTTTGCACATTGTTGTTTTTTTTCCGTACTTCTTGTTGTTGTTGTTTTTCTGCGCTCTTACATAACGCGTAGTGGTCGCGCGCATTTGCTTTTATGCCTTTATATGTGCATCTTTCGTTTTTTCCTTGCACAAGTTGACTGCAAATAAGTGCATGTGGCTGCAGTGAGTCCCGGCACGCGTCATTAACACAGCGCCACACCCACAAGTGAGGCTGCTGGCAAGGCGCTGCGTGTGACCACCGACTGTTTATGAGCGCGCATTACTAGTGGGATTTTTAGTGCCGACGCGCGCGCACACTTGTTTGCTCATAGTTACAAGTAAATTTATTTTGACTACAAGAATGACATAACTCAAAAATACTAAATTCACTTAAATTTCCACAAAAACACTATTAATTGCGCTTTCTTCGCTTTCTTTACAGGCCCAACGTCCCGAGAACACCGTCATGCAGGCTTTGGAGTCACTCAACGACTCACAAGTGAACGATTTTCTCAGCGGCAAGACACCATTGAATCTGAGCATGCGCCTTGGCGATCACATGATGCTCATACAACTGCAATTGAGCACCGTGAATCCGGCAAACGGCAGCAGCTCAGCCACAGCTGGCAGCAGTTGCTCCAGTGGCAGCAGCAGCTCCGCCGCGTTGCGCGCACGTTCGAGCCAGCGCAACAATCGCTCCGCTTTAGCGGCCGGCCACAGTCACAACCACCACCATCATCATCATCACCACCATCACCATCAGCAGCAGCAGCAGCAAGCAACAGCTGGCGCCAGCGCTTCCAACAACACGTCCGCTACTACAAACACAGGCGCCGCCACCGCAGCAGCAACAACATCAAATATCGTCGTGAGCCAGCAGCAGCGTAGCAATGGCACTACAACAGCCGCCGCACGCTTGCCAGTTGGCAGCAATGGCACACTGAAGAGCTCCGATCTCAGTTCGTTTCTCAGCAAGCGCGACTATGAGAATCTACAGAGCATTGTGAAGAGCATTGCCATGTCACAGCCGGCGCGTTTGACATCGCCGCCGCTAAGTCAAATGTTGGCACAGCATGTGCGTCAGTGCGCGCCCAGCAATGTGCCCTCTTCGCTGGCACAACCAGTGGCGGCCGTCAACAACAATACAAGCTTCCACAGTGCGCGTGCCGCCAGCACGGCGGACAACAGCGCCGCGAGCGCATCGCCACTGCTTGAACAGTCACCCATCAAATCGCTATCGAATCTGGTGTCAAGTCCAATCAAAACGGCCGCCATAAAGAGCATTCCCATCACGAAGGCTGGTTGCAGCGGCAGCGCTTGTGAGAGCAGCAGCAGCAGCGCCACGTCCAACAGCAGCGCTATGGATGCAGCATGCCAGGATCCTATTGCCGCCAAGCTAACCTCGTGTCTTTGTACACGCCTTAATGGTCGCACAGCCGGCAAGGACGACAGCTGCATGGACACCACCACAACGAGTGGCGCCACAAGCCCGGAGGCAATGATTACAGAGTGCAGCAGCGGCGCGGTAGCTGAGCCACAAACACCAACAACAACATCAGCGTTGCAGAAGCTTGTTGCGGGAGGCAGCACGCCCGTCGCCGCCACCTTACACAAAACGGCTAATAATCCCATAACGCGCTCGAAGCATCGCAGCCATCACCACCACCACCATCATCATCATCACCACCACTACCATCATCAGCAGCAACAACAGCAGCTACATGCCAAGACGCTAACGCCATTAGTGCGCCCAAAGGCCAGCACTAGCCCACTGCCGCGTCCCATTCCTTTGACTACGCGCAGCTTGGAGGAGAGTGGACTTGGCGCTGATGCGGACACGAAGACGCCGACAGCGCCTGCCACAGCCACTGGTGCTACAGTGACGCCGCTCACAGCAACACCAACAACAAATAGCGTTGCCGCCGAATTAGACGATGCAGGCGTTACAGTATCGGATTCGCGTACGCTCGCCGAGGCCTCGCGCAATCTCACACAAACGCTGCGCAAACTCTCGAAAGAAGTCTTCACCAACAAGATTGATTTGTCCAGCAGCGAGGAGGCACCGCGCAAAAGCAATTCGGGCGCTGTTATTGAATCGATGAAGAACCATGGCAAAGGCATCTACTCCGGCACCTTCTCGGGCACACTCAACCCAGCGCTGCAGGATCGCTACGGGCGCCCGAAGCGTGACATCTCTACCGTTATACACATTCTCAACGACTTGTTGAGCGCCACACCACAATACAGCCGCGGCGCGCGCATCAGCTTCGAGACGCCAAGCGGTTCGTCCGCGGCCAGCGGCGCTTCAGGCAGCAACGGCACCGCCGTACATGGCATACGCAGCAAGCAGGTGAGTAAACCCTAGACATACACACATATGTATATGAAATGCAATACTAACATATTTACACATTTGCTTGCAGCTCTCGCTGAAACACCACTATCACCACCACCAGCACGCGCAGTCCTGCGTGAAATGCCTCAAGTCGCAACAACAGCATGGCAGCGCCAGCGCTTGCACTTACGGCGAATGTAACGGTCACTACGCCGGCGCTAAGGCAACAGCAACAACCAGCCGTGGCTGCTGCAAAGACAGCGCCGCCGGCAACGCCACCAGCGGCAGCAGCAGCAACGCTGCCAATGAGCGCACCGTCTGCAATTGCCGCTACCGCAACAACACGGAGACGGGCGAACGCGAGGTGGAGCAAATGTGCCAGAAATGCACAACCGACATGGAGAACACCAAAATGAAGTCGAAGATCGATCAGCTGCGCCAGGTGATGCTGCAGAGTAAACAGCGCCGTGAGGCGCGCAAATTGAAGGGCGCACCCTATGGTGCACGCGCGGTCGGCACACCTGCCAAACCGGCTACCGCTTTGGCACCCACCGCCACCGCCGTCGCTGCTGTCTGCGCCAATGCCACGAATACGTCATCAGCTATGAACGCAAATGCCTCGTCCGCCGCTTTGACAAGCTCACCACAGCTGGCAGCCGCGAGCAACAGCAACAACACAACAGCGCCCAGCGAGGTATCGCCGAATCACATTGTGGAGGAGGTGGACACAGCTGCTTAAATCCATTTAATTGCCCGCAATTGCTGCTAAACTAATAATAACAACAACAACAGCTATAACTGTGTACATGAGGAAGCTCACCATTATTCACCATTTGTCCTAACTTGTAGCATTTATTAGTTTATTCATTAGGAGAATCATCATTGGCCTCAGCGCTTTTGTGCAAGAGAAGCGAGAAGGCAACAACAAAAACAAATAAAGTAAAACCAAACAATTCAATACAAAATTGATTGCACAATAATGTTTAGTGCGAGAATTATTTACTGACGGCAGCGCGAATATCCAACTGAGTCAACTGAATTTACAACTTACAAATATTGAACAACAACAACAAATAAGCAAAAATAATGCTGTTTTGCAATTAAAAAATAATTAACTAAAAAATTGCAAAAAATTGAATGAAAAAATTGAAAATATAAATTTTTTGTTAATTTATACAAAATGTTAGTTTTGTATTTTTTACTTTATAAGTAGTAAAAATTGGAAATGTATGTAGACAAAATTTAAAAAAATATTAAATTCACTAAATTCGCTGAAATAGAGAAAATTATTTAGTTAATTGCAAAATTATAGTAAAAAATATTCGCACTTTATATAAAAAATAAATTAATTAATATGACGACACTAAAAATATGCAAACAAAAAAAAAAAAAACAAAAAACATTTTGAACTAAACGCTGAAAAATAATATTTAATTAATTGACATTGTTTGTAACCTAAAAATGCAAATTTCGTGTTTACAACAACAATTAACTATTATTGAAGCCTAAAAACTGGAATTTGCGTGCGAAAATATTTCAAATAATTTCAAATAAAAATTCGCTGTATAATTTAATTAGTTTAATGTGCAACTTGTAATTTATGTAAATTAAAATTAAAGAAAAAAATTGTCAAAAAATAATGCAGAAAACGCATACTGAATTTATTACCGAAGCAGCTTGTAGCGAAAAACAGCAATTTACGCACTCAGAAAAACGAATAATTTTTGCATTTACCATTACTATTCACACGCAGTGTACGCTGGCAGCTTTTGAACTTATAAAAACAAATTTTTTTGAAAAACTTTTTTTTTGAGAATTTCACTTTTGAATAAAATATTTTATTGCGTCGCTATTAAACTACCAAGAAATAGTACAGTGGTTGTGAAAACTATGCGCTGGTCCTTAAAAAAAATTATTTTACTGCGAAATTTGCTGGCTCGAAAAGAAAATATTATTTTGTGCTTTCAAAAACATATTTTTATTAAAAAATACACAATTTTGTAGTTTCAAAAGTATATTTTAACATGAAATTCACAATTTTGTATTTTCGAAAATACATTTTTGCTTTGAAATATGCAATTGTGTGCTTTTGGAAATGCATTTCTGTTTTAAATTTGCTATTTTGTGTTTTCGAAAATGCATTTTCGAAAAGTAAATATTATTATTTTTTTTAATATATAATTTTGTGCTTTCGAAAATGCATTTTTGTTTTAAATTTGCAATTTTCTAATTTCGAAAATGCATTTTTGCCTTGAAATATGTGATTTTATGCTTCCGAAAATGCATTTTTTCTTTGAAATATGCAATTTTATGCTTTTGAAAATGCATTTTTGCAATTTTGAATTTGCTATTTTGTGTTTTCGAAAATACATTTTTGTTTCGAATTTGCCATTTTGTGCTTTCGAAATTATTTTTATTACTTAACGAAATACAGCATTTTGCGGGTTCACGCGTTTGGGACCAATATTTAAAAAAACGCTATTCAAAAATAATATTAAAAATATTGAATAATTTTTTTTTTAATTTTTCCAAAAATTAAATTTAAAAAATATGTTATGAAGTAAATAAAATTGCACCAGTGTAATCTAGAAAAATATAAGAAATAAATATATTTTCCGTTATAGACTATAACAATAAGTTACTATAATTTTGCGCGCATAGCAAATGCTGTTAATTCGAAAATAAAATTTTTCGAAAACATTTCACAAACTGTATTGAAATTGTATATGTAAATTATAGCGTTGAAAGTGAATTCTGTTACTTTAAAATTTAATTTAAAAATGTATTAAACAAAATTAAAAAAACTTGTACACTCTGAGCCAGCAAATGCAAAAAAAGCTACAATAGTAAGCAGTAAATTAGAAAAAATGCAGCAAAAGTATGATTCAGCAAGCAAGAAAAGTTTGTTTTAACTAAAAATTTGCGAGAGAATATTGCTATAAAATATTAAAGCAATAAAAGCTTGCTATAATAAAAATTATAGCGCTAAAAATTACCGAAGGCTTCGAAACAATTCATAAGAGCTCCAGCTTGTGTAAAAAAGTTTTTTCAATCAAAAATTTGCAAAAAAGGTTGCTATAATGAAAATTTTAGCAATTTAAAGTTGCTATAATAAAAGTTGTAGCAATAAAAAGTTGCTATAATAAAAAATGATAGCAATAAAAAGTTGCTGTAATAAAACTTATAGGGCTAACAACTGCTGAAGGCTTCGAAAAAATTCAAAAATGCAAGAAAATTATGCTCCAACTTGTGAGAAAGTGTTTTCAATCAAAAATTTACAGAAAAAAGTTGTTATAATAAAAAGTACAGCAAAAAAAGTTGCTATAATAAAAATTATAGCAATAAAAATTTGCTATAATAAAAATTATAGCTCTAAAATTTGCTGCGTGCTGCAAAAGAAATTCAAAAATGTTTGCATATTAAAGAACTAATAATTTTGTGCCAACAAAAAGTATTCTTTGCAATAATTTATTACATTTTTTCACATAATTAAAAAAAAACTGCGTACTAAATTTATTTTCCTACTTATTGCATTCGAAATTGACAAACTTGCAGCGTTTTGAACACAATTTACTAAATAATAAATAAGTACTAGCTACAACTTAACATACATACATACAACTATGTTTACTAAAACCAGTTTATATGTGCATACCGTTGTGTATGTATGCAACTAATTAACAATTGTGCAATCGTTAATGTGTCTGTGTGTGTACAATTGTTCATTTATGAAAACTAATTTATGTTTAAGCCTAAACGATGAAATGTTATGTAACTTTGCATTAGTTGTTTAGTTTTTTGTCTTGTTTTTTGCCTGTCAAACACTTTGCAAAAACAACAATAATACATTATATATATATATAAATATGTTTTTTTTGGGTATATGAGTTATTGTAATTTTGTTAGTGTAAAGTTTAGCCTGTACACACCTACTAATTCATAATGAATTTTATGTTAGAAGCGCGGCGGGAGCGCCGGGAGAAACGTATGTGTTGCTAGTAACTACTTATTCTACTTATAATTAAATGAATATTTGCTTAAATGCTATTTTGCATCATCAATATGAATGCATTATAAATATGTATATGTATGTTGCGCTTTAAAAGAGTTATGTATGTATGTAGTAAAGTTGGTTTTGTTTTTTTGGAAGACCAGTTATATTTAAAATTACACACACACACATTTATATAATTACATTTATATATATATAATATACTTCTATGTATAGTTTTAATTGTTCCCTAGGCACTACAGTTACCCCCATTGTTAAACCTTGATTCTTGTTTAACTGCATATAATTTCTAACCTCAATTGTTTCATGTTTTGCCCAATTATGTACGCCTACAATATATACATACATACAGTTGTTAGTGCAGTAAATGTTTACCGTTATGCGTAATTTGTAATACTTTATGCACTTTTCTTTCTTATTCATCGTTTTTCTCTGCTCTTACTCTTCCTCTCTCTTCACTCTCTTGCAGCTGTATGTTTATGTGTTACCTTTGTCGCCTTTGAATTGAAAATTATTCGCTTTACATTGCAATTTAGTTAATTTAATTTGCAATTTATGTTAAATTTTAATTATTAAATATGTCTAGTTACATACACACTTACACATATATACTACATACATATGTATATGCTAATAATAAAAACTTTATGTAATTGAAAATAAAAACTTAGTGAAATGGTATATTTAGTTTGAACAAAAAACAAAAAAAAAACAACAAATTGGTTTTATTTTTAAAAACTAGTGTAGTTGTACGGCGGTGTTATTGTTGTTGCAATATGAGCACAATGCGTTTTTGAATGTAATTGGACTCTTACAATATTCAAAAATCGCTGATAATCTAAAGTCCAGGAAATTTTAAAGGCTACGGTAATCAAGCACCCTATGCCAGGGCATTTTGAGAAGATTTTTAGTATTTTTAGATTTTCTATATGAGCTGGTGATCTACATGTTGATTAAAGTTGCTGGATTTTCTCGAAAAAAAAAATGGTTTAACAGTAGATTTTTGTAATGACTGTTGCTTAGGCATTTTTATACAAAGAGAAGTGGTTTTCAGCAGGCTTCAATTCATGGTTTTCCAAAATTCTGTTCTTTCCGAAAGTTGAAGCAGTACTTCAAAATTTTCACAGATATATTTAAAGTGCTCTAGTACATCGTGGCGGAACGTTTTCGACGCTGATCTGGTAGCCGCTCTCAAAAACAAATGCGAAGCTGGATTTTTATAGCATACTTTTAGGCGGCTCAAGTTGCTTATGATATTTATTACATTTTAGGCAAAAATCAAGCATAAATACTACTAATTGAGTCCGTTTCGGTCGAAATTTTTTTCCGTTTCGAATTTATTTTCGATAACCGTTATTTAATATCAAGAAGATATATCAGCAGAATTTGAAAAGTTTTTTAACTAACTTTGAATCAGATTTTTAGAATTCTGGCTAGTTGCTCCTGCATGACTTCAAGATGTTTTTTGAAGCTTCGATTGTTTTTCTATGATGACCGCAGCAACTTTTGCGATTCTTCGTCTTAGGTTTTCAGACTTGCTCAGTTTTAGTATCTCCTTTATTATGTGTAAAAAATTCTAATCCCTTCCTTTGATCTTCTCTGGATCTTACAAATTAATAATGCGCTTTCTTCTTTGTTGGCTTAGACACCGCACGCGGGAATGCGCCTAAAAGCAGACAAAAAGCACACTCTATTCAGATTTAAAAAATATTGTCTACTTTTAGGCGCTCAAAGGTCTACTCCATTCTGATATGAAAAATGTTGCCTACTTTTAAGCGGATATCAGACAAATTATGCAACGATAAACTTAAAAAAAAATGTAAATTGATTTTAATTTTAATATCGCTTGAAGGCCACTTTCAGAGAAATATTTGTACAGATTACAGAACATTACAGAATTACACAGATATTTGTCGATGGCACCTCAGTTTTCATACAAAATTCAAATATTAAAAAAAAAATTGAACAATGTTTTATTTAATTTGCTTTCGTTAATCATTTTTCGGATCCGTTCGCAACCTGACCACTCGATTTCCCTTAGTATATGTTATATATTGCTTACGCAGTGTGCATTGGAAGCTGATGTTGCTATCTGATGGCTAGCTATCTATACTTTTGAAATGTGCAACTAAATCTAAATGTATAGTATACTTTTAGGCACTTATATACACTATTTAATTAATTATAAAAAAATAAATTCCAAAACTATTATCGAGGCACCACAGTGAATATTTGTATGTATTTGTTGTAGTATATGTTAACTCATAGTGAAGTAAAAACTAAAGTACATCATCTTGGACTGCATAGTAAAATTTTTATATTGCCATAAGTAGCAAACACATACATACATACATACTGTATAAACTCGTACGTTGGTATAGCAACTGAGTATATGGTAGCAACTGAAAATTTGAGCCAGTTGCATAGTAAATTATTTTATAGTTAAAAAAAAAAAAAAAACAAAAACAAAAAATATTGAAAATGAAAAGGAGAAATAAAATTAATTAAAATTAATAAAAATTAAAGAAAAATAAAATAGAAACAAAACTAAATTAATTAATTAAATATCCCCCAACCAAAACAAAAAAAAAAAAAAGAAATATCCCACAATCATTCAAAAATATCTTATAGAAAAAGTTATTATTAACTTCTTTGCTTTTAGCAAAATATTGTATTGCAATTTGTTAATATTGCACAGTAAGTATAATAATCTAGTCAATAATATAGATATAACGGTACTTATGTGCCATATCATACCAAATATTGCATATGGACTGGACTCCAAAGCGTAATTTCCCTTAATATTTTATATAAAAATAAAAAAAAACTATGAAAATGATTGTTTTCCGCAAAATAATAATAATAATAAAATAACCTGAAAAATATCTTGCCATAAAAAAATTAAAAAAAAAAAAATAAAAAATACGGGCAATAATGTAAAAAAACGACCAAAAAAAAAATAAAAAACAAAAAATAAAAAATGCTTATATAAAATTAATAAATAAATAAAAATATTTACAAAAATGTAATTAAAAATTAAAAATAATTTTTTTGGAAATTACAATATTTTAGAGTCTGCTTAATTATAAAAAAAAGTAACTAAATTTCATGAAAACACAATGAGGATGAATTATGGTAATATGACATTACATAAATAAAAAAAAAAACAAAAAAAGTTAAATAAATAAATTTTTTTTATATACATATGTATTTAGCAAAAACAGTTTGTTTGCGAAGAATACTACTTTTTTAAATTAACACCTTCATACATAAATACGTACTTACTACATACTCTTATATACATACATACCTATATAATACGGCACTTGTATGTACATACAATATGCATGTCTCACTACAGAAATTACCACAATTACCAAAATACAAATACTAAGAAATACCACTATTCGATAAAAGGCAGAGATATGGCAACCAAGCGAGAAAAATGCATAACATACACTAATACTTATGAATATACATAAATACGTATAAATAAAGAGTAAATATTTATATTAATAAATAAATAATATTAAAATAAATAATATTATGTACCTCTTCTTTATATAAACGCCGCAAAAATGCAAAACAGCTGGCAACACTTGACTAACAGTGCATAAAATAAACATAAAAACGAAAGAATATGTAGATAAACAGTAAAAAATTAAAAATATGTAAAAGAAAACTATTAAAATAGAAAAAAATATTTAAAAAAAGAAAATTATTATTAAAAAATATAAGAAATATTAAGGAATATAAAAAAAAAAAAACATTTAAAAATTAAAAAAAAATCTTTAAAAAAAATATTAAGAAATATAAAATATTAAGAAATATAAAAAATTAAAAAACAAATTAAAAATTTAAAATATATTAAAAAATAAGAAAAAAATTATACAAATAAAATAATTAAAAAAAAAAATAAAAATAAAAAAAAATTTAAAAATTAAAAAAAATTAAAAAATAAATAAAAAGTATAAAAACAAATGCGAAAACTGTATCAAAGAAATCAAAACAAACCGAATATGTATTAAAAATGAACTTACAAATATTCAAGCATAAATCAATTAGCAAATAATTTACTACTAAAATACAATTCGTTGCATTTGTTTCGCTGATTATCAATTAATTACAACAATAAATAAACGGAGATACATACATGTGTAATCTCGTTGTTTTTATTTTATCCGTTAACTGTAAATGGCTGTAAGTATCATGAATTATTATGCAAATTCAAGCAATTATTTTGAGGTTATGTTTTCTCTTTAATGAATTACAAAACAAAAAAAAAAACTCAGCTAAAATTAAAGTTGACTCCTTAAGCCAGGATCTGGCTCATTAGGTTAAGATCTCGCTGCAGTCTGAAGAAAAAGTTGCTTAATTATAAGGTATTACAAGTATAGGGTGGGCCATATAAAATTTTAAATTTCGAAGATAGGGCGTAAAAGATTGAGTGTAGCGTTTGCTGTATGGCACGTAGCGCCGTCCTGCTGGAACCAAATGTTGTCCAAGTCTTCCTCTTCAATTTGCTTGAAGAAAAATTCGGTTAGCATTGCGCGATATCGCTCACCATTGATGGTTGCGGTTCCTTTTTCATTTTCGAAGAAAAATGGGCCGATGGTTCCACCAGACCAAAATCCGCACCATACAGTGATTCGTGCTGGGTGCATTGACTTCTCGACGATTACGTGCGGGTTTTCTGTGCCACAAATGCGACAATTTTGCTTGTTAACGTAACCATCGAGGTGGGAATGAGCCTCGTCCGAAAAGATGATTTTTCGGTTAAATTGATCATCCTCGGTCAAACGATCTTCTGCCCAGTCTGTCAATATTTCCCAGTTTTCTTCTAGTGAATAGCGACCCATTTCGCAAATTTTAGATTTTTTACTGAATATTTGTCACTTTCCAAATGGTATTTAACGTTTCCTATGTCGAAATGTGGATAATTCAAATTTAAAACGTTAGATGGCCCACCCTTTACTTAGGCCGATCTGGGTGGCATTCAAATCTCGGGCACTGTAACGAATTCAAATTTAAAAGTAATTCAAGCTTTAAGAGCTAGTTTCTACGAGAGAAATGATGTTCTCCAACGGGATCTAAAGTTGTTCACTGTAAAGGAAACACTCGAAGAATTTAGCAGACGTTACCTCTTTCGTTTGGAGCATCATGAAAATACATTTGCGATTCAATTGCTGGACAATAGTTTACAACGTAGAATATTGCGTGATTTTGGAGCAAAACCCAAAATATTAAGATATCCTCACTGGGTGGCACAACTTTTTTGTTGAAGCCAAATGTCGCTGAGATCACGAGTCGGAAAATTAGAGTGTTATACTCTATTACTTTGTTCAATTTTGCCATGAAATATAATTACCAGTAGACTAATTGCTCAGGTATTCCGGGTTTAAGAATTAAAATAACCTCAGCACAGTTCCATTGCGATAGGAAATTGTTCTCCAGGACCGACAAGATTCGGTAGAGGGCGTTCCGAGCTAACGAACAGGCGACAGATCAGTTGCATCCAAGCACCTGGAGAGTCAGGACAAACATTTTCGCGCGAAGTTTTTCTGTGAGTGGTGCAAGCCGAAAATGCAGCATTAAAGCAGAGGTACGCGATTAAATTCTGTGTGAAACTCTGTAAATCTGCGACAGAGTGCATAATATGATCAAGGACAGGTGACGAGTCATGGATCTTTGAGTATGACCCCGAGACAAAGAGACAATCCTCCGATTATTACACGCCCGCGTCTTCTCGCCCAAAAAAGGGAAGAATGAGCAAATCCAAAGCGAAAAAAATGCTCATTGTCTTTTTTGACATCAATGGCATCGTCCACCAAGAATTTGTTCCTCCTGGACAAACCGTTAACACCAAGTTTTATGTTGAAGTCCTCAAGAGACTCAAACGAAGGGTCAATCGGGTACGACAAGACAATTGGAAGTTGCAGCATGACAAAACCCCGGCTCACACCGCCTTTCTTGTGAATAGCTACCTAACCAAGGCCGGCAACCCAACGCTTCCGGAGCCGACCTATTTTTTCGTTTCCTTGCCTGCAAAGGCCGATGAAAGACAAACATTTTAAGACGACGGAGGGAGTCTAAGCAGCATCCACCTCGGCTCTCAAGGCTTTTCCATTCGCCTTCAATGCTTGGAAATCGCGCTGGCAGCGCGGCATTGACGCAGCAGGAATCTATTTTGAAAGTTTTTTAAATCGACACAGACCTATTACTTTCCGGACAAACCCTGTATAGTCGACATCAGCAATTATTTTGTTACAAAATTGGAAAAAAGCAAGAAATACTCGTTTAATACAATCCTTTTGTATTTATTAATTTTAGTTTACACGATTTATTTTATTATTTTACAATATACAAGAGCGTTTTTATGTATACAAGTACAGTTATGATTGTAATCAAGTTGTTTTCACCATTTCGCTGCGTAGCAAATTTCTCAATCAGCATTTTTAAAAGCAAATTACAATAATCTCTATGCAATATATATATGTGTATATATAGATGTATATATTAAAATGGTAAATATATGTATATATGATATAAATTATATATTTGGAAGTATGATACATACATACATACATAGCTACAGAGCTAATAATTAAATAATTAACTAAAAAGAAACAAAATAAAATATGTTGCAGTTCATTAAAGCCACTTTTACAATTTACTTTTACCTCCAGCACCAATTTACAAATACATACATACACACAACTTAGTTAAGCGAGAGCAAGAGAACAAAATTATTATTATATTTAAGCAAGGCAATTATTATTGCATTACAAAAGCATTTAAAGTAAATTGTTTATGCTATAAAAGATCACCATTAAATATGCTAACAAAAAGTGTTCACACCTAAGCAACAACAAACTTTAAAGGCGGTGAATCGTTTGTATATAAAAATAGAACGAGAGAAGAGCGCAAGTGGTAAGTGAGGCTTTACAAGAACGAAAAGGCAATTTCAGTATGCAAAAAGTCAGAAAAGCGCGGAAAAATCGACAATATGCAAGAGTAAGGTAGGCAGCATGACGAAATTAAAAAAAAAAATAGAAAATATATGCGACATTTTTTTAAATTAATATTACGACGCTTGGTCACAATTGACTGATTTTGTTCTTATTTTTAAAAAATATACACTATACACTTAGATTTCAAACACACTACAAATCTCATAAAAGCTCACTCAGCACTTGCGCGCTCTCAACGCTCTCCAGTTGTT
The DNA here is from genome assembly GCA_027475135.1 of Bactrocera correcta. Taxonomy (NCBI): domain Eukaryota; kingdom Metazoa; phylum Arthropoda; class Insecta; order Diptera; family Tephritidae; genus Bactrocera; species Bactrocera correcta. The sequence continues at coordinate 68,035,116 of CM050327.1, read as the reverse complement.
GACGGCCTGCTCAATATTACAACTATTGACTGCTGTTGCTAACTGTTTTATCTACATACAAATTAATGCTTTACACACTTATTTTACGATTTTACGAGCCGAACTGCTCCTTGGCCTGATCGATTGGTGCGAACTCGTAACTGCCACGCCCATCGAATTGCAAATAGTAGTCGTGATGCGTCCATAGTGACTTGCGATGCGACACTGTGAATAACGTGATGCCTGCTTCGCGACAATAACTGTACATTTTACCCTCAACATCCACGGACACCGCGCTGGTGCACTCGTCCAAGATAGCGAACTGTGGACTGTGGTAGAAGAGACGCGCCATCGCTATGCGTTGCTTTTCACCACCCGACAACACGTCAATCCAATCTTCGATGGCGTTCAGTCCATTCTCGCGTTGCTCCAAATACGTGAGCTGCACAATGTCCAAGTACTTCATAAGATCTTCGTCGCTCTTGCCGCTGCGTATCATTTCGTCGCGCGTGTGCGGGTAGATTATCTGAAATTGAATAAAATTATTACCACAAAAGTCTACACAAGTCTCCACTACAAAAGTCTCTATTGTAAAAATCTACACAAGTCTTCACTACAAAAGTCTACACAAGTCTAAACTGAAAAAGTCTACACAAGTCTCCATTGCAAAAGTCTACATAAGTCTCCACTGCAATTATTTACCTGATCGCGTAGTGAGCCGAGCGTCATGTATGGACGTTGCGGTATATAGAAGAGTTTACCACGTGGTGGTTTCGTTAATTTGCCACCCCATGTGGGCCACAGCTCGCCGAGTATGCGGAATAAACTAGATTTACCACAGCCATTTGGACCGCACACCAGCACATTCATGCCCGATCTGCAACAAGACGAGTTTTTTTATATATATATTTTTTTTTTATATATATTTTTTTTTATATTTTTTTTTTAATATTTTTTTTTTTAATATTTAAAATTTTTTTTTTAAATATTTTTTTTATATTTTTTTATTTTTATTTAAAAATTTTTTTTTTTTTAATATTTTTTAATTTTAAACTACTTATTTGAGACCGTGTACTTACTTAACCTCAAAGCTTAGCTCCTTCACGAGCACATCACCGTTCGGCGTAACGAGCGGCACCTTTTCGAACCGTATGATATTATCCACGAATGTCATAATACCCTTGTTAGGGCCGAAGCAATTGTCGCCATTCAAAACGTTATTCACCATTGTGCGTTCGTATCGTCCTTTATTCAGATCACCCAGCACTTTGATTAGCTCGGTCATGCGCGCCGTGAAACCTTAAAATTTAGGAAAAAATGTTCAATCATTTATGTTCCTAACAGTAAGTAATATAAAAAACAAAAAAAATATTTTACCTGCCAAGCGCGACATCTCGCGACCAGCCAAAACTAAACGACCAATAGCTTCGGCTAATTTCACCAACATGCGGCCGTATGTGTAGTATGCCTGTGGAAAGTGAATTAAATTCAGGTTAAAGTGATACTATATAATAAGAGTTTGAAAAAGTTTTTGTAAAATTATTAAATATTTTCGAATCCATGCTTTATATTAATATTAGTGTTTCTGACAGAAAAAGCAGGTTAAGCCCTTATTATAAGATGTGAATATTAACCTTACGAAGTCTATTTGGTCTAGGTAATTAGTATGTTCATAAGTACAACAACAACAATATCAAATTGCAATTCATTTTCACTTTAAGTCCGACATGCTATGTATATTTGTATGACAGCTTTATGCTATAGTGATCCGTTTTGAACAGTATGTGCAGAGATGGTAGTGTGGCCTAAGACAATAACCTGTACCAAAATTCGTGAAGATATCTCGTCAAATAAAAATGTTTTTCATATAAGGACTTGTTTTTGAACCGTCAGTATGTATGACAGCTATGTGATATAGTGGACCGATCTGAACAATTTTTTCGGAGATTGTACTCTTGCCTTGGATAGTAATCTGTGCCAAATTTCGTGAAGGAATCTCGCCATATGAAAAACTTTTCCATATAAGGACTCGTTTTTGAATCATCAATATGTATGACAGCTATGTGCTATAGTTGTTCGATTTCAACGGTTTTGACAAATGTGTAGCTTCTCAGGGAGAGAAGAACATGCGTAAAATTTCAGAACAATATCTCAGAAACTGAGAAACTAATTCGTGTATATAGAGAGAGAAAGACGAATGGATAAATGTGGATGGCTAAATCGACTCAATATTTCTTTCTGGGTATTACAAACTTTGTGGCATACTTAATATATAAAAAAAAATACAAACCTGCAAACGTTGACCACTGTGTTCGCCCGACAACAAGGGATGATTGTCCGTGAAGAATGGAATTGATACTGCATAAAAACCGACGATGGAGGCGAAATCTACAAGAATAACGAAAATTTTCAAAATGAGAATGAGCGCCATAAGCTTAAAATCAAAACAAATGCCGTTATAAAATAAAGTCTACTTACATTTGCCCACAATATTATCGACAATACCCATGCTAACGCGGAATTCCAAGAATTTACGCAGATGTGTGCGCAATTTCGAATAACTGGCCAGCAGCGTGAGCTTCTCGCGTGTGTTGCCCTGATAGAAGGCCACCTCCTCGGAGTTCGTGATCAAACGGCTATTAACATAACGGAATTCACCTTCCAGCTTTTGCTCCTCAACCGTTAGACGACCGGTTGGGCGACGCAAGCGCGTGAGCACAATGCCAGCGAAGAGCAAATACAGCATAAGTATGGAAGGCGTCTGTGAAAGATAAAGAGAAATCGATATATAAATATCCACATCTTTAGTGGTAGTTAAGGAGTATACGCGCTCACCTTGCCACCCAGATTGACCGTCAAGCGATAGACATAGATAAATATGTCCAGCACGGGCTTGCTGATATTCGAATACAGATCTGTGGCGCTCTCGCAGAACTTATCGATGTCTGTGGTAAGTAATTGATCGGCATTGGCTATTCTGTTATCCAAATTGGACATTTTGTAGTAAGTGTAACCGCTGTAAGGAGTGTGGGGCGTGATTTAGTCACTTGCATTAGCTCAATTGAAAATGAAATGTAATTACCTCAGATACTGATTGTACAGGTGATGTGTCAGATTTGTACGGAAACGCAATTTCAATTCACCCAAACTCCATTTCAGCACATTTGTGACAACCGATATCTGTCGATTGAGTGAAATGTATGTTTAATATTAATTTCAAATTGTATTTGTATTACTCACCATTGGCAAAGCGGCCAAATACTTGAGCAGCGCGGATTTGAATTTATCTTTATTCATGTGTATGATCGTGCTCTCCACCACAGTGGCATTTTGTATCATCCAAATATCACTGACTGAGCGACCGATCAGCGAAGCGGCCACCAATAACAACAAACCGCTTTCAACGCTCCAAAAGCGGGGCACGAGTATGGCTGGAATTATAAAAAAAGACAATATTTCATAAAAATTATGCTCTATAAATACAGGAATTTAGGCCGATAGTCTTAGTTACTAGTTGCCTTGCTAAATATTAAGTAATTATTTATAATTACAGTTCATAAAAATAAATAAAAAAATTAAAATACAGGAATAACTGAAAAATGTTCAAAAAAACAAAAAAAAAAAACAACCAAGGCATATAAGAAGTTATGAAAAATTAGCACCAAACAAAAAAAAATTTATCAGTCCGGGTCAATTTTGATCAGATGCTAAGTTCGCCCAGAAACTCCGAGAACTATTCGTGCATTGAAAACCATTCAGGTATTTCACAGAGGCTTATAACAAGTTATGAAAATTTGGCACAGAAGAAAATTTTATCAGTCCGGGTCAATTTTGATCAGATGCTAAGTTCTCCCATAAACTCCAAGAATCATTCGAGCATTGAAAACCTTTCAGGTATTTCACAGAGGCTTATAACAAGTTATGAAAATTTGGCACAGAAGGAAATTTTATTAGTCCGGGTCAATTTTGATCAGATGCTAACTTCTCCCAGAGACTCCGAAAACTATTCAAGTATTCAGGTATTTCAAGAATATTTAACAAAACTTCCAAAAATTATTCCGCAATGTCTTCCAGTCTTCATTGGAAAGCACGGCATAAGTAAGACTCAAGGTCTTAACCACAGCCACCAAAGCTCATCTCTCGGCGCGAATAACGAATACATTCAGACACGAAACAGGCCTCCTGTGCCATATTTCAACAGCAACAATGCTTTTCAATTGAACATTGACTTTGGAAAACTTTTCAAAATAAATGAGTTAAGTTCTCAAATTTGATTTGTTGTAAAAAAATTATTTTGTTTAAGAGAAAAAATTAAAAAAAAAAATTTACATATTTAAAATAAAAACTTTGTGATTTTATTTTTAGGAAAGCAACCAAAATTAAAGTGAGTACGCTTAGAATACCAAAAATTATGTAATAAAACCGCTGGTTGTCATCTTCATCATTTGCAGAGAATAAACAGTCCAAATGACAGTCACAGCAGCCATTGTGATCGCGGCACTCTTTCAAATTGTACTGCGCACCTCCTTCTTCTTCGAACAGGAGAAGGGCCTCTGCTCGCCGGCGCCCTCACTAGCCAGTTGGATATTCCTCATTGCGCTGTTGGATCTCATCTCGGATCTATGCCTCTATCCGGTACGTTACATGCATTTGCCGTACTTCTGTCAGGTGATCGTCGAGACCATTGTCACCATTTTGCTAACGGAATTCGGCGCCATAATCGTCTGGTGCACGCTGGAGAAACTCTTTTGGCGACTAATCAAATCATTCTTGCTGATTATGGGCATGTCCACCGCGACCTATGTCAACTATGAATCACTCATACTGGGTCTGACTACCACCTCGATCAGTTTGGGCATATTGGCGTTTGTCGGTCAGGCCACCGATCACTTTCACTTGATACGTAAGAAATATCAGCGTATTGAGCGCAAGGTCACTTTGAACATGGAAATGTTCTGGGATTATGTGAACGGCTACAGTGGCTCACATAGACGTTGTAAACCCATGTACGATTGCTCATCGGAAGATTTCGAGGAGATCTGTTGTCCGAAGCGGCGACGAAAACGTCGAAGATGTTGAAAAAGTGAACGAAGTTGTCAGTTGTAACACTTCCGCTCTCTGTCTATGTGTTCCAGCAAAGTGTTTTTTGTGGCATTGTGTGCGAGCTTTGTATGTGTTTGTGTATAATATTTGTCTATGTGTCCCTGAATGTACTCGTGTGTAACAGTTTGAATGTGCTTGACCCGAAAGGTTAATAATAAAATGCAGTGTAATTTTCATTCTCTCTTTTATTGTTGTTTTAGTTTCGGAATAATGCATGTTTAGTGAAACAAATGCAGGAAAAGCTACACAATTAAGAGTGTCTGTGTAATTATCCTATTCAACTCTATGTATAGTTATATAATATATAGTATAATGGAACTTTGAGCTTTGACTACACTTTGGAAGCTTGAGTTTAATAGAATTATATCCCTGAATCTTTTTACAACGCCACAAAGCTCGAAACAGAAATCAAGGTATAGAAAAGGTCAGTTTGTTAACTTAGAAGTCAATATTGTCTTAACCCACAGACATCATCTGGCCCCGCTTCTTCAAATATAGTAGACCATGAGAGTTCGCCAAATTCCATTTCGAATAGACGGTCGAATGATTTGATTGAAGCCGTAGTGTTTACCGAAAACCACAAGAATCGTACAACGGGCGGTGAATTCAGCCTCCATGATTAAACATACCCAAATGGGTTGCGGCTGATCGACTTCGCCGGGGCCCGATATATAGTTATCTGTAGTACTACATTCCATCCTAGGAAAATTCATCAAGCCAGTTGGTTGTCTCCGGATCGAAAAGACGGAAGACACGTCTCTAATGTTTTAGACGTGCGTGCACTTCGAGGTTCTAGCCTTGACTAAAACCGCTACTTGTTGCAGCGAAGATATGCACCCGCCTCTGGGCAGCAAAAAACGACATCAACAAACGTTGGATTGGAATTGAAGTGTGCTCCGCCTAATCCACAAAAAGGGAGACCTCACAATCTGCGCCAAATCTGAGCCTCCTCAACATTGCATATAAGATTCTATCGAACGTACTCAGTGAAACATTAAAGCCCGCCGTCAACATTAGAGTGAACAATTGGACCTTATTAGTGTGGTTTCAGGCCTGGAAAAACAACAAATGACCAGATATTCCCCATGTAAAATCTTGGAAAAGATCCGTGAAAAGAGGACCACCTTTTCGTCGATTTGAAAGCTTCTTCATGCCGCCAAGTCTGAATTTGGTATCCCCGGAAAACTAATACGGTTGTGTAAAATTCCTTTGAGCAACACCAAAAGCTCTGTCAGGATCGGGAAGGATCTCACCGACCGGTTCGATACCAAATGAGGTTTCAAAGAAGGCGACCGTTAGTTCTACTTTCTCCAGACTGGATAAGGAAGCGAAGCAAACAGTCGTCGGACTCGAGAACTGATTTTCACGTCACTGTTCATCCCCGCCCTGCTATATGGGGCAGAGGCATGGACGATGACAACATTTGATGAGTCGGCGTTATGTGTTTTCGAGGGAAAGGTTCCGCGGAAGATTTATTATCGAATATCGCATTCGATGGAACGATGGTCGTATGAAATATACGACGCCATTGACAGAGTTCAGCGAATTAAAAGAGACAGCGGCGCTGTCTACGCCAGTAGAGAAGAAGAAGTATGTTCGAGCTGCTGATCTGGTTACGATAATGAAAGCACAACTAGATTCTTGTCAAATATATTGAGTAATTATAAAGTTAGTGAAATCGAGTAAAAAGGCATTGATCATCAATTTACAGTTGGAAGTTCAAGAATGCGAAACTCATTATAAACCTTTACGAGGTCAAGAGCTAGATTTCAAGAGCGTTTCTTCAAATAAAACTGAACAATATTTACTTACTCTACTTATAATAATACAACTTTAATAGCATAGCAGTAATGAAATAATAGTAAGAACTAACCGACCGATGGGTGGTCCAAAGCGCACGAAGTGTCGTCTAAAGCCGGCTTCGCGTTCGCTCTTCACTTCTAATTTACAGTGATTCATAGCGTAAACGTGCTAAATGGCAATAGTATGTTGTTGCACAACAACTTATAATACTTATAGTATATTCTGCCACTACGTTGTCATATTACACAAGCGGCTGTTGAACGGCCGCGGCAACTCGTCTGATGTTACAAAACAAAGCAAACGAAGAAGCTACAAGCACAATACGAGGCACTGCAGAGAAGTGTTAATTTGTCTACGTAACAACTGTGATTGTTATTACTAATATACATAGAGGCATATATAGGTACAGTGATAGCCATGGAAGTAGGAACAGTTGCCGGAAGAACACTTAATTTTGTAAAAAGCGAGTAAATTCATTTCTCTTCGGTGTATATTAAACAGGAGAACTCCACTGATTTTTGCATTCGGGGCGCAAATGTTTAGCCGACGCTTTGCGGCAGCGCACCATAAAGGAGAGAGTGGCGAGAGAACGGCACTTACAAAAGGCAGCCGGAACGCGCAACGCCAAGCTACTAAAGGGAGGTTACAACCTTGTAGGGTTTTGATCAACCTCCGAGACAAATTCCGTCTCCTTGTCGCGCTCTATATAGGCCTATATAGGGCACTGCAGGCTCGGGAGCACTTGTCCAAAATGGGCATAGTCTTTTGCGCAACTGCTGGTTTTGCGACATGGAACAGGAGACTCCAGAACACCTAATTCTAGATTGCACAGCCATTTGTAGAAGCAGGCTCACAGCCCTAGGTTCTATCTTCGTAGAAATGGATCATATCATCTCAGTCACGGCCAGAAAGCTCCAGGAATTGCTTGGAGTGTTAGATCTTTGTGACCATATTTGATATAGAAGAGGGCACAATATACCAGAGTAGAAAGCCTCAATGGTTTTCTATCTAACTCTCTGATTTTAGATAAAACTCCCCTAAGTACTCAACCGCCATTATACCATGTGATCAAATTAGATCCGAAATGGTCCATTTAAACAACGGACCGAATTCGAATCAACACAAATTTGTTTCCTAGATTGGTGGAACTTTTTTATACTCGTGTAAAACTTGCCGCATGTGAGTCGCCCATCCACCTCTGACTCTGTTATGACGTTAAAGCGAGAAAGTTAAAGAAACACTGCATATGGGACTCTCTTTCTTGGACTCTGTTCTACTACTATAAAGCTACCTACGCCCACAAGCCACCATTTATCACAATTTTTCTATTGTTTAAGTCAAATGTACTATTTCTATGAGCACCGCTGTATATACTCATAAATTTATTTGTCGGTAAGTAAGTTCAGGTTTGTTAGGATGACAGTGTACAGTGTATTTCTCAAACTCACACTTTTGAGCGGTGTTCTAATTAATCACAATTGACAAGTGCACGAGTACATGGAACGATCGTAAAAACATTAGTGTAATTTATTTTGTCGTGAGGCCGACAGCGTTAAAATTGAGTTACCCCAGGTTATAGGAGAGAAATCATAGCTCAGAACTAAATAATTTCAGATCAAGGCATAGTTTTCGGCCCGGGGCATATTTAGAAATACTATATAGACTACCATGAGCAAAAAATAGTAAGACTTTGTTCACAGTTTTGATTTGATTCTTAATTTATTCTTCGAAATCTATGTCGTCCACCTCAAATTAATACTCCTTGGCCCCACTACGCTTGCGCTTTTACCCAATCCTTGAAACAGCCTTCTATGCGCGTAGCGATTCATCTTTAATGACTTGAATTGACTCAAAAAGGGTATCCACGGAGAGGTCGTTTCAGTTTGATGAATAGCCAAAAGTCATGCGGAGCTAAATCAAGCGAATACGGTGGTTGCAGCATGATATTGGTTGGAAATGTGGCTAAAAATTAACGAATAATCAATGCAGTATGCGACGATGCATTTTCGTGGTGCAAAAATCAAGAGTTGTCGGCTCACAATTCCGGGCTCTTCTTACGTATAGCTTCGCACAAACGACGCATAGCACTCAAAGAGTATTCCTTATTGACAGTTTGGCCGTCGAAAGCAATTTGGAGTGCACCACAGCTCGAGAATCGAAGAAAACTGTCAACATAACCTTGATTTTTAACCTGCTTGACGTGATTTTTTTCGGCTTCGGCTCACCTTTGCCACGATATTCGGCCGATTGATCGTCTGCTTTCGAGTCGTAAGCATAGATCGAAAAGAGTAATCGGCAGTAATAATACATTTCACGACATCCTGGTAGTCCAAAAGCATTGCTTCACAGACATTAACGCGACGCTGATTTTCGAAAAAAATTTGTAATTTTGGAACCACTTTCAGCTTTTACTTTTGTTAGAACCAAATGATCTTTCAATATGGTTTTCACTGATTCTTATGGTACTCCAACAATGCCAGTAAGATCTCTGACTGTTAAAAGTCGATTCTCAAGCACTAATCGCCGAAAGCGGTTTATGCACTTCAGAAAGACAAACATATACTAAAGATTAATGATTAATTTGATGGGACATTTGTAACTGACAGTCATACCAACTTAAAGAAATAAATGGCTTTTCTCGCGAAATTTAAATTAAAAAGTCTTATTATTTTTAGCCCACGTAATAAGTCATGACTATAACCGAGTAAGCGGCCAATAAAGGAGAAGACTGAGGCATAATAATGTGGTCCCACGACAGATGGTTCTAAGAACTTGATTTTTTTTCTAACTTGTCGCCTGTTGCCAGAAAGGGCTTTCTGCACAAATATTTGAGCATTGTTTTATGCCGCTGAAAATAGTAAGTAAAAAAATATCGATAAACCGGAGAGACTAGATTTATTGCTAGCAATTTGATAGCAAGCCAATGCATACCAAAGAGATTAACGGAAGGTTAATACTAATTTTTATCGCTTAAGTTTATAACAACCATTAAATTTATGACTGCTTTAAATTGGAAAATAATTTATTTCCATGAAGGCAAAGTATCAAGCGCTTTATCTAATAATATTTTTCAACAGGGTTGCCATTTAAAAAAATTAAAAGAATAAAAATAGTGTTTCAAAACTTCAAACGAAAAAATTTTAAATTTGTTTTTTTTTCTATAATAAAAATATTTAAATCTCAATTTAAAAAAAATTCCAATTTAAAAAAAATATTTTCTATTTGCTTTTTTTTTATAAAAACAAAAAAATATTTAAATCTCTGGAAAAATAATGCCAATTACCATTTAAAAAAATCAATTTAAAAAAAATTCAATTTAAAAAAATATTTTCAATTTGCTTTTTTTTATAAAAACAAAAAATGTTTAAATCTCTGGAAAAATAATGCCAATTATCATTTAAAAAAAATTCTCAATTAAAAAAAATCCAAATTAAAAAAAATTTCAATTTAAAAAAAATTATAATTTAAAAAAAAAAATTCAATTTAAAAAAAAATTACAATTTAAAAAAATTCCAAATTAAAAAGATTTCAATTTAAAAAAATTACAATTTAAAAAAATTACAATTCAAAAAAAAATTCCAATTTAAAAAAATTCTAATTTAAAAAAAATTACAATTTAAAAAAAATTACAATTTTTTTAAAAAATTCCAATTTGATTTTTACACAAAAAAAAGAAAAAATAAAATCTCTGAAAAAACATGTTCATAATTCGCATTAAATAATATCGCAATTCACGTGCGATCTACGATCAGCCATCTAACTTAACCTACATTTAATAACAGACAATTAAAACTGCGCCAGATGTCGCAAAGTATTACGATTATTTACATAAATTATTTATTTAATAACAACAATAAAAATTAATGGAGCATATCAACATTTTTATTGCTCAGTCAGACAGAATAATGACTGATGTAATATCAGAGCGATTAACGGTACAACGACAGCGCTATTAATTGTTTTATTGATATTATTTTATTTGCATGCGAAATTTGTGAGCTTGATGTGTTAGGTTAGGTTAGATGGCTGATCGATGTTCACACGTGGACTGGTCTATGTAGTCCCTTCTGAAGCCATAGAAACTATACATTGCTATATTTATACATTGATGGGTTAATATTCAGGAATATTTCTTATACTTACGTAACAGCTGTCTCAACTGTTTGAAGAATACCGCATTGACATGAGCTTTGCTGCCCTTTTTGTCTTTCTTCTCCGCAATTGTGTACTGTATTTTATCTTCATAGCCCGGTTTTCTGAAAGAGAAAGGAAAATTATTAAATTATTAATGAGAAACGAGTTTGAGAAAAGGAAAGTAATTAAAATTCTGCAATAAAATTAAATATCGCTTAAATAAAGTTAGGTTAGTTTTGACAAAAAAAAGTCAAAACTTGCGACAAAGGCCACCAAGGATCCCACTTAGACGGCTAAGAGCGATGAACCGTTGTAACGTCTAAAACTTCTTCGTTATGAATTATGATATAGAACTGTAGACAGTGTGTGCGGGAAGGTTCTAAAGTTATATTTTACTTTGGGGGTTCACCAAACATTGAGTGGAAGTTCATCTTAAGGGAGGCTCCGTATGCAGAGCACTCTATATCAACAAAACAATATGAACTCCTAAACTTGTTCTTGAAATGGTTAACGATTTTTTTTTTCAAATATTGCTGAGCTAGAGAATTTCCAAAATTCTATCAATACTGGGACCTTCAACCGATAATGATAATTAAAGGACCGTGCATTTTAATTTAAAAAACTGTTTTTAAGGTTAGACACCCTTAGTTTTTCCAATGCAAAAGATTCATTTTCCGAGTTAAAAAAAAACTCTATATTTTCAAACATGTCTTCGAAGTTTACCAAAACCTATTTCGCACTCCCCAAAAACAAGGTTACATATTCTTACTTAATTATACTTTGATATTGGGAGCATGCAAGCTTTATATTTCTGGACTTTGTAGCACAATCTAAACTAAAGCAAATAGTAAGTGAAATTTATGCTGTTCAATAGACTCAAGTTCAAGCTGCTATTTAATGAAAAAAAAAAAAACAAAAATAAAACGCGAAATGGATTGCTTATCAGGCCTGTGCGATACTGCAGTTCAAAGGTTTATTTGCGATTAATGAATGGATCTATTAATTTAGTGGTACAAATCGCATTAAGGGTGAAGGCTTCAGCAATTTAGTTCATATAAATAAATCAACTAAGAATCTAATAGCAAAGAATTTGATAAGCAGAAGAATTTAAAGATTGAGAATTGACTTTAGAACTTGATTTATTGACTTGATGACGGGGGTGTTTGAAACACTAAATTCCTGATAATTAAAAAAATTTATTTCCTTCACACTTTAAGATGCAAAAGCGCAAAGGTAAAAGTCAGCGAATATTGGAAATATCAGAAAGCAATTAAACGTGACTTTCTGAAGGAAAGTGATTAACGTGAGTAAAGAAGACATCTTTAATTGAACTTCATACATTGGACTTTGGAAAGAGTTACGGACCGATTACTTAGGTTAGGTTAATCTGGTAGGCCAATTAGCCACGCGTAGACCAGTTTTAGTTCTTTGCGATGCCAGCTGGAGTTCAGTTACTAGTTGAGTTACTTGTTCAAATTGTGTATTGAGCTCCCTCTTGATAGATCTTAGCGGAGTTGGCATTGTCTCTGCCTCGAATTCGTTTAGAGAGACTGCTGTCTTAGCCAACTCGTCTGCTCTTTTATTGTTAATGTTCCAATGACCTGAAGCTGAAAGCGAGGACGAAGACTGTGGAGAGTCGATTCGGCGGCGTTCGCAGCAACTCGCATTTTACGTCGAGATCTCAAATTGAAAGCGTACAAAATAGTCGCATCGCATCGCTTCGCTCTATAGGTGTTTCGAGCCAAATTTTGTTCTGCGATAAGTCCATTTTTGGCTCAATGAGTATGTAAACAAGCAAAATTTCGGTCCACAATTCTTCAAAAATGTGCCGATGAGAACGCAACCGTCAATAGCGACCGTTATCTCGCCATTATAACCGAGTACTTGAAACCTAAAAAAAAAGTTTGTGATCTCAGCGACATTTGGTTTCAACAAGACGGCGACACTTCCACACATCGCATTAATCGATGGATTTATAAGAGAACAGTTCGGTGAGCAGATAATTTCATGTTTTGGCCACCAAGATCGTGTGAAATCACACCGTTAGACTATTTTTTGTGGCGATATTTAAAGTCTAAAGTCTATGCGGACAATCTCGCTTCGAATCAGGCGTTGGAGCAAAATATCACTCGTGTCATTCGCCAGTTACCAGTCGATATGCTCGAACGAATCATCGAAAATTGGATTTAACGGATGGACCATCTAAGACGTGACCGGGGCCACCGTTTGAAAGAAATAAAATTCAAAAAATAAATTCCAAAGAATGTTCATTCGAATGATAATACACATTCCCCATTAAATTAGAAGTTTCTGTGTTTTTACTTTAAGGGGTATTCTAGTCCAGAAATTAAAAAAAAATCGATTTTTTTTTATTTTCAAAGTTTAACTATTCAAGAATATGTGTACAAGAAGATTTTTCAAAATTCAAATTATTTTCGGAGATATAGGCATTTTTCTGACCCGGCATCCAAACCGGTTCGGCCGGAACGCGAAACTTTAAACGCGTTTTTCTCAAAACTGACTTTTTCCGAACGATACCCACGATTTCTCAGGTTCTACTGGACCGATTTACTTGAAATTTTTATGGAGTCTTGTTTATAGGCTTGTCTTTGGTTGGAACTAGCCCCCATACCCAAATTTTTATTTTTATTATTTTAAAAAAATTCGAAATTGTCAGAAAAAGTGATCCAAAAAACCTTTTTTTTTAAGGCAGTCGCCATTTTGTGAAACATTTTTTTTTCTCACTTTTCCGTAGTTCCGGCCATTGCGACATTATTCTAGATTAATAATCTTTTTTTCTTTTTGGTTTCAGGTAACTAGGAGGATTGAAATCATGGGTATGGTCACGTGGAAATTTTTAGAGACCCCCTACTTCGTCAGCTTATAATTTTTAACATTTATTAGTTTTTAATTTTTTTCTCTACTCTTCTAAAATTAACAAATAACTAATAAGAAAATGGATAGTAAAAATATTAATTGCCTTTTCTAGACTAGATTACCCACTTAAAAAGTAGTGAAACTTGAAATTGATCACCTTTTAGCTGGAGAGAAGTTTAGCGCCAATGAAGTGTTAAACACCGGGTTTGAGACTTATTTTGAAGCAAAACACAATTTGTTTCACAAAAATTGCACTGAAAATTTTTGGATATCCGTGTAATGACTTCAATGACACCTACGTAGAGCACAAAAATCGAATTTTGCCAATAAAATATGTTTTTTCTCTAACTTAGTTCATACAAGTATGACAGTATTGCACATAATAATATTGACAAAAAAAATGCACCTTTATTTGGTTATTTAAATGCCTTCATTTTAAAATATTAATTATGGATATAAGAGCGAATACAACAGCCCCCGCTGTCTTCTAACACTGACGTGTATATTTACAGATGTTTTTTTTTTTTTGCTTTATTTAAGCATGTCTTCTTCAACTTTTATTCTGCTGCTTTCATTTATTTTTATTCTTCCGATTAATTTAGTTATGAACTTTAAACGGCAATCGTCAATGGAGGGGCAATGGCGGAGCAAATGAGGTGATTCGCACATACAAGCCATGTGCCACTTGTAGTTGTTGTTAATCTTATTGTTGTGGTTGCTGTTTTAGTAGCGTAGACATTGCTTGTGTTTGATTTCATAGATTGCCCGCAATATGCACTCACACATACACACATACGTATAGGAACAGTGTAGCAGCGTCTTTAAAAAATGAAAAATAATTGGTTTATACACCCATATGCATCTATGTATGTGTATGTATATTAGTGTATAAATATGTACATGCTTGTGCATGTATGAAAATATTTGCTATCGCAAGGAAGTACATCAAATATTGTTAGTGCACTGCGTAGAGTTCACACCTGCGGCTGAAGTTGAGGTTAATTTTTTGAGTTTTGCGTAAAGAAAACTAGTTGTGAAGTAATTAGTTAGTATACAGTTATAGTTTTGGTTAAAAAATTATGAAATATATTATTAAGTGCTAATAATATTATGTATATTAATATATCAGCTGAGAAAACTACAAAATAAAACTCTGTAACCGATTCCAAGTAACCGTATGAGCTTTTTTCATTTCTTTAATAAAGGTAGAGACATAGATTATAATTTTTTTTGGACTGGTCCACAGAAACTGGGCGCGAGTTAAGTGAAACGCGTTTCGTACCCAAAATATCCACCAAAATCATTCGAATGGACTCGCGAGAGATGTCGAGCTCTCTTGCCATCTCTCTAACACTTATTTGACGATTTTCAAGCACCATATCCTTCACTTTTTTAATATTTTCATCAGTTGAAGAAGTCGAAGCTTGTACTTGAAGAGCGAGTTTACTTGAAATTTTGTGTTTGGAGTGTTTTAAGAAGTTTTCTTTATCTCGAACGAAAGTAATTGAAGGGCGCCAAGCATTTACTGCGGCTTGTGAACTCATCGAAAATATGCCTCATGCCACCCAGTTTTTAGAAAATGAAAATCTTCATATTCATAAATCAATATCTCGTAAGGATCGACTCAAGGCATTTTGATTACTGTTTTCGGTATGAAGCATATCAATGCTAGACTAGAACCAAAACCCTGATTTTTTTCAAATAGGACGTCGAGCAGGTCACAAAAGAGATTCTTGGCAAAGTATTTAGCTGTGGGCTCTTCTTCTTCTCTATGGCTTCACAAGGAGCTACATATAGCAGTCTACGTGCGATCTTTGATCAGCCATCTAACCTAACCAAACCTAGCTGTGGACCCTACGTTCATTACAAGCATTATTACTGAAAACGAGATATTCATATTAAAATTCACGAAAATGTAGTTTCTTTTTGTCAGTCCGGGTCAAATTTGATCAGATGACATAACTAAAGATTAAAAAATTAAGGATTAAAAACTATTTTGGGCACAATGTGGATCTAGTGCCTCCAATAAACTTTAAGTTGGAGGTTCCTTAGGCAGGAAGCTCATTTTGAAAGCGATAATAAATATTTGTATTAAAATTTGTAAAAACTTAGTTTTCTTTTTGTAAGTCTGGGTCAAATTTGATCAGATCGAACAACCAAAGATTAACATATTATGGATTAAATACTATTTTTGGCACAATGTGGGTTTAGTTCCTGCAATAAACTTCAAGTTCGAGGTTCCTTATATATTTGTATATTATTGCTGTTTGGGTTGGCTAAGGAAGCTCATTTTAAAAACGATAATAAATATTTTTTGTTAAAATTCGTGAAAATTTAGTTTTCTTTTCGTCAGTCCGGGTTAAGTTTGATCATATAAAATAACGAAAGATTATCTTATTATGGATTAAATACTATTTCAGGCACAATGTGGGTTTAGTTCCTCCAGTAAACTTCAACTTCGAGGTTTCTTAAAAAATAAGTCGAAAATTCTTCTTTTTTTTATATATTTTCGAAGATAGTTCAGGAGCGCTTAACTGCTTTCTTTAATGGCATAGATCTCATATATATGGATTGAAAGCAAATATAGCGAAAAGAAGCTTCAATGAAAGCTTACTTTTCACTGCTTTTTAACATTAACTCTAGAGTTCTTCCTTCCAGCCAATTGTCTGTTCAAGGAATCTGCTACGGAAAATATTTACGACCGTTTTTGAGTGTTAACGGCGCGATTACTACTCAAAATCGAACCAAAATACTTTGCTAAAGTGACCATCTCAAGATAAGCCTGGAAAAATATATATTTAAGCTAGTAATAGTACATTAATGCGGCCCGAACGATGACCCCATAAAATTTTGGTTTCACCCCAGAAAATAATAGAATCTTTCATGAAAATTAAAACAGACTCAGTAAATAAATTCAATAATATTATGTTTTTTAAATTTTTCGGTTTCGTTTTTTTTTTTTTTTTTTTTTTTGACAAATATTCAGTGCCGTCAAAACTAATTGCAAAGCGATAATTACCAGTTGCTCGTTAGTTGCTAACTAGTGGCATCGCCTGTGTGGTCTATTCTCGCACAAACCCCCCTTCGCTTAACAATTCAACAAAGTGTTCGCGCCACCCAACGATGATATGCGAACTTTTACTAATTTATTATTGTATGTTTATTAAGAATTTTATTATCTGGCGTGTTGTTGTAGTGAGAAATACACTCTTGAGTACATATGTTTATATGCATAAAAATGAGTTCGTAATTTCTCAACAGGTTCTCACTTAACTGAATTTTTGCCATCTAAGAATAAATATTGGCGAAATACCTGGCATTAGCATTAGAACGCTGGTCAAGAATTTTATTTCTGGGCTTTCATGCATTCAAAAGCAATTTAGGAGAGGAAGAAAAACAAGTGATTTATTAATAAATATTAGCGGCAACTTTTTCAATAAATTATTTTTGGCCAACAAAATATTTTGAAAAAAAAAAAAAATTTAAAAAAAAATTAAAAAAAAAAAATTTTGAAAAATTAAAAAAAAAAATTAAAAAAAAAAAATTAAAAAAATAAAAAATTAATAAAAAAATAAATTTTCTTTTTGAAATTGATTTTTTTTTTTTTGCATTTAAAAAATATTTTTTTAATTATTATTTTATTTTTATTTTTAATTACTGAACTGTAATGACGCAGCTGATTTTGTAAAAGTCATAAATTTTAATAATCGCTAATCTGATCTGTCAATAAATAGCTAAGTTAGTAATAATATGGCAGTAGTTAAAAGTATATTACCCCTCGTTAGGCGATATTTATGTATTGCCTTAGAGCGGGTCGGTTTGCAAGGAGCCAAAAAAAAGAAAAATCTTGTATGCGGGAAATGATCTACGGCTCATTCTCACCAACTTTGCCGAAAAGACTATGGTTCTAAAACTGGTTTCGATTTTTAATGTAAAATTTTTTCGAAATCATAACATTTTTTATAAATTTTTGAGTTATACGAATGAGATTTGGTACATGCATTTTGATATTATATTAATCATTTGACGAAATCGGCCAACTATATCACATACTTTTCTACCGTACAACCAATTATTCTGATTTTTGAGACTTTGCCATTGAAAATTACTGGGTCGAAACCGTTCTTAGACCCATAGTCTCTTAATCAAAGTTGTTCACAATAATCCGCAGAATACATATTTCCTCTTTACGCGATTTTATAGGAAAAATCGACCCGCTCTAATGAACATAAATTTTTACTTGGCTATAAAACTATAGAAATAGCCGTAATATAGATATTATTATTTTATACACTTTGTGGCAGTGAGCCGCTTATCTAAAAAATGGCATGTGGTCGCATTAATTTAGAAATTAACTAAATACAAGGGTCAACAACAGTTATCAGTTTTTATTATCCAGGGTGTACTAAGTTTGCACGGAGTTTTTTTTAACACACTGGAGGAAACATCGGAGACCCTTTAAGGTATATACTTACAAAGAATTCAAAGTAATGGACTGAGTCGGTTTAGCCGAGATTCGCTACTTAAAAAACTTCAAATTTAACGGGGAATGTTTATTATCATTCGAAAGAACATTCTTTGGTATTTATTTTTTGATGGTTCATCCGTTGAGTCCAATTTTTGTTGACTCGTTCGAGCATTTAGACTGGTAACTGGCGAATGACACACGACGTGATCAGTTATTGAAAAAAGTACCTCTGCCTGGATCACCCGTTCTCCCCAAGAAGCTGTTCATTGTCTTTTTTACTTAAAAAGATATCTTCTTGATAAAATCTCCGATTTAAATTGGATCGCTATAGCAAGTTCTTATATGGAAATTTTTTATCAACATAAATATCTTCATAAAAGATATTTTTTGTTTGAAATTAAGTAATCTTTTTACGACTTGAAGGTTGTTTCTACCAAAAAAGTTGTCTAGAAAAAACTAGCAAAAAGTTTTCCGTTGTATGCAAACCGTTGGCCAGTCACGTTTTTAGATTTATTTACACATATAGTGCTATAAGCAATGGCTCGAAATCGGTTATAACGTCGGTGCAGCCAAAGTTAACGTTTTTTCTAGTTTTTTTTCGTTTTTTTTTGTCAAAATAATTAATTTGTACTTTGAAATTCGGTAGCGTGTTTGTTGATTAAGTGTATATTTTCTTAATGCGATTATATGTACATACATACATAGATACACATAAATAAATGCATGATAAAATAAACTCTAAAAACGCAGTACATACATAACTGTAAATACACATGCGAAATGAACACAGTTCACAATTTCACGCTTCCGTGTTTTTTTTTAATCTCATTCGGTCAATGTCGCATACATTGGCCTGAATGCTTGGCAGTTCGTTTATTATGACACCCACTTGACCGTTGACACTTCAGTTTTGCAATTCGATTTTGCTTTTAAATGTTTTATAGCTGCTTTTATGGGCAAAAAAGAAACGAAATATGAAACTATCAACCAAATAAATGCAGTTTATTTTTTTATAACTTTTATTATTTGTCAACACAAAGTTAACTGTAAATTAATTCATATAAGAAATGTCTAACAAAAAGAAAAACAAAAAACTTTAAGCATTTTTTAATTCTGAAAATCCAAATAAATTATTTAAAAATGAGAAAAAAAAAATATTTTTTTTTATCAAATGTTT
This sequence comes from Bactrocera correcta, assembly GCA_027475135.1. Lineage (NCBI taxonomy): Eukaryota > Metazoa > Arthropoda > Insecta > Diptera > Tephritidae > Bactrocera > Bactrocera correcta. The sequence goes on along the minus strand of CM050327.1, from coordinate 68,015,575 downwards.
ATTTTTTATGTATTTAAAATATTTTAAATAAAAAAATTGTAGATGGATATTAAAAAATTAAGCAAATAAAACAAAAATTATTCTAGAAGTAAAAAAAAAACAATAAAATTAAAAAAAAAAATATTTCAAAAATCAAGAAAAGACATTTAATTTTTGTTTTAATTTGTTTTTGTTTTTATTTATTTTTATTATTATTTTTTTATTATTATTTTTTTTTATTATTATTTTTTTATTATTATTTTTTTATTATTATTATTTTTTTATTATTTTTTTTTTATTAATTTTTTTTTTATTATTTTTTTTTTATTATCTTTTTTTTATTATTATTTTTTTTTTATTATTTTTTTATTATTATTTTTTGTTATTCTTAGAATTTATAAAACAAAAATCAAATAAAACGCAAAATAATAGTTAAAAATTGAATACTAGTTTCACAATTAATGATTACTGAATAAAACTTATATACATTCCTATTAGAAAATTAGCATAGCAGACAATACAAAAAACAATAAAGACAAACAAGAAAGAATTTAAAAATGAAAGTCATCATAGTACAGTGACGGTCATATAAAAGTTACCAGACCAGAATTCCCATTTCTGAATGGACGGTGATGAAAAGTGGGTCACTTACGACAACGTCAAACGAAAAATGTGAGCCGGCGCTAACGATGACCAAGCCGGCATTGACTGTCCGAAAGAATTTGCTGAGTGTTTAGTGGGATCGTTGGAAATCATCTAATATAGGCTCCTCAGCTGCAGCCAAACTCTTAATTCGAGATTGTATCCTCAACATCTAACCCGGAAATAGCAAGCTTTGGTCAATATTAGGGGAATTGAATTTCATCAGGAAAACGCTAGATAACATATACAAATTGTAAGTCGCCCGAAGCTTCCTTAGGATGTTTTTATGCATCCATCTATAGTTTGGACCTGACATCAAAATATTACTACCTGTTGCTGTCTGTGACGAATGATCTCGTTAGTAAAAAATCGCCTCAAGAGAAATATATGAAAATCGACTGTCTCAGTTTTATGCCAATAGGGACAATTGCTTCTTAAAGAATGACATTATGAAATTACTTTCGAAATTGCAAAAAAGTTACGGAATAAAACGGTGCCAAATTTAGCAAAATCTGGTAATTCTAGCTACAAAACTTCAATGTATTGCAAAAGTTGGTCTTTTTCTGATATAAATATTCTATTCTAATTGCAAAATAGTAAGGTTTCTTAATTTAAATTTCACGCGAAAACCCATTCGTCGAAATATTTTTTTTTCTAGGTTGGTATGACTGTCAGTGACATCTACGCCAATTGTCACATTAAAATAATCATCAATGTTTAGTATTTGCTCGTCTTTCTGAAGTAAATAAACCGCACTCGGCAATTTTTGCAATGAGAGAAATTATTCTCTTCAGAAGTTCCATTAAATTTTATGTGCCGAAACAGATTTCTGGTGCCGAAACGTCCAAAGTGTAGGAAAAGGCATTCGGTGACAATTATTTGTTTCGAAGAAGTGTTTTTCATTGGTACAAATTATTCAAAGAGGGTCGAGAACTTGTTGACGATGAACCATGTTCAGGGTGGCCATCAACTGATGATCAACACGTCAATAAAATTAAGAAATTGGTGTTTGAGAATCGACGATTAACAGTCAAAGATTTTACTGGCATCTTTAAAATGTCGGAGGAATCAGTAAAAAAAAACATGAATCTCCGAAAACTGAAAGCACGATTGTTTCCAAAATTATTCGATTTTTCGAAAAATAGCGTCGCATTACCGTCTGTGAAACAATGCTTTCCGACTACCAGGGTGTCATGAAACGTATTATTACTGGCGATGAGTCTTGGATCTAAGCTTACGATCCGGAAACAGACGGTCTAATATTGTGGCAAAGGTGAGCCGAAGCCGAAAAACCACGTCAAAAATCAAGGTTATGTTGACAGTTTTCTTCGATTATCGAGTTCCTTCCGATCGGCCAAACTGTCAACTAGGAATACAATTTGAGTGGTAAGCGTCGTTTGCGCGAAGCTATTCGTACAAAAGATAGCGGAATTATGGGAACAACTCTTAGTGTTTGCACCACGATAACGCTCTATCGCATACTGCATTGATTCTTCGTGAGTCTTGCGCCAAATATTCCACCAATATCGTGCCTCAACCACCGTACTCGACTGATTTAGCTCCGAGTGACTTCTCAAACTCAAATACAAAAGTTACTAACCAACAAATTTGATTGATTTTTCGGTGTTTCCTATTTATTTATTAATGTTTTAAATTACTTATTCTATGATGACGTTAGTAATCAAAACTGTATAACGTATGTATGTACATTGTTTGTTAGCACGTCATATTGTTCTGACGTAAAGTATAAAAGTATCTACCGACTGCATTCCCACAATAAAAAATATTATATAAAAATGCAGTTTTCATACAGAAATTCAATTGTTTCCATAATAATTATACTCAACAAATAGCATACCAATATGCCGTTACATAACAATTAAAATGTTATATCATCACGAACTGTTCGCACAATGATGATCAGGGCGACCGAGTGCTGTTAGCTCGGCCGCAGTGTCAATAATTAATGCGGAATTTTTTTCTACAGCTACAAGAACAACAACATGAGCTTATGCACAAAAAAAAATAGACTTTAGACTCTTTTGTGTCTGCAATATTTTATTAATGAAATTCAATGCAAATAAATACGAAGCAAATTCGGGTTTTCTGCCGAAATTCTACGATGGTACTGTTATGGAAACTTTTATTGACATAAAGAGGAACAAATAATAAATAGATTCGGTTACTAAAATGGCAACATGAAGACAGACTGCGTTTGAATTTGAAACAGCCGGTTTTAACAACAGCAACAACAAATCACTAATGATTAGGCATACATACAAACATACATATGAAGGTATATGGCGTGTAGTTCAAAGATCAAGTAGATGAAAGGAATGCACAAAAGTCTAGGGGGTTAAATTTCGGACTGTTTTATGCGGCCAATTCGTTATTTTAACTACAGAGAGTTTTAATTCAACTAAGGCGTTAAGGCTTATTTATGTATGAACATAAATATGTATGTGTTCAGAACATGAAATTTTTTAATTTTTAATAGATTTTGCATCCACATATAGTGAGTACCCTAAACGGTATAAATTAAAAGGGGAGAAGGGTATCAGATGTGTAGGGTTAGCAGCGCATACAAAGAGGTGGTTAGAGTCATCCGGGAACTCGTTACATGCTGAACATATGTTTGATATGTCGGATCGATTCTGAATAAGTAGGAGTTTGACCTGCTACAGTATCCAGAATAAAGCTGTCCAAGGGTCACTCTCGATTTTCGCGGCAACTCGAGGTGTTCATCTGCAATGTGTGATGATTTGACGCCAAATACGCCATTCACTGAGAGGGAGTCGGTGAAGGTGTTTATGGCTCCACGGTGAATGGCAGTCAGTACATGTCTGAAGTTAGTTGGGTTCGAAGTCTGGTCGGCGTATTGTGTTATGTCGTCGTCGTAATTGAGGAAGGACCTATTAAGACGGTTCCGCTTCAAGCTGATGACTGCAGCGATGATTTCTACGAAAATATGCCGGCAGAAACGACTTGAAGAGTATTTCATTATACTCCCGGACTGGGAGCATGTTGCCCTCACTGTGCAGATATTCGATAGGAGACATCAAAAGGCATCCTGTAATAGTTCGGAGTGCTGAGTTCTGACAGGTCTGTTGCTTCCTCGTCTGCGTTTCACTGCATCCAGGCGACCATATTAGTGCAACGCAGTTAAGGACCGGCCGCTCGATCGCCTTGTATGTTGTCAACAATGTTTCTTTGTTTTTTCCATGTGCTGCTGGCTGGCGACTTAAGGTTTTTGTTGGAGCTCTGTAAGGAATGAAGGAGCACAGGCTGTCGAGTGTCACACCTAAAACCTTCGGGTTATTGACAGTCGGAATTTTAACGCCTTCGATTTCAGTATTAAGGTCAAATCTGTACTCCTCCGTACAGTTTGTGAATATGGTCGCTGTGTATTTAGTGGGGAGATTCCATGCAGTGATTAAGCAAGAAATGTCGGAGATATAGCTGTTTACTCGAGCTACTCGCTCAGATATTATTCTGAAATTTTGCTCACGCAATTTTCTCCTCAAGAAGTTGCTCAGCTGTCGGAAACGCCAATATCCGCTCACTATTACGTATAGCTGCCATACAAACTGAACGAACAAACTCAAGTCCGTGTATGGAAAACTTTTCCATTTGACGAGATATCTTCATGAAATTTGGCACAGAGTGTTGACCAAGGCAACATTACAATCTCTGAACAAATAGTTAAGATCGGACTTTTATTGCCTATAGCTGCCATATACATATGTAAGCTGTTCAATCAAAGTCAAAATATCGATATTAAAACTACTGTTGTTGTTGTTAGCGGTTATCTAGTCCCCGTTAGGATGGTAAGGATTACTTGTGTTGTCGTCGAGGTCATCTAACGGTAGGCCCAGGAAACGTGCTGTTTCGACGGGGTCGGACCAAAGGGAGGAGGGTGTTAGATGGGTAGGGTTTGTGGGGCATACAAAGAGGTGGTCAGTGTCATGCGGGGACTCGTTGCATGCAGGACATACATTGGGTATGTCGGGGTCGATTCTGGATAAGTAGGAGTTTAACCTGCTACAGTATCCAGAACGAAGTTGCGCTAATTCCCAAGACAGCCGGTTCTACGCACCGGAATTGACTCGGATTTCATCCGACCAAGGGCTGTTATTTCGGCGATCTGACCCCGTTCGGATCGGTGAGTATTAATTTGTTATTAAAACTACTCTTTACGCCCTATGAGAGATGCAATTAAAAGGACATTTTTTTATTTTTATTCTTTTGTTTTTTTTTCATATTTCGTTTTTATTAGCAGCAGTGCAAAGTCTAGTAAATATACAAAGTTTTACTATTTCCGCTTGCGTGCTGATTTAAACAAAAAAATTAATGGAACTTCACATACATATGTATGTACATATATCCGTAAATATAAATACACGATTGACTAATATGAATTTAATTTTCCGTTTCAAAATATCTGTTTTCTAACCACTTATCGTAAAACGCTACAAATTAATGAAAATGAAAATCAATATTTTTTTATTTCAGTTCAATTTTAGCGAAAACTTCATGCATGTGTGCACACCGTGGTATTTACGACTGTTTATGCATATGCAAGTATTTATAGGGAAATAAACGTTTTGAACATAATTAACTATTCAGATTCATTAAAATTAATTTTAGTTATTGAACGCGCCCTTCTTGGTGTATTTATATAATATTAAGCCAGCATTTCAAATGCAATTGAAAAATTACTAAGAAATTGAAAAATGCTGAACGTAAAGCAGTAGTAGTGCATATATTTTTAAAATTAAATTTGAAATTAAAACAAAGTAAATAAAACGTTCAAAGTTCATTTTTTTTCAGTCTAGAGCGCATATTGAGTCATGTGTCAATAACATTTTAGCTTTGTCACTCCCTTTATAAGCACATTTTCTAAAGTTCTTTGTAATCGCATATCACCATGTGCTGTATAAATAATATTTTTTATATACTATAAACATAGATAATACTATATAAATAAATCGATGTAGATATGTATAAGCGTTGAAAAACGATTCGATGGGCGGCGTGGAGTGCTAAGAAATGCGATATTAAAAGTTTTTATGAAGTAGATAATTATATTCTGCAAATTCCTCGTGTTTTTAGGTGCCCTGTACCCTGTGTATAGTAAGTTTGCCAAGAAATTTTGATGTTATCAAGCAGGAAACGACGGAGATCCTCTAAAATATGGTCTTGTGAATATCGATTTAGTCATGTCTATATTATACATAGCTGCGATGCAGACAGATATCATAAATTCACTTAAAAATGTTATAACATTAACAAATTAACTAGTTTTTTTCCCAGAATGTTGTGGATAACACATACTTACAAATAAATTTATTTATGAGTAACTAATATTATAAAATTCCCTATTATACACTATTTTTTATCGAGAAATGCGGTATAATTACATACACACTTGAGTACAAAATTTAAAAAAAAAAAAAAATTCATTCAAATTTTTATCTTTTAGTTTTTCCTAATCTCAAGTATGGTAATATTTTATTATATTTTTTTTTCAATACTGTATAATTTTGAGTTGGAAAATAAACTATTAGGCGTTTCATATAGTCTAATGAAGCTATAAATTATAATGAACCGAAAACATAGCGTTGAGAATTGAAATATCGTAAACTCATTTTTGTATATAATATAAAAACAATTTTCTTAAACAAGTGTAAAAATTTATAATTTTATAATTTTACGATGCGTTATGACAAATTGTGAGTACCGTATATACTTTATAGTGTTCTTTAAATACAGAAGTTTTCGTCATATGCACAAATTTAATTTTATTTCACTTTATTTTTATGTATTGTACACTTAAAATACTGTTATATTTGCGTATATGTATGTGGAGCATACTCTGACCCTAAAAAGCTGGTCTACAAAATTAATACAATATGCTTATTTATGCAATTGTATTTAATTGATGCGCACTCTTGGTATTGAATATATCAGCATACTAACATTGAAGGCTTATTTAACAAAGCGACAACAAAAAAATGTTTAATATTAACAGGAACCATATATTGCCTTCCTGAATAGTGAATGAAAAGTAAGTTCAACGGTTTCAATTATTTAAAATCAAGTGTTAAATAATAAAGAAAACAAGGGTGGACTCACATAAATACATGTGTACTTCCAGAATATGCACTATAAATATAGCACGTTTTTGTAATTTACATTTTAAAGACAACCTTTGATTTAGTATACTTAAACAAGGAGTAATGGCTGCATTACAAGTATGAACATTAACTTTTTCCTATAAAACATAAGTATAAGTGTACAAAAATAGAAACAAAACAAAAATCAGGTGACACTATGAGAATTATTAAAAATTCTATGAGTACATACATAAAATATCACAGCGTTACTAGAAAATTATATACACACTCTCCCCTCACCGAATCGAAAAAAATTATTTTGCTTTAACTTGGAACACCCTTTCATACATACATATGTGTAACATGCAATTTTTCATTCACCTGTAATTGCATATTTCTTCATGCAGAAATAAAATCGAAAATGGAAAAAGTCAAATGACCTAAATAACGAAACCAAGACGAATACAAGAAAAATGAGGCATTAAATTGAAGTAGTGAATGTGCTAATAGGTGTTTGTAAACAAACTGCACATTACTGCATTTTGTTTGTATGTATTGCCTACAGTCTACATACAAAAAACGAATTTTACAAATACACAAATATACATATGAATACTTGGACAAATCTCTGGACATCGAACAGATAGTTGCCAGACAACTTATGCAGCGCGCTCAGCTGATCGTGTAATCAAAAGGGAAGACGCAAAAAAGCTGGCCACAGAAAAAAATACCTTGAATGGTAAGCATATACTTTCATACATACATATGTTTGTATGTATATATTGCAACGACATTAATGCGTTTATAATGGGAAAACTTGCTGCACATTTACCTCTGTGTGCAACGATAAAATTACAATTATTGTTGTTGTGTTTCTAATTGTGAAAGATTTATATGATGCTGTAAATAAAAGCTTAATCAACCGCAGTTATATATCTGTTGTATAGAGAATTAAAGCAAATCGAATTCAAGTGGTAGATATAAAGATATGAACACAGAAATTAACAACAAAATAAAATAAAAATAAAGAAACAACTAAATTACTAAAGATAGTAAGGCTGATCGTGACTAGCACGAAAAAACAAAGAAGGAAATTCGAAAAAAAAAACAACAAATAAAATAGCATTTGTACAACTGCATTTAAGTATAATATAATTGCTTTAGACTTAATGCTGATTGGCTACTCAGAAGCTTAACAACAACAACATGATAGCAACAGCAAAATTTTGGGTATTCGCTTCCGAGGTTTTTAGTCTAAACGATTGCACTTGAAAACTGGAAATTCGCATGCTAACCATTTTTTTCCATTATGTGTTATTAAAAACCGGAATGCCTAATGCATAAACACACGCATACACAATACAGACAATAGGCGGCGAGTCAAAATCTTAGCGCCAAATTTACTTTTTTTTTGCAATGTCAGCGTTGAAGTTTTTAAACCGCTTTTCTAATGTCTAACAACCAACAAAGATTCAATAAAAGTATAATATAAGGAAAGTAGCAGCAAGTAATTAATGAATAAACACATGCAAACATACATATGTATGGATGTTTCAAAGTTCACACTCACCTACGCTTGCTGGACATTTTGCCATAAGCAATTATCCAAAGAGCGGCAGAAACACCCGCCACTCCCACTATGGCGCTCTGATTTTGTGTTATTTTACTTAGCGCTGGTGCCATGTTTGCCAATTACGCCAGTTGGTCTTCTGTAAAATTTGTGGATTTTACAACGTCGAAATTACTGTCACACGCCTTTTTGCCGAACGCTTCAATCACTTGAATACGTCCAGAAAATTCACTTATTGCTAACCGTTTTATCTTTTTTCTACGCGTTAACACGTTAATAGAACCTTGTAAATTTTTTTATTCACTTATCTCGAATTTCCGCCTTATTGCTGTACACAGCAAGAAAGTAAATTTCACACTATTTAGCATGCAGAATGTAGCAAAATACTCCTTTTTATCGCGTTAAGAACACCAGCGAACAATTTTATCATTGGATTTTGTTTTCTGTGCACACGTTTTTGCTTTAAGTTTCGTATTCGAAAACCGAAAAATCCGCTAAATTTGTTAATAATATCTATCAGAGCAGTTTAATTCTTTTTGCGCAACATCAATTCCACTTCAACACCACATCCACTTGCTCCAACCAAAGTACAATTTATAATACTGTTATACTGTGGCTCCAACTACTTTGTCAAAGGTTGGACAGGCGCTTTTAGCTGTCAAATGCTCTGTCAATACATTTCTTTTTATCCTAACTTCGCTCTATGTTGCCAGATGTGGGGAAATAAAATTAAATAAGATATTGCTAGCTGCAACAATAATTTAAATAATTCACTATAAAATCTCGCATAAATAAAAAAATATGCAATAACAATATTTGTAGAGCTTTAAGTAGCTAAAAGATAATGTAAAATAGGTAAAAATGGCTTTCTATTGGTGTTAAATATTGATATATAGTTTAGAACAGTTTCTGGTATGTTATTGTAACTGAAACCTGCCTCGTGTTAAAAGTATTTCGTTTCCTTCAATAATGAATTATAATAAATAATTCTAGTCGTTTCTGATTTTAATGGTTTAATTTTGAGCTAATTTCAAATAATGATAACATCTCACACATAAAAATAATTTTTGTAATTTATTCTATTAATCCAGCAGCAACCCTGTAATATTCAGCAATTCAGCGTTAACCGATTGTGAATCGTTCCGTCAATCGCCATATTGATTTTAGACGAAAAATCTCAAGCAGCCACATTGGATCGTAACATCTAGTTACATTGAAAGTAATAAATTTTCACAGCTCTTTCGGAGACCTCAAGGTATGGAAATTTCAGAAAATGGTGCTTGCTTATTTTTGTTTTGTATACGTCTTGGAAAAAATTTGAAAAGGAATGGAATTGATGGATAATTCAGCAGAGTTGTCTAGGCGGTGACGACTGCTCGCGAAGTTCTTAACATGGGGGGGTTTAAAATAAAATTACATAACAAATATTTTTTGACTTGAGTAAGTTTTAAATGTGGAGAACTCGTTTATATTCTTATGTTAAAGGGTATAAAAACTGAAAACAAATATTTAAGTATATATTTGAAGAGATAATGAATTGAAATGCACAGTTTGGGAAAACACGAAGTATTCATGCCTTCAAGTTCATTTTTTACACAGGAATTTTTAAAAAACGTTTCCATGAATAGGACACAACTGTAACACACTGAGCTGCAATAATAGTTAATTCAACTGAGAAATATCAACTATACTACGACAGCATTTGTACCGCATAACAAAGCCGGATAGAGAAACTTTGGAACGAAGCATTTGCCCACCAAACACACGATAGTGAAACTTGGTGCTTCGCAAAAGTGGAAGAATACAGTAAGAGCGAACATGTAATGTCCTTTTTTTTAGCATTGAAATACATACATTAATTTCATATATTTCTTTAACACTTATCGTTAATATTTTCTTGTTTCCAAATTACGTCAAAATTTCTAATTACAAATAGTCAAAGACAGTCACTTTGCTGCACTTTGATAATGAACAAGAAAATATGTCGTTTAAAAAAAAAAATACATAATAGTATTCAATATCGTATAAAGATTGTTATGAGTATAAAAGCAGCACAAGGCGAAATTGTAATGTGATTTATTAAAAGGGCTATAGTTTGATTTACAGATATAAACAACACACATCCAACGGCTGACAAAATAAAATACTGAAATGTCTTCTATGAGTCACCGGCAAAAACGTGATGTTGGATATGATCACGATACGCGGAGGGAAGAACGAAAAAGACGCAGCCGTTCCGGTAGTCGTTCGCGTCATCGTCGCTACAATGACAGTCGCAGTCGTAGTCGATCCATAGACTATCGTAAGCGTCGTAACAACAGACGTTCCCGTAGTCGTAGTCGCAGTAAAAGCTACAGTCGAAGAGATAGACACAACTCTAGCCGACGACATAGAGATTCTCGTAGTCGAAGTCGTTCTAATACACGTTCACATCGCAGTAGCAAAAGAGACTCACGCTCACGCAGCCCAGAAAAGCGTTCACGTAATGTGATGGATGCTGATCGAAGACAATATGATAACGTAGCTAAGAGTTCTACAAGTAATTCAACGGAAAGCAATCGTTCTAAAACAACAGATTTCGATCAGCAAAATACGCAGGATTTGCAACATTTACCTTTACCCAAGCGTGAACCCATTGGAGCATACTACAACCTCGATACAGATGAACCAATCGATAAAGAGCGCATACACCGTGAAATGGAAGAGAAATTGCGACAAGCACTTGCTAAGGAAGGCAAGGTATATCCACCAAAAAAGCCCGAGGCTTCACATCCAGTATTTGCAAATGATGGTTCATTTTTGGAGATTTTCAAAAAAATGCAAGCTCAACAACAGCATCCACATGTACCAGTTGCCACTGCGCCTGCCATTGTTGCACCTATCGTGGCGGCTCCTGTGTTAGCGTCTACCTCAAATGCAGCCACAACAAGTAACAAAGTTGTACCGCCACCGCCGATAGTTGGACGCCGGCGTGGTGGAAAAATTCTTAAAACCGGTGTGGTGGCTAAGCCGAAAGTTCAAGCTGAACAGGGTGATGACCCGAAAGACTTTTGGTCGCTGTACTTGGCCGAGGTTAACAAATATAAAAATCACGCGTGTGATTCGGACGGCGGCACAAGACCACTGGTTAAGTGAACCTAAATAGACGTTAACTAGAACTTGAGTGAAATGAATACTTCGAGTTTTCCCCAATATGACATGAATTCTGTGCATAAAAAAAACTAAAATACATATATAAATTATAGGAGTTTATTTAAATTGAATTACGAATCAATTCCATTTCTTCGAAATTCCTGTAAATAATTTTGAGTTTAAAGCTAAAAGTAGTTGTAAGTTTTTATTTTATTAGGCTAAGTGGGTATTATAATGAAGTAATAGAAAGAAATAACTGAATGAGCACTCGGTCAGCAAATTTAAACTTTTTTACAAACGTTGTTTAGAAAGCATTTATTTATTGCTATCTATTACGTCATATACGTGTAAACAACATACATATATAGTGTTATTTTATGAGTACGCTTTAGTTTCATAACATCTAATTCCTATGTTTTTACTAATTTACTCAACATTTTATCCTAGTTTATCGTCTTTTTAAAATTTCTCATTTAATTTTTTACTCAACTAACATTCATGCATCATTTTCATAATTTTTTCGTTTGCAAAAATCAAAATTCAAAAAATATATATACATAAATGAATATTACATAACGTGAAGTGATTGATTGAAGAGCAACAAGAAAATTTGCCAATGTCGAAAAAAGAACAAAAGAAAGCAAAAGAACCCGAATATAAGTTGGAAACAGTTCCGATGGATCCACGTTTTCCCAACTCGAATGTGACGCGACATTGCTGGTTTTCCTATGTGGAATTCCATCGTTGTCAGAAGAGTCGTGGTGAAGGGCACGAATCATGCGCATATTTTCAAAAAGTTTTCAAAACAATGTGTCCGAATGCTTGGGTGGAAAAGTGGAATGAACAACTGGAAGCCGGTGTCTTTCCAGGCCGAATTTAAATATTTTCCTTTATTGTTTGCTGTCAATTATTGTTAAAAGACATAATCCAAGCTACTAGAAAACTGTTAAGTGCTTCAAAAAACACACAAACAACAATACCTACAGCCACATAAACGCATATTCACAATGAAAATCCACTTTTTCACCTATTTAATATAAATTACTTAAATAAAATTGTTTTTAGTGTAGAAAAGTACTAAATTTTTTCGGTACAATTCCTGCACAAGTTGATAAAAAAGTGTGTCTTGCATTTATAATGAACTACAAAGTGGCAACTTTGAATACAATATGCGCACGAAATATTTACAGTTTCATTGGAAGTGTTTACATTGACTTCATAAAGATAAAAAAATTTTGTTTTTTAACTAATTCTTTTAAATTATTTTCTTGCCGTTTTTATTACAATATATTTAATTAAATAATATCTTTTGTTACGTTATATTTTTTTTTTATATATAATACACTTTCTCAATTCATATGTGTAGTATTCGCTAAGAAATACATATGGATTTGATCTATTTGAAATTAATTATAGACATTGATATATGTACATAGTATATGTACTGATTGTAAACGAAATTAATGATATTCATAACATAACTAACCATAACCAACCATTTCTCTTATATGTCTTTGTATATCGTGTACTTTTCATATAAAAATCATCAAATATTGCTCGCTCGCTCGCTTGCACCTTGGCTTTGCCTTTTTCTTGTTGTTGCGATTAATTAATTGCAGTAATTTATAATAAACATTTCCCATGTCTAAAAAAGGCAAAGAAAAAACCATGACGTACAAAATGGAAACAGCGCCCTTCGATCCACGCTTCCCCAACCAGAACGTGACTCGTTACTGTTATCAATCATACATTGACTACCATCGCTGCCAGAAAGTGCGTGGAGAAAAATACGAGCCATGCAACTACTTCAAGAAAGTATTCTCATCGATGTGCCCCAATGCTTGGGTGGAAAGATGGAACGATCAACGCGCTGAGGGTACCTTCCCTGGCAGAATCTAAATAGACATTTTTGTGTGCATGTGGGGGTAAACAACAACACCCACATCCTTGCTTTTGCGCTGAAGGGGAAAAATGCTGACAAAACTACCAACTAAAACATAATACACTCCCACATCTATATAATTATGTATTATTTACGTAGAGAGATGTTTCAATATGCGAAGCAGATACTGGCTATTTGATAGTAAGAGTTCAAATTGAAACTGAATGAGTTATGTAATGATAAATAAATAACTAGATAAAATGTAAAAGTGCAAGTTTTTTTTCTTGATTTGGATATATTTGAATAAGTGTTCGGCAGATAGCAGGAATGAGAGAATTGTAAGTAATTGGAATGAACGCTAACGTTATAGGTGACCAAGAGCTGGCATATCTTTAGATATAATAATCAAAAACAACTTACAAAAGCTAAACCTCTAATCCTGCCGATAAACCGCACTAAGTTATATCCAGCGGGGAATTTCCAGCGTGTGGTTATTCTCAAACCGTATATATTTTTGTTTTAGAACATCAAATACTGGATGTTGTGATGTATATGCTTGAAGGAAATCGGTTGATTTTTTTTACTTGTTTTAGAACGTTACATACTTTTAGGCGCTAATCGCAGAATACGGCATGTAAAGTATTTTTGTTCTTCCTGAGCTATCATTCTGATATTTCCATTCGTTAATAAAAAATGTAACCCCTAAAAACGTTTACTCTACAATTTCCACAACAGCCGGTTGTACGATACCGGAATAAACCGGATTTTATCCGTTTTTTTTTTATATTATTAACTACAATCAATCCCGGTTACTTATACCCGACGGTCATGGGATCGCGTTATTTCGAGTATCTAACCGTTTGGAACGGTAAGTAAACGTTTACTTTAAGAAATCCAATTATTTTCCACTACACACACAAAATTGGTTTTAAAATTTGAAATTTTGACTTTTACTTTTAGTAAACTGTCTTTATAAAATAAATTAATAAAATATAGATTAATGTAGACATTTTTGCGTTTAGGATATATACAGCTTATATCTTTACATTTTAATTTTACAATATGTTTACCATTATTATCTAAGTAGATTATAATCTACATAAGAGCAGTTATGAAACGATTACAACAACAACAATAATTGTCTCACTTGTTACTCTTTACAAGAGCTTATTTTGTAACAATACCCTCGTTAGTTGAAATCAAATATTTGTATAAATAAGGTTAATACTTAATTCAATCACAGGAACCATCTAGCCAGCCATCCCGCCACCTCTCATTAACCTTAGAACAATCAAATTGTGTTTTACCCAGCTTTACATTGACACGGTTATGGAATTTGCACAGCCATTGTGAGAATTCATATTGTGAATTCACCTGCGCCGGATGCTCTTTGAGGCTGCAACGATAAAGAGTTATTAAGTGTGTGTCGCTTATTGGAAACATTCAAATGTTGACATACTCTTTGCGAAAATCTTTGGCACAATGTTCACACGGATAGACGCGTGACAACACTTCTAGAAATGTTTTCATATCACGCTTTTGATTATCCGAGGGATTATCTTCATAAAATGCCGCCATTGTGTGTAATAAGCCCCAAGTTGCACGACCTAGTGCCACTTTATCCAATGGGCAGCCATCTCGTGCGGCTGGACTGCTTTCGGTTGTTTCCTCCTTTGGCGTATCCTGCAATAATTCGTATCACTACTAATCATGCAGTCATGAAACATTTCAACACGTTTATATGTGATGCTTCCGAGTTTCTAGAATGTACAACCACTTACCGCCTTATGAAATATTTGCCGCTGTTGTTTTGACCAATATTTAAAATCGGTACATGTGCGACAATTGTTATCGGGCTTAGCAGGCGTGCCATAAGCATCGTGCTTGGACATATTTCTTTTCCAAATAAGTAGCAGTCAAAATAAATCAAATAAAATTTGAAATTTTCACCCTTTTATTTAAGTAAGAATTTATAGCCGCAATCGCTGTCAGCTGTGATGAAATGACAATAAGACGAAAACACACGAATAAGCATTTGCCAATTGTATGTGAGGTTATGAGAGAGAGAACAAATGCCAATGCCGACACCAAAATGCAACGCCGTCATAATTAATTTGGAATAGTTAAGTCGGCATTGTTTCCACTGTTTAAATTATTATTTATAAGTTTTGTTAATTTAAATAGACGCGTTTGTTTAAGCTATTTAATATGTAGTTGAATAAATTAAATTGTTAACAGCTTTTGCGTTGTAATTTTTCTATTCATATATTAAAGGGTATATGGCAACGCCAACTAACGGAACGGAAAGCGTAGAAAACGTATTTGTGAAATGTCAAGTTAAAATTGAATTTGCGCAAAATTCTAAGCGTTATCTGGTAATTTTGTCGAAAATGGAATTAAATATCGATTATTTTATTAAAAATTATATTATGTGTTGAGTTTAAATTGAGTTCATAAAATATTTAAATAAACATGTGTGATTTCTTTGCTGCATGGCTGATAGAAAACGCGGAAGTAGCTCGTTAGCCTGCATTAAATGCAAATATTCTCAGCACTTCCGCCGGGTACATTAACTGATTTGCGAACGAGCAGAGTCATCTTGCAAGTGAGTGTATATGTACTATATATATATATAGAACTATCAAAAGACTCTCATACTTTGGCCGAAGTAATCTTTCACTTATTGGTCTAATATACACAAAGGAGCATGGTTCATGGACACAATATGATACTAATAATGTTAGTAGTAGTCTATTGGTAAATAAACAGATATAACAGGGCAAACAAGTCGTCCTGAAGGGGATGCGCTCCCACGCTCGCATGATGCTTGGTTTTGTGAGTGAGTTAACAAGAACAACAATTACTTTAAATTATTTACATATATTTTATTAAAGGAAAAATATTTCTGTGGCATACGAGTCTCCCTGCAATATTTTCATTGTTGCTTGTTTATTTCTGTAATTTTTTTTTAATACTCCAAAACTGCTGGCATGTGTATTTTATTAATTATTAAGCACTATTTGTTAGTTTGTCAGCTCGCTGGCATATAAAATATAGATTATATATATATAAGTGCGCGAGTGAACGTAATTGCAAAATTGTTTACAATTTGAACAGACGTGCGGCTTATCAATGCACCGGTGCCTCATGGTGGACGGTCATGTTCGTTGTGGTAGTTCAATAGTTTATCAGTGCAATGCTGTTACACTTCACTAACATGATTTGATGGGTTAAAAATGTTGTGTGAATTTGTTATTTTTGCAAATGTGTGATCCTTTTGCGGTTATGTAATTTACTATTATATAATTTACCATGATTAGTTGTAGGTGTACGCGTGGTGGTTGTTAATATGGAAGACGGTTTCTATTATACATAGAAACTCGAAATCAAAATTTAATGACTGTTGATGGTGCATATTTAAAATCTTTATCTTTTTTTAATAAGAGTTGTTCAATAGTTAAAAAGTTTTTGTGGTTATGTACAACTTTGTCGGGTTATTTCCATTAGGTTCGAGCTTGACAGCTTGTTAGGTATATTCAAGCTTATATATAACTCATTCATTATATTCAAGCTTAAAAATAACTGTTTAACTAACAAACTTCTCTTCTAAAACCAGTAAATACCCTCCACAAATATTGTCGGCTTTGTCTTGTCGCAAGTACTATATCACTGTCCATTTGTATTTTATTATTCTTATTCCCAGAAAACAATTAGCTTGCAATTTGAAAAGGTTATGTTCAGAGCACGTGTTAATTATTACTTTGACGCGATTTATTTTTTGTACCGGAAATGCCAATTAAAAATTACTGGATTTTTGCTTAAGCTACTGCATGTACGTACGTACATACATACATATAAGTATGCTGTAACAGATGCTGAGCTTTAAAACTATATTTATTTTTTTTTTCATATTTTAAAATATTCTGAACAACATTTTTTACAGAAAAATGCTACATTTGCTGTAATTATATAAAGTAAAGGGTAGTTCGTAAGCCGAAAGTTTACTTAATGGAAAGGCTTTGAAGATAAATATGTGGCAATAACACTCAGCGAATAAAATTTTAATATATTATAATTTAACAATTTTCGAAACTTTAATCAAAATATTAACATTTTATAAATTCGTAAGAAAAACTGCGAAAAATTATAAAAATTAAAAAAAAAAAAAAATTTAATCATCAATTTTTTTTATATTAAGTATTGATAATAATAATAACCAACATTTTTCGCACACCCTGTATTTGCAATTCATGTGTTGTAATTTAATTTAATGCTTGTTAGTTTAAAAGGTTAACTTTTGCAAAAAATTATAATTACCCTTTTGGTACAACATTTCGAAAAAAGTCCCACTTGAAGTACGAATAAAATGCGCTGCAAAGCAGTGATCTAACCATAAAATATTCAGTCGCAAGTCAGTGTTTACAAATATGTAAATATGTATGCACGTGTGTTTTTGGTGATCTTTTTACGTCAAGCTTCAACTGTAATTAGCACTGCAGATGCGCCGCCAGCGTTTGAATATTTATATGGTAGGTATTTACGCTTGTGATTAGTTTTGAATAAATGGATTCTGTTGTCGAATATTACATATTTGCAATTGCTATTATCATATTTATTTATTTTTACTTTTATTTAAAATTTTTTCTTATTTTTACTTAGAATTATATTATTTTTCCTTTCTGCATTTCGCTTGGTTTATTAAGTTGTTGTGTCTATTCGCATGGGACACCCTATACGACTTTGTTAATGTCTTCATAAGTAATGTGCCTGAGTAGATATGAATTATTAAGTTAAAATAATTAAATGGAATTTAATTACCATGTATTTTTTCACGGAAATCTTTTAATAAAGCTTTATAAAATTGAAAATCAACCGATAAAGAATCAAGGAATTTCAATCGGAACCCAGCACATTTCCTCCAGCTTTAGGCTATAGAGTTCGAGAGTTTCTCCATACCAAACTTAATCCAGTTTGTCAAAAAAAGAACATTACACTTATTTTAGAACAAATGGCGGGGATAAACTGCCCAGAGTTAGGCATAAGGCAGCCTTTTAAGTTGCTGGACCACTTCAGTATATTTCAAGCTAAAATCTTTGCTATTGCAAAAACCGCGGAGATGGCCTCTAATGCACCTGCAGGCAATTCCAGAGTCAACATCTAGACAGTCAAGCAGCAATCAAGGCAGTAACCTCGTATCTCATTTGGCAGAAATGTCTTGTGAAGCATGGCAGCAGTAGAAAGTGTTGCCAGAAGCAAGCAACTTCACTTCTACTGGGTGCCATGCCACAAAGGCATCGATGGCAATGAAATAGTGGACAAGATTGCCAAGGCTAACACCAGAAAACGTGAGTAACATTGGGAAACCCATGCGTTGTACGACGATCTGTACAGAAGCATGGTAAAGAAAATTAAATTCCGACGAGCTATCTGGGTGCAAAACTGAGAAATTCATGTGTAAAGCGGTAGATCGTAAGTACACAAAATTCCTTTTGGCACTCAATAAAAGAGACAATAGGAACAAGATCGGAATACTAACTGGTCACTCTCTGGTGGCGACACACGCCCACAGAATGGGGTTGACAGATCAAGAAGACTGCAGAAAATGTCTAGAGCAAGGCACCAGATAGACAATGGAGCATCCCTTGTGCACTTACTTCGCATTGGCAAGACTACGCTGAAAGCAACTGGAGTCTCCACGGTATGATACACTGGAGGAGGTATCTATAGTAAGGCTTCAGAGTCTGTTAAAATTCGTGTCAAGCACAGGCATCCTAAGGGATGACTACTCCTCAAAGATTTAGTAACTGAACTCCATCGGGTATCGCAAAGGACCGAAATTGGTCTATGAGTGGCTTATTTGCCTACCAGATTAACCTTGGTTCTCAGATTATGCTATTCGGGGTATTCGGCTCTAGAAAAAAAAAGGATTTTTAATAGTTTTAAAGTTTAACTGTTTAAGAATATCTCTAAAAGAGAATAGTAAATGATTTTTCAAAATTCTAATTATTTTCGGAGTAATAAGCATTCTGCTGAACCGGCATCAAAATTGGTTCGACCAGTTCGCGAAATTTTGAACGCGTTTTCCCGCAACTGTCCTTTTCAAAACGATAGTCACGATTTCTTAGGTTCTATTGGACCGATTCTCCTAATGATATCATTTAGATGAGATCATTTCTGGAAATATTGAAATCTCCAAATTTAAATTTTTACTACTGCCTTAAGCCCTAAAGGATGATCAATTTCGAGGCTCCATACTTTTTTATTAAGAAAAAACACACAAACTTCAAATTTAATCCTTCAAATGTTGGCTACGGCTACGTCTCAGATTGTGCTTCCATTGGGTCCATTTTTCGATTAATTTTTCGAGTATTTCTACTGGTAACTGGCGACTTTAGACTTTAGACTTTACTTATCTCCACTGAAAAAAGTCTAACGGTGTGATATCACACGATCTTGGTTGCCAATTGACTGTCTCAAAACGTGAAATTAACTGCTTACCGAAGTTTTCTCTCAATAAATCCATTGATTGATGCGATGTGTGGGAAGTGGTGCCGTCTTAAACCAAATATCGCTGAGATCACGAGCTACAATTTTAGGCATCAAATAGTTGGTTATCATGACGCGAAAACGATCGCCATTGACATTTACGTTTTCAACGCCATTATTTTTGAAGAAATATTGAGCAATGATTTCATTGGCTCGAAAACGTCGGGTCTTCTGTGAGCTTTTCAAAAGCCCATAGACCGAAGCGATGGATCTCAAGATGGATGATGGTGTGGTGATGACAGCTTGACACGACTCACGCATGAACTGTCAAAAAAATATTTTTGAAAACAGTTTTGGATCACCCGTTATAATGTTTGCTATTGGTATTTTGAGAGATTTTGGCTTGTTTTTTTGAAAAGTGGTATAATTTTTTCAGGTTATAAGAATTCTTTTATGGTATGGGATGTTTTACCAACCTCATTAAATTAGGGTGGGGTTAATTTTGTGAGTTTAAGCTTTATTCCGAATTAAAGTTAAATTTTTTCTTGAAATAATCATTAAGCAAAATTAAAAATTTTATAAAAAAAATTGTCTGTTAAGTTTCCAAGAAGTGTAAAAAACCCTCTAATACGATTAAGTTATGAATGGAAATTCAATACCGCACGTGTAATAACTTCAAGTGAACCGGATATACAATAACATCAATTCCTCATTTAAAATTCTAAATCGATCGAAGCCATCAATCAAGTTACGTCATCACAAATCAATTAATCGCCATATGTAGGGTACTTAACACAGCGCTGAAACATTTCAATCAACAACGCTTGCAGTTATTTCATACCGACTCCGATAGACAGAAAAAAACAACAACAAAAAAGTAAATACGAACAAATCATCTCATGTAAATAAGCGAAAAAGAAGAACAACAAAGATGCATCTCCGATTATTTCCAGTTTGTTTAGATCGATCGGCACAAATTCGCTTGCATCGACATTTTCCAAGCAATAAAAGCCCACCATTCTCGAGTGCCTCAAACAGTTTTCACTGATTGCTCGGCGAGACACCAGCGAAACTGTCGTGAAGATGAACAAATTTACGGTAAATTCGAAAAGTGCTGAAGAATCTTATTCTCAAGTAATCAAACGCTTTAATTTTGCATTTTGCAGGTGATTTTTGTTGCCTTAGCCGTTTTGGGCGCCGTTAATGCTTACGGCGGCGGCGGCGGTAGTGGTAAATACGGAGGCGGTGGTGGTGGCTTTGGGCCAGGTGGCGGTGGCGGCGGCTTCGGTCCAGGAGGTGGAGGCGGCTTTGGTCCAGGAGGCGGAGGCGGTGGTGGCTCTGGTGGTGGTGGTGGTGGTGGCGGTGGCCATGGTGGAGGCGGCGGATTCGGACCCGGAGGTGGCGGTGGATTCGGCCCCGGAGGTGGTGGTGGCGGTTTTGGACCAGGCGGCGGTGGCGGCGGCGGCTCTGGTGGTGGTGGCGGCTCTGGTGGTGGTGGTGGCTCTGGTATTGGCCACGGTGGTGGACACAGTGGTGGTGGTGGTGGTTTTGGACCAGGTGGTGGTGGTGGTTTCGGACCAGGCGGCGGTGGTGGTTTCGGACCAGGCGGCGGCTCTGGTGGCGGTGGCGGCTCTGGCGGTGGTGGCGGCTGGGGTTCAGGAGGCGGCTTCGGCTCAGGCGGTTCCGGTGGTTTCGGCTCAAGTGGTGGCTATGGCTCAAGTGGGGGTCATGGTGGCTACAAAAAGCATGGCTATTAGATTTAAGGCGCTACCTTTATTTTGCTGTGATTCTTTAACTGTGAAATATGTACATATGTAACTTTCGTTTCGGAGAAATCATTGGATATGTTTGATGGAATAAATGTCTTTTTTATAACTACCTCATGTCGTCTTTTGGAGCTTTCGTTGTCCATAATTCTTATGTTTATAGTTCTTATAAACTAAATGTTCCTATTAAAGCGAGAAAGCGGTTTGAGTTCATGTTGACCGATAATTGTTTAAGTAGAGTACCTAGCATGTACGTAGGACTATTTAGGATCTCGGTGTATTCCGAGTTCTGTTCAGCAGTTTTTATAATATCGATCTTTCTGGCTAGATATAATATCAATTCTCGTTGGTACCTATTTATGAATTCCATCTGTCCCGCGAAGTTGCCTAAACACTCTAGGACTCTCAGTATTTTGAGTAAGGATATGCCAAAAATTGGAGATGAAGCTCGGTCAAGCATCTGGCAAAGGTGTCAGTGCCATTTGCATAGTATAAAATATTAACTTTTCACACTCCCTCTCTCTCTTCCGTACATCTCTCAGATTCAACATTGCATAACAAAATGAAATTTTTACTTAATACTGTATAACCTAGCATGGCCAACATAAACTTAACTTAACATAACATAACAATAATATAACATAACATAACTTAACATAACATAACAATAATATAACATAACATAACGTAACATAACATAACATAACATAACATAACATAACATAACATAACATAACATAACATAACATAACATAACATAACATAACATAACATAACATAACATAACATAACATAACATAACATAACATAACATAACATAACATAACATAACATAACATAACATTGCTTAACATAGCATTGTACAACTTAACATGACCTAACTTAACACAACATAACTTAACTTAACATAATGTAATGTAACATAGCATTGTACCACTTAACATGGCTTAGCATAATATTATATAACTTAACATAGCATTGTACAACTTAACATGGCATAACATGGCTTAACATAACATGCTTACTTAGCAGTAATCAAAAAATCGGCAGTCTGTATGCAAGGGCACATAAATTAACTCTCATATATTTTTCCTCGATAGCTTTTAGAGACCCTTCAAATATATTTACTTATAAGACACCACGGTGACCGTTAACTTTAGTGTTAACCTCACCACATAACCGTCATCAATTGCTACTTGGACACAGCTGTTGCTGTTGCTCATACAACAACACACCTGTAACACCTAGCAAAAGCTCATTTGGCGCGCAAATGAAAGCTCCTTGGCCTGATTTACGACCACTAAGCCGACATTTCGTGGTAGCTTTTTCGCTCTTCACCAAATGCGTTCGTTAAAAAAGCACAATAACTTTGCATTGCCAGCCAAAAAGCTTTTTGAGAACATAACGGTGCCTAAATAACGGACTACCATGCAACGGTTAGTTTAGTCTTCGTGAGGTTCTGTTCGTATTAACAACGTTTCGATGCGAGTTAACGCGCCGTCAATAGTGAATAATAAAAAGGGTTCTAGCCCTAACACACATACAAGTGTTTGAAACAACAATAACAACAACAACATAAGCAAAAACAAGCAAACAAAGAAATATTCTAAAATAATATAAGGACAGACATTCCTGGCCGACACGCACACACGCGCGCGCGGGCTAGCTGGCTGGCTAGTTGGCACATTGAAGCCAGCTACAACTACTATAATTGTATATTTGTAGTTGTGTGTGTGTGTGTGGACAAACATACATAATTGTAGTACTACGAGGAGGCAACGCTGAGAAAGTGCACGCGCTTCTGCATATTTCTTTGCATGCTATGTGCTAGCACTGTTATATACGTGTGCGTGTGTGTGTGTTAGTGTGATGCACACATTGGTGTTGGTGTTGCTGTGTTTATGCAATTACAAAACAAAATATTTAATGGAAAGCGGTAGAAAGTGAAATCATCACCACCCCACGGCCACGAGACGAGACCCCAGCACTTAGACAGCCAGCACACATACATTCCTCTATGTGTGTGTGTGTGTGTGTGCGAGTGTGCTTAACTACTTTTGCCTACTGACTCGCGCATCTGCGTAGGCACACACGTGTAAGTGTGTGTAATATATACGCGTGTGTGTGAGTAAGCGCTCAAGCGAAGCTATGTAGTAGTTGCTGAGGAACATCGAGTCTTATATAAGTTGTGTAAGCCAAAAGTAGAAGAAGCAACTGAAAAACGGGCCAACAAAAAACCAGAAAAATAAATGTAAAGCATAGTAACAACAACAACAATAACAAAGAAATGTACGGTGAATTTACGAAAAGCACGCAGCGTGGAAGCCACTTAGAGCAGTCGAAGTGAAGAGACTAACTAATCCAAGCAAAAACCAACAACAACAACACAAACAAAAAAAATGTGTAACAGTAAAACAAAAAAAAACAAACAACAACAATTTTGAAGGAAAACATGAAAAGGCATAATAAATAAAAAATACAATAACAACAACAACAGTTAAAGCAAACATACCACTGCCGTGAAAGCAGTATAATAAATACAAAAACAACAACAAACACAGCAAATAGCATAGTAAGCACAACGAACGTTTTCCTGTTAGCGCCACAACAACAACAAACAAACTTACAAACGTAAGCGTGTGTGTGTGCGCGTATGATTGCTTGCCTGCCGCCATGAGCAAAGCAGCGAGCTTGGCAACTCCTCCTACAACAACTAAACTCCAAATCAAATAAAGCAATAAATTGTGTGCCCCCAACCAGCCGCCCTTCAAATTCCCTCACGTGGCAGCGTCGTGGAACGAGCTTACCTGTTTCGCAAGGAGTCGAATCGCGCCAACAACACACTCATACCGTTAGAAGCAGCGGCTGAATCGCTTGTGCGAGAAGGTTTTGGCAATTTGTTGCGGCGCAGCAGGGCAGTCGGCAAGTTGCCGTAAATTGAGAAATTATAATAAAAATGCAAATAAAAATAAGTAAAATTCAATGTTGTGCAACACTGAAATTATCGCAAGCAAATTTAACGCTTCGCAATGTGCGAATGTCGGAGAGTGTTTGGTGAATGTTTGGTGAAATTGCGAAATCGTCGGCAAATCACTCGAGAATCAAAGCGCGCAGTTATTAAAAGTGAAATAACGGCAAGCAATGGCAAATAAAATAATATGTAACTACCGTAACTTGGCGTATAATGAGCTTAACAATAACAACAACAACAGCAATGTGCATGAAAACGAATCATAAAGCATGAAATGATATTTTAATTGTTCGGCGCTGTTAATCGTCGGCAAGAAATACTCGCAAATCTACGGTTGTAAATTGTAATGCGATTTAAGGAATTAAGTGAAAAGTTTACAATAACAAAATTACGAACTGAGCTCATGCATTCGCAATGCAACAGGGTGTGTGCTTTATGAGAGTTTAAGGTGATTTCGAATTGAGTGGGAAAAGTTTTGAATTTCGGAAAAAGAAAAAAATTAAATTATTTATAAATAAGAAATTATTTAAATAGTTATAAATTAATTAATAAATAAGAAATGTCTGACGAAATAAAGAGTAAATAAATGAATAAATAATAATAATAATGATAATATAATAGTAATAAATAACAAAATATATAGTAGTTAAAATTAAAAATTATTGGAAATTACGTTATTTATAAATAAAAAATTATTTAATTAGTTAAAAATTAAATTTATAGGAAATGTTTGACAAAAAAATATAAAAAAATATTAGTAATAAAAAAAAAAAATTATAATAATAATATATATTAGTAATAAATAACAAAATAAAGTTTATGAAGTAAAATTAAAAATTATTAAAATATAAATTGAGAAAAACTATTTTATTAAGCGTTTTTTTTTTCAAATTAAATGATATTAAAAATTAAACAAAAGTAATGAAAAACTAAGTTAATTAATCCATTATTAAAAATGATGAACTAAAATAATATAAAAAAAAATAAAAATTAAAAATAAATTACAATAAAATAAAGAAATTTCAATAAAATAATGTAATAATATTGAAACCTCAATGAAATCAATAATTATAATTTATGTTTAACAAATTAAAAAAAAGAAAGATTAAAAAAATCAGAAAATTTAAGTAAAATTGAATACAGAATTTTCACAGTGTATTAAAAATTAATTAAAAAAAAAATAATAATAAAAATTTTAAAAATAAATTACAATAAAATAAAGAAATTTCAATAAAATAATATAATAATATTGAAAACTCAATAAAAGTAATAATAATAATTTATGTTTAACAAATTAAAAATAAAGAAAGATTAAAAAGATCTGAAAATTTAAGTAAAATTCAATACAGAATTCTCACAGTGTATTAACAATTAATTAAAATTTAAATTAAAAATTAATAAGGCAAATATGTACACAATTTTTATTCATAAAATGAATGCATAATACATATTTAAATATAAAACAAAAAGATATTAAAAAGAAAATTTGCAAAGTGTAATATCTTATTAATTAAAAATTAATTAATCAAAAATTTTATTCAGGAAAATTTTTAAATGCCAAAAAAAAAAAAATAAAGTAAAGAAATAAAAAATATAATAAAATAAATACAAGAAATAAAGTAAAATAAAATAAAATAAAAATAAATAATAAAAGAAAAATAAATAAAGCAGAAACAACAAGCCTTTTTGAAATATGTTAATTAAAATTTAACAAAACTCAAAAATCTCAGAGTAAACTATAAAAATATTTAAAAGTATTCTTTTAATCAAAGAAAAAAGAAAAAAATGTAAGATCAAAACTAACAGCAAAAACAACAAAAAAAAAAATAAAACAATTAACAATTCTAAGCTAAGATAAAATATCAGATTAAATTATAAAAATTTGTAGAAAAAATTTTTTTAATCGAAAAATGAAAAAAAAAAAATTTAATTCAAATCTAACAAAATTTTTTATTTAAGTGAAAATTAACAAAACTAATTTCAAGAACCGCATGAATATATCTAGTAGCGAAATTCATATTTTCCAAAGTTTTGTAAATTTTAGTTCGAAAATAAAAAAACAAAGTTGAACTGATTAATTTAATTTCGAAAACTATAAATTAATTAAATTAAATTAACTATAAAAAAATCAAAATTAAATTAATAAAAAAAAATTTAATGAATATGTTTCAGAAATTAATAAAAAAAATAAAATGTATTATGTTGAAAAATGTATTTATTTCAAAATTGTATACACTTTAGGTCGAAAAACAAAACAAAAAAATGAACTTATTAATTTAATTTCGAAAACTATACAAAAAATTATTCGAAAAATAGAATAAATTTGCATTAGAATTAAAAAAATTAAATCAAATAACAATAAACAAAATTAATTTCGAAAATTATATTAAAAATATAATGCAGCAACAAAAGAATAATTTGGTGTTAAACGAGTTCATTAAAATAATGTGTTAATTAAAAAATTGAGTTAAATTAAAATAAACAAAGTGAAGTTAAAAAAAAAATTGATCTCAAAACTGCAATGTATAAAAAAATTAAATAATTTTAAAAAATTATTAAAAAATAAAAAAATTATTAAAAAATCTCCAAACAAAATATAAAATAATTATCAAAAAAAGTTAAAAAAATATCCAAAAAACTAAAAAAAAAATAAAAAAGAATTATTAAATGAAAATCGAGCACCCTAAAATACTTAAACTAGCTGTAGATCAGAACTTAATTAAGAACAAAATCAGTAGATCTGTTAGCTAAGCACAAACAACAGATTTGATGTTTCACTGCAATTGTTTGCAAGCAAATAACAAAAGTACATAGTTAAATCAGCACTAAAAATTCGCTACTAATTAACTAGAAGCAAGCTCTAGGCGGTAGTTTATGTAAATAACGAGCACCTAAGCGGCATAGAAAATAGAAACAAGTGACTGCTTTTAATCGCGCTTAAATGTGAGTTTCATAAGCAGTCAGCAAATAAAAACAACAATTATGTCATTAAAATACAAATATAAAATTTGCGAATTAACGCAAAGTGAAAACATAAAATGCAAATAAATGCTAAACAAGGCAAACAGGTAAGCTAAACACTAGTAAATTTGTTTGACTGTAAAATTTATGCAAATATTTGCAAACTCGTGCAGCAAGCGGTTCGAATTTTTTTTTTTTATAATTTCGTGTGAAAAATAACGAAAATATATATGAAGTGGTTTATTATTGTTTATATATTATAGACTTTTACTCAAATTTTATATTCACTGATTGGGAAATCATTATTTTATGTATGGGTCGAAATAGTAGGAAATTAAAAATAAAATGTTGCCTACATTCAGGCGGCTTATCATAATCGTACTTTATCGAAGTCACACACCTTATTATTCATTTAAAAAATATTTAAAAATTCCTTGATATACGGATGAAAAATGTAGCCGATTTTTATTGTGATTGGTTATAAATTATTCGTTATATAATGAGAAATCAACAAAAAAATGTTGCCTACATTCAGGCGGTTTATCATAATCGTATTTTATCGAAGTCACGCACCTTATTACTCAAAATTTATACTGAAGTTATACATTATTTGTTATATAGTGAGAAATTTAAAAAATATTGCCTACATTCAGGCGGTTTATCATAATCGTACTTTATCGAAGTCATACACCACCCTGAAAAAATATTGAAAAATTCCTTGATATACGAAAAAATATGAAATATGAAGTCGTTTTTTATTGAAAGCAAACAAGTTTTTTTGTGAGGTTAAGTGAACTTGCGAAGAGATTTTATGTGTTTCGTATTTCTCTAATATGAAAAAACTCGAGTCAGCCACTTCAAGGTTTTCATGTGTGCACGTGGCTTTGATATCTCTCTGCTCTCAAAAGCTCAATATTTTTATTAAATTTTCCATTTAAATTTCGTGGCTTTATACAATTTCAGCTAGCATTTCAAATAAATTCGATTGCCTCCCAAAATTATGCAACACCAGCCGAACAAATATGTATCCAATAACACTTGCCTATAAATAAAATTCATGCTTCATAGCTATAGTATAAATACATGCTTAACATATTCGTCCGTGTTGTTGCCAATAAATTATGCATGTCAAATTTATAAACATTTTTGGTGGAATATTGAAAATTACAAAGCTCTTGGGAAATCACAAATATTTACTTTGCTGCTGGTTCTTTGGCGCCAAATGCGCTTAAGGCTCTGCATACCAAATTTATGTAGCTAAAAAAATGGAACAATTTTAATTTTGTTATGGATTGTTTGTGCTCGTCATATCGCGCAAAAAAAAGTTCGCCGCTTATATAAAAGAGCTTTGGCAGAGCTTCAAACATTTTTTATAATACGCTATGACTTGAATCGCAAATAATCGTCTTTATTGCATTACTCATGTTTGTTTTAAATTGTATTTTTATAAAAAAATGTTGCAAATTGTATTAAAACAACTTTTATAGGAGCTAACTTGCATATAGCCATTGGGGAAGACATGGCGTATGAGTGACATTTTGAAATATCTCTATAACTCCATGAATTCAAGCGAAGTGCGAAACATTCAATAAATGTGCGCCAATTAACATTGAATTTTTAAACAAAAAACCTGAAAATGTATAATAGTTATAAAGTAAGATGTGTTTCTATAAATCTTTGTATGGAAAACTTTTTGATTTTAAAATATATCTTCATGAAATTCAACACATTTCATTGTCTAAATTAGCGCTATAATATCTGCAGATATTTTTCAGATCCCAGCAATATATTGTATGGCTGCCATACAAACTGAGCGATCAAAATCAAGTCCTTTCATAAAAAACTTTTTGATTTTAAAAGATAAATACATGAAATTTGGCATAGATTATTGCCAAAAGTAGGCCTACAATCTCCGAGTAAACTGCTCGTATTGGACTACTTTAGCATACAGATGCCACATAAACTAACCCATCAAAATTAAGTCATTGTATGGAAAACTTTTTGATTTTAAATTATATCTGCATGAAATTCGGCATAAATTATTGCTAAATGTAGTACTATAATCTCCGAAAATATTTTTCAAATTGGTCTTCTTTAGCATACAGCTGCCATACAACCCCGCATCAAAATCAATTTTATTCTATGGCAAACTTTTTTATTTATGAAATTATTTTCACGAAATTTTGCTTATATTATTTTCCAAGTCAACACTTTAATCTCCAAAAATATTGCTCAGATCGGACCACTACAGCATATAGCTGCCATACAAACCAACCGACTAAAATCAAGATAAATCTTTTTACACCATGCTTTGTGATCCGCCCTAAAGCATTCAGTTAATTAATAAAACGTATCCATAACTCTAATAATTATACACATATCTGCCGTTAAATTGATTTAGAATTTTTCCTCTTAGCTACTTTTAAAAGCATTAAACCAATTAATACCAACAGGTGTGTTATGGCGTATGAGTGATGTGTCTTTTTTAGTGTAATAGAAATACAATTTGACCTTTGGAAAATATAACAAAAGAATAATAATCAATATTTAGTCTTAAGAAATGTAAAAAAATTTAACCTAAAAATGTAAAATTGAAAAGTCAAACAAAAATTTTTCGATTTGATGTAAGTCGAAAAAACACCTGAATATCAAAAGCATTAGGTATGCCACGTCGTATGAGTAATTTATCTTCTTATCGTCTTAAAAAATGTAAAAATATTGAAAAGTGTAGCGAAAAGTGTGCGAAATTTGGTGAAATTGTTAAAACAAAAATACTTGAATATCAAAAGTATTCGGTATGCCATGGCGTATGAGTAATTTATTTTATATCTTTTGTAAATGATAAAGATATTTAATATTTCTAAACATTTAATCGAGTAAGTCTGTAGTGAAAGAAAATATTATATATAGATACAAGATTATTCAATTTCGAAAAAAATTTTTACTCTAAAAATTTTATGAAAATATTTGCTGTTCCAGAGGGTATCCATCATAATTGCTTCTGTTCACCTCTCCCATCAGATTTTTTTTGAAATAACATTTGTCTTCGGTAAACCAGTCTTCTGTTTACATTTTTTGGTTGTGGTCATGTGCTAATAAAGTTATATTTTCATTTTCAATTACAAGAGGAAAGCGTAACGAATCTGTCTGAAGTATGTTTGAAATGGAGTGTCACCTAAAATGTAACACAAAGTATCCTCAAAAAAAAAAAAAATAAATAAATTGAGTTTTTTTACTGCTTACGATGCTGTAGTGAATCATACCACGTATATGCAGCGAAAAATTTTCAGCTTTCGCTGTCAGATATAACCAATATATAACCATTTTTTAACCAAAACTCAAAATGAATTATCATAAAAAATTGAAGTTGAGTTTTTTATTGCTTGCGATGAGGTAGAGAATCATATAACCAATACATAACCAATATAACCAATACATAACTAATTTATAACCAAAACTCAAATTTGGTTTATATTTTATCGTTTTTTCTTCGCATGTAAACTGATGAAAAGTGATGTTACGTTATTTTGCATTTTTGGTGATGATATACTACTCTTTACAACCATTTAGTAGGATTAAATAATTTATTTTAATAGAAGTTTATACTTTCGCGTCTATGATTTTTTAACAATATCTAACACATATACTTATTTGAGTACTCTTAAGGCGGTTTCGTCTTCTTTCTTTTTTTTTCTTCTATTTCCTTTCCATTTTGTACACATATTTTCCTACTGAAAAAATATTAAGACTCACATTTTCGTTTAAAAACTCTGCCTGAAACTCTTCCAGTTTGACAAAAATTTAAAATAAATTTAATTATAACTTTTGAACTTCAATTCTGTGCCTTTATGTCGTGAATATTGTACGATAATTACTTGTATTCGGCTATACCCTCGAAATAAAATAAAAATAGACATTTTGACTTATATTTACTTAAACTTATCAACCCAATATCTTGAATCTATTTGCAACATAAAATTTGGCAAGCGAAACACTTAAATGCTTGACAATCATTTACATAAAATATCCGTAAATTTTCCTTCACAAATACTTCAAAAGTCTATGGGTAAAAAAACGAGCCTAACTTCTAACCTAAAGCCACTTGTCGAGCAGATCAAAATATTCGTTGAACTTTAGCATAAAAAAAAAACTTCTTCGACAACATGAATAATTTGGAAACAATATTTTTCTGTTGAAAATGCTTTAATGACCAGCCAAAAGCGCTTAAGTCAAGTTAAGACTCTACTACAATATTGTTAAGAAAATATCACAGCAGCTACCAAATTCATTTTTTTGACGACTTTTGCCACTGCTTTAGACTGTAGCTGAAGAAAAGTATAACTCGCATAACCAAAAATTTGTTTAAAAACTTTACAATGAACTATTTTTCAAAATTCCACAAAGTGAAGTTTGCTTCTTTATCCACATTACGAGCGCATTGTTTGCGATAACTATTCAACAATTGAATAAAATAACCAATAGATGCGCGTACTCATTTATATTACCCAAACAACAAGAAGTGGCAGAAACAATGAAAGCTTAAACGTAGATTTGTAGCTTCTTTGTTTTGAATTATTTATGAAGCAATGGAATATTTTGACCACACAAAAGAGAGTTCATTGAAATGTATTGCATTGAATGGCCATGTCATGAGCAACATCTATGCGCTCAAGGATAACGCAAGCTCAGCGCACAAACATACACATACATACATACACATATAGACACATACATACAAATTTCTGAAGTTTGAGCATAGTGATGGCGAATGATAAATAGTTTATGCACTTTGTCCGACTCGATGCTTTGCATAAATAACTATGAAATTGCCTTGTACTCAAATACAGAATAAATAGTTTTATGCCCGGTGGCAACTTCGCGCATAAGGTTACTATGAATTTGCAGAACTAACGGTGAGTTGTGATAGTTTTGTGGTTGCTAGGACGTGAGTGTATACAAAATAGTTTAGAGGAAGAGGCAAGGCCCCTCAAATGAAAGTCGAATCTATTTTAAGAGGAACAGACCAGAGATGATATCTGATCACGAAATGTCAAGTAGAAAAATTATTTCAGTCAGATTGAGGAATGAACTTTTGATTAAGCAATCTTGTCTTCGTCCGTTCCTTGGTCCAGGTCCAGCAAAATTTGAGTAAAAGTTATATTTCGCTTCTTCATCGCTGGTCTTGTAGACTTTCCTTAAGGTATTCTCGACCAAAGTTTTTCTCGGAGTTCAAGTAATGTTTCCAGCTGCAGAAAAGCATCGATTATTTCAAGTTTTTGGAAGTCAAGAAGGACTTTATTCTTGAAAGTTATCCAAGGTATTATTTAGTTTACTCTACAGACAACTTTTTCTGAGAAAATATTATTGAGAGCGTTCTAGGGGTTATGTTGAGAAATTTTAGAGCGGCCCTGCAATTGAAGACACAACGGTGTGACATAGGGGATCAAGCTCAGGGCGTCACGTTGGTCTCGGTAGGCTTTTCTTACGGTATTACTGAATAAAATCTTTCTTGAAGGGCAAATAATGAGTCCGACTCTCGAGAGGTGTCTGTTATTTCAAGTTTTTGGAACTCAAGAAGGAAATTATTCTTGAAAGTTATCCAAGTTACTCTACAAATAACTTTTTCTTAGAAAATACTGTTATAGAATGATCATAGAACGGATAATGTTAAGAAATTTCAAAGCAGCCCTGAATTTGAAGACATAACGGTGACATAGGGATCGAGGTTCACATTCGTGTACCTTTCAACTTCTCTCGGAGACTTCGAAATGTTTTTGAATTTCGGTCTTTTTTGTCAAAGTGACAACTAGACACTTATGAAGGCCATTAGATATCGAGAGAACTCTTTGAAAGAAGCTAACAAATAAATCTTGGTCGTCTAGAAATCCGGGTACGTACCAATTACCTAGACCCGACTGTCCCAGAGGGCTTCATAGCTTTCCAGTATTAGAATAAATCGACTACCAAGACATTGTGGTAGCACTTGATATTAAGAGTTTCTTCAGACGATACATGTCAGAGTAAAAGTTTATTCAGACTCCGTTCTGTACGAACTTACCACCTCCTCACTTAAATTTTTCGTTTATTTTTTACACTCCAAAATTATTAAAACAAATATTTGCATAACTGTTTATGTGTTGAATACAATATTCATATCATCTATAAGCGCATATATTCATGGTCTTGCAAAGTACTATTCTATCGCATTTGCATTGAAATCGCTAAGATGACTCTCTTACTCGTATTTCGACAGACTGGCCGACGCATTTGCCATAAGCGGATAATAGAGACAAAGCTCATTTAAAAATACGAGTAATTCAGTCATTTTATCGTCCGTCAGCTGCCGCGGTTGAGTTAATCCAGTGGGAGTTATAAGAAGAAAAAGTCGGCGTGACATGTACCCCAAGCCTGCAAGTATGTATGTATGTGTGTGTGTGCTTATAAAAGCTTTTTGCATTCAAAACATTTTCATGTAGTTGTCTATATTTGCATTTTCGTACTTGTTTTCATTTTCGCGCAAAACTCGAGGCGAATTTTGTTTTTGCAATTTATTTATATGCCAATCTAAATTTACCCTGCAGACAAATTCGCTTCGTTTAAAGTGCTGATATTGACCGCATTTGGTTGCGGAGTGGAGATACGTTATTACTGATTCGCTTTTGATGTCATTGCATGTTTTCTTTTACTTTTAAAATGTGATTATCGACTTCACGGTGAACAAGAAGTTAATTGTGGCGAGAAATTTGGTTTGAAGATTGTTAATGTTCTTGCTGGTGTATATTTTCGCCTTCAAAAAGTCAAGTAAATTATATAGTAATTAGGGCTGTCGATCACCTCTGGTCGCACTTTACTTGACTCGAATTTTTCACCAGAAAAATCCTTCGACATATAGAGGAACAGTTAGGAATCACTTCGTGCCAGCTGTGGATGAAAAGGTGGATGCACTAGACCCTTCCAACCAAGCTTCTGCCGAGTCACTATTGACGTGCGTGGTCTGTTTTTGTCCCGATGAAGCCCATTTTCTCTCCTAATGAATAAAGCTATTCAGTTTTGAACGATTTCTTCTTTCATACTACTTCACATTTTCCACTTCTTGATAATTCCAAGTCCAAATTAAGAGTTTGGCCGTAGCGAAGCAGCTCACGGTAGATGATTCCCTGCCAATCCCACCCACCCCTCAGCAAAATCTTTGGCTATCAATCCAACCTCGGTTCATAAGGTTTACAACGCAAGATAAAGTTCTTTTCTATTGGAAAAATAATGGATTAATTTTTACCGGACTTTATAAAAGGCACTGAAAGAGTTCTGGAACGGAAAAGTATATTTAGAAATATTGTTCATCTCACAATAGGTCAATATAACCTCTCTAACTTAGGTTCCTGACTGGTCAAGGGTTTAGGGAGGGCATCAAACTCAAATTTTTATGTCTTCTTTTTTTATCGTAGACATCGCCTCCGCAGTTTTGCTGATTTTCCAATAGCTCGTCAGTCCTTCTTCCTTTTCATTGTTAAGCGCCAATTGGAGATTGCAAGTGTAGCCAGGTTCTTCTCCACCAGGTCTTTCCAACGGAGTAAAGGGGTTCTTCTTCCTAGGCTCTGGTGAAGTGTTTTCATTCACTCGGACTACAAGACTTGTCTCTTAATTCGCTGAAATATGTCATTGTCGTACAGCTCATCGTTTTTTCGATTCCGGCATTCGCAGTTGCAAAAGCGCAAAAGACTATCTTCCGCAGAATCTTTCTCTCGAAAACTCGTTACGCCGATTCATCAGATGTTGTCATCGTCCATTTCTTTAAACCATATAGCATGTCGGGTATGATGAGTTTGGTATTTTTTCGTCCAGAGAGGATTTTACTCAGTCTGAAGTAGCACAAGTTGGAAAGAGTTAACCTGTATTGAATTTAGAGGCTGACGTTGTTGTTGGTTAGTGCTGGTTTCAAGATAGGCGAAGTTATCTATGACTTCGAAGTTGCGAAGGCAAAGGCTGCTTGTTTGATGACAAGAGATATTTCGTCTTGCCTTTGTTCACTACCAGACCCATTTGCTTTGCTTCCTTATCCAATCTGGTGAAAGCAGGACTAAAGGCGCGTTGTAATGGCCAATGATATTGATGTTATCGGCGCACACCAATAGTTGTACTATCTCTATTCAGCTCTGCAACTCGAAGTATTTATCCTTGTCTGCTAGCTTGTCAAGTTCTTGATACTCACGCATTTCGGCCTCTCTTTTTTGTCAGCAAATGCGTCTCGGTTCCCTCTTCAACTCTCGGTATCTAACCCGTTCCACACGTGTTCTGGTTGCGAGGTAGGCAGTCTGTTTTCTTTCCGCTGCGACACGGCACTCCTCATCATACTAGTTGTTCTTTCGCTTTTTGCGTAAAGTGCTTGAAAATCCGTCCCACAGTTCCCTTATAACGAGTCGCTGATGAGAGCTCTCAGAGAGTGCAAGTCGAGTAGAAAATCGGTAGGCTGTCTGCAGTGATTGCAGCTCCTCGACGTCGAACCAGCCTCGTGTTTTTTGACCTGGGTGGTTTGCTGCACAGAGGCGGGTGCGTATCTTGGCTGCAACAAGATAGTGGCTCGAGTCGATGTTAGGACCTCGAAGCGTACGCACGTCTAAACACTGGAGACGTGTCTTTCGTCTATTACAACATGATCGATCTGGTTGGTAGCTTTTCAATCCGGAGACATCCAGATAGCTTGATGAATTTTCTTAAGCAGGAATCTAGTAAAACAAATAACCATATTTCGGGCCTCGGTCGATCAGCCTCATACAATTTGGAGATGTTTCCGCGTGGGGGCTGAATTTACCGCCTGTTAAAGATACCTCCTTTGCCTACACTGGCGTTAAAGGCGCCAAGCACGATTTTGACATCGTGGCGGGGCAGCTCTCATCGGTGGACTCTAAGTGCTCATAATAGGCATATTTGATTACATTGTCGTTTTTTTCTGTCGGGACGTGGGCGCAAATCAGCGATATGTTGAAGAACTTCACTTTAATGTGGATTGTGACTAGGCGTTCATCCACCGGGGTCAATGCCAGGACTGGGCGAAGGAGTCTCTCTTCCACCACGAACACTACACCTAATTTGCGCTCCTTTATATGGCAACTGTAGCAGATGTCACAAGGACCTACTCACCTTTGTCCTTGTCCCGTCCATCACACTCTTTGGATGGCGGTAATATCAGCCTTTACTCTAGCGAAGACAACAACCAACTGGGCAGCGGAACCTTTCCAATTAAGGGACCTGATATTCCAGGTGCATGTCCTTAAATCATAATCCTTAATACGTCTGCAGTGGTCGTCATCAAAAGAGGGTGTTTCTCATTCGAGGCTGTCTCTCTTTTTGGGTTGTTTTTTCACCTGTTGGGTCATAAATCCAAGGCACAATCCTGGGTAGGGGATGTTTCTCCTTCTTACTTTAACTCGCCTTCAAAAAGTTTTTTTTGGCTACTCTGAGGATACTTGGTCTAAGACCTGAAGTCGTGAGCTGCTTGAGGCATATGTAAAAGAATCGTTTTTGGCCACACCCAAGTGAATGGCGCTCAGAGAACTTTCCTCACTTGTGTGAAATTCTACACATAACTCCATTCTCCAATCTTGACTGATCTTAAAAATCTTGATAAATTAATCCTTCATAAGAGCTTGTGACCCTTAACATAAATCATAAAAAAACATAAATTTCAGGCTACTGCCTCCTACAGGACTCATTTCATAACCTTAAACTTGTTTTGAAGGAAATTGTTGACATCACTTTTTCGCACCAACCACTTTTAGTTGCGAATTTCCTATCCGGCACACTAAAACCATACTTTGTTTATGCAAATGTTAATCTTTTTGGCCCTTTCAGAAGTTTGCATGGACGGCTTTTGCCATTTAGCCATGCAGGCTCTGTGGTCATCAATTTAAAAAGCGCCAAAATGATGCTTTCACTTTTGCTATTTTGCCATTCATTGTCGGCGCTGGCTTGCATTGCTGTTGTTGGCCATGAGGACCAAGGGCCGACAAAAAGCAGATAAATATGTATATGGAAAAATAAGCAACTATGCGCTGGCACGGCTGAAAGCAGCATATTCTTCACTATTTTTTCTTTTCTTTGGTTTTTTTTTGCGTGAAAGTTGTAGTCGCGCAACACAACACTTGACAGCCATGAATGGCAAATGCTGCTGTCCTCCTAGTCATTGTAGTCACTCTGTCTCATTAACGAGCGAAACGAACGAACGTATGTACGAGCGCGTGAAAGCGTCGTAAATGATGCTATTGCCATTGCCATTGCTACTGGCTTCTCTTCAGCGGGGTAGCTCAGGCTGCGGGAGGGGTCTTCAAGTTTACGCCATCACTTTTATGGCACTCCCCACGCCACTCGCCCTCCGCTTCGTGTATTGTGCATGAAATGTTGTCGTAAAATAAAGTACACTGCAATAAAGGCGCTGCAACAAAAGCAACAACAATACTGTTGCGCCAAGAAGTTTCATCTCAACACGGCCAGCCGACTTTACGGCAGCCTCAATGTGCGCGAAATGCATTTCGAACGCTTGTGTGTGAGTGTGTGTGTTTGTGTGGTGTACTGTGTGGGCGGCGCACAGTATGCTTTATGTAATACATACCTATACGAGTTTACAGTTACTCATTTAATTTTAACGTTGTCACGCCACAAACTTAGCATCCTCTACTTCACCGCTCTCTTCTCGAATTTTGTTTGCTGCAACACCGAATTGCTGGTTTTTAAGTGCGTGCGTGTGTGTGTATGTGTGTGCGGGCGCTCGCTCGCTCATATTTGCACAAATGTCTTGTAATGAACATGATTAATGGTGTTTTGTGCGAAAATCTGTTGTCTTGTTTACATTTCAAGCATTATTAATTAAAACTAATTTAACTTTTTGCGCTGCTAACGGCAATTACCAAGTACAAATGTGGCTGCAAGGTTGCATTTCATCATAAAGCGCGTGTAATTAAATAAAAGTAAAAAAATGTTGCTCCTTTGCGGTTTTCTTATTGGATATACTTCTGAACTTGGTCTCTCTTGCAGCTGTTGTTTACTTTTTGATGGTTGTTGGTGTTGTCTAGAAAACCCTGTATTTGTTTGCCAAGAAGCTTGTAACACACAGAAGAAAGCGTTATAAAAACAATCAGAGTGACGAGCTGAGTTGATTATGCCATTTTCGTCCGTTAGCCTGTCTGTATATACGCGAATCAGTCCCTCAGTTTTTGAGATATTGATCAGTCCACCTGCAGCATGTCTCCTCTGAAATAGACCCCATGGAAGGACGCTGCGTATCCGGATCCTCTGAATACGTCTTTCTAACGCCTGCGCCGAGTAGTTAAAAGGCAGCATAGCCATTGGGATGCCTTTGAGAGCATCCGCATATCCGCGCGGTTCCTCCTTTGACCGGCATTAGGTATGCTAAATTCCGGTTTAGCACCTGCACATCCCTTGTTTGCAGTAGTGCTGATGTCCGCCACGCCAGAACCCCATGTCGTGGTAAGTCCACCGTTAGTTCAAAATTCGGCGCGGTATTGGGAAGGCTCTGTTCGAATACTGCAGAATTCAGCTCCTGCATGCAAATTATCCAAAAAGCACGGGAGTCGCATAACACCTCGGATTAGGAGGTGGCAGCTCTTGGTTGCCTCACGCATGCAGTTTCCCACACCAGACTCTTGCTGGTTGGGAGATGCCGTGAATGCCTTGCAGCCACGACAAGATGCCTGTCATTCGCAGGGGAGCTGAAAAGAACTGTTTCTCTAGTTTATTGTTATTTTTGCGAACACCTTCCTGAAGGAGCTGGCAGTGTGCTGCTGAATGACAGTCGTTGTCTCGGTATAAGTCCGGGTGGTTATACTCACAAAGCTCTTAGAGCTCACTGGAGAAGCGTTTTAATTCCTATGCTTTATTCAGCTATTTTCTCTTAACGTGATTATGTGCGGAAAGACCATACAATTCTGGACCAGAAATGCAGCAGTAATTCTAGTCTAGTCTTATCAATCCAAGTCTCATTTTCTCTTTCCTTGTTGAGATCAAACCGAAATATCAAGTGCAGTCAAGTCCTCACCATTCCACCGGTTCTATGCTTTACAATATGTCATTAGCTCATAAAGACCCGTGATTATCCTCCCGTTTTGTTTTCGGGAACTCAAGGGTTTTCGCCTTAGACCCTACGAAACAAATACAGCGGCTTAAGTACCTCTGCTATTTTTAAAACATCGAAAGAAATCTCAAAACCAAAGAATATATCAAGTCTGAAGCCTGGTTTGTTGTGCTTGTTCGGTTGTAAGGTGCGAGAATTGACACTTTGATCAAGAGATTTGTTATCATTGTCTTAATATCGTTCTGTAGTATTGAAGCTTGACTCTGTTTCTGTAGTTCTGGTTGGATATTTTCAGTTATTTAGCTGATGAGTTCGTCTTTAACTTTGACGAATAATAATATGTTAATTATTACTAGGGTCTTTAATTGACATAACCGGTGTCTTCAAATGATCTGAAACAATGTGTTTCACACGAAGTTCCGTTGCATAGTCAAATGATCTATCTTCTGACAGTCCGATTATGGAGATGATTTGGGACTAAACAGAAACTATTAAAATCAGGGATTATACAGTTTCAAGGTCCGAAGTACTCTGACAATGTTGTTAATGTTAATTCCTTAGTAATTTTGAACAATGCTGCCTAGTCGACAGTCTTTAGTCGGATAAAAATCCGTCTCCGTTCTAGTTACGTAGAACAGACTGATGTGGAAACTATACTGCTTTACAGTTTGATATTAGTTTGATCATCAGACTAACCAGTCGTTTGGTAGCAAAAGATTTCTAGTCTGCCACTGTACATATAGAAATATTCGAGTGGTAGATACGCGGATAAGAGTATCTCAAGAGGTACATATATCTGAACAAATAACCATTATGGCACCAAATAATTAATATCAACATCATGGCGACCGAAATGCAGCAAAATTCGAAAAAATTTTAAGAATAACGGCTCCCTCTTACCTGCTGTGAACTTTTTCTTCTGATTTTGAAAAAAGCCTCCTCATTCAGGTACTCGTTTCTGGCATATTAATCACCT
This sequence comes from Bactrocera correcta, assembly GCA_027475135.1. NCBI lineage: Eukaryota > Metazoa > Arthropoda > Insecta > Diptera > Tephritidae > Bactrocera > Bactrocera correcta. Next base: position 67,975,009 of record CM050327.1, on the reverse strand, counting down.
GCTGAGACTCTAAAAAAACTTTCCAAAAAAGTCGTTGGCAAAGTTTGCTTATTTCAAAGTATCCAATGTAATGAGATGAGGGTCAAGTTAGAAACTAAAGAAGTAAGGCGGGGTTAAAGATAGCGCACCAGTTTTAGCACGGATTTGTATTTGCTTGAAGTAATCCTTGGAATAAATGGTGTTCAATAAGTATCTTATTTTAAACAAATTTGAAAAAGTCTTTACTCTTTACTTCAGTGTCATAATCAATTGGGGAGTCGGAAATGGTCTCAATAAAAGATTCCGGCGGCACCGCTGCCGCAAATGGGAGATATCCATCTACAATTGGCGGATACATTTAAGTATCTAGGGCTTATCCTGAGTAGGAAGCTTTCAAAGAAGTAGAATATTGAAGAGAAAGCAAAAGAGACATCGTTTGCCTCATACTGCTGTAGAGGAGTCATTGGTAATAGATAGGGTCTCACACCGAAAGTGGTCCTCTGGCTCTACGACACCATAGTCAAGCCCTCTATGTTCTATGGAGTCTTTGAGTGGTCCTTATATGGTGGCTCTAGAAAATACCACACTTGCAAATAAACTCGAGAGCGTTCAACGGACGACGCCCATCAGCAAGTGTGATGCACTAAGGTCCACTCAAACTATGGCACTTAGAGTCATTTTGTATGGCTGCGAAAGTTGCTATCAGACTCAGACAATCTGGGTTCTTAAAAATATATAAGTCTGATCACTCGGATGGACATCCTCACTCACTTTGACTTCCTGCCGGATCACTTGTGGAGTCGCCAAACCAAACTCTGGCGGCTCCTTCTCTACTCATATACAGGCGAGGGAGTTGTGGGTTGGAAGAAGCCGTTGGAGGAGAGGGCCAGGGAGCGTTTTTACGAATGTGTCAAAGCTTGAGTGGAAGGTTGGTGGAGGGGTTTACTGTCAGGAGCTTTCTATCAAATCCAGCTTCAGACTTGCTTATTACTGCATCGTCTTCCAAGCCGATGTTGCAACCAATAAGGTAAGAATTTACTACTCCGGAGTGCAGCGTCCTTTAGAGAAGTGACCATCCACTTAGATAGCAGAGCGGCGGTACTAGCCTTAAACTCATTAACAGTGCGTTCAGGATTGTCTTTTCGATAAGACTGTTATGAGGGTCGGGCCACAGCAGAATCGTAGGAAATTGTAAAGCTGATGAGCTAACAAGTAAAGGCATCCTAGAACCGCTATCGGTAGAATGAGAGCTGGTCGGTGCTTCCGTATCTTCTCATGTTCTACAACTAGATAGCTGGGCTTCGCGGAAGCTTGGCTAAGGCTGAGGCCCCATCAGTACATGAGCTGTCGCAGAAGTCTTTTTTTTGAGATCGGAAGAGATCTAAAGATCTCTTTGCCCTAAGTTAAGCCACTTTTCCCTTTTTCAAGGCTTGATGTAATTGTTGGTTGTCAAGTAACCAAGCTTCGGGGTGCATGCAGTTCATCGTTTTTTGCGTTTAAGCGTTAGATCATGGTTTTACTACTTCAAACAACCGTTAGCCGCACAAATCCATTATACCCGCGAGCCAGAAACTCCGCTTGGCTCAAAGAGTCCATCCGCGACACAAATAAACAGCAAGAAGGGAATGTTGGTTTTCCATCAACTATTCGAAACTTGCCGAGAGAGTTCGTACGGTGAAGGGTAAACTTCAGGCAAAAGAAAACAGTTTTTCTTCCATTTAATCTATAGCGCCATGGAGAAGTGTACGCAGAGCAAATATTTTTTCGTAATTTTCCACAGTTTGCTTGCCAAGCTGGGGCCACACAGAGCACTCGCTCGCGTTCGCGCTTGGGTCAGGCGGTTTTTTCGCTTGATTATTTATTTTGTACGGTTTTGCAGTATTTGTTGTTGAACTTTTAGTGGCGCGCCGTCTGTTGCCATTGTGGCATTTCAATATGCATGCAACAAAGCGTGCAACAACAACAAAAAACATTAAGTGAAAGCGTAAAAAGTTTTTTTTTAAATATTTTTTGTTTTTCTTTTTTTCTACTTTGCTCTAATTTCGTTACAGCGCTGATACCCCCCACCACGCCGCTGTCTGCATTTGCTTAGTCGGTCATTTTGTGGTGGCCAGTCTGGCTTACTTAAGGACGAAAGGATTGGCGCATATCGAAAGGAAGCACACAAGCACATAAACACACATACACACATAGAAAGTAGGGAGGTGGGACCACTCGACGCGCCATGGAAAACTATCGAATGTGCGCGATTCATGCGAGCGGAAAGCGTGTAATATGAAACTCCATTTCACAGATTGCTATATGTGTGTGTGTGTGTGTTTGTGTGCTTGTGTGCGTGTCTGCCCTCGTTGTGGTCAATATGTAGGACGCGTTTGCAAAGTAACGAAACTCCCATGCGATTTCGAGACTGAAATTGCTGTTGATTAAATGTATACTACATACACACATACATACATAGTTTCTCTTTGTGCGGGTGTGCGCTGCGAAAATATCTCGTTTGAAGTGTAATAAAAATGAACTATGCATTTGCGTGTTTATAAATCATAAAAAACGACACTATACATTGTATATGTGTGTGTGTGTACGTCACGCTCCACGCTGGTGCCACTGGACCACAAGTCAAGGCGTGCTCCAACTCTTTTGGGGTCACGCACCTGTGGTCGCAATGCATGTGAAAAACTTTGAACATTCCAGCAACAGCAACAACAAACACTGTGGTTTAGCGCATGTGGTGCGCATATATGTGTTTGTGTGTATTTAAATTAAGTGAAATAAAATAGCGAAGTACAAATGAAACAAATAAACATAACGAAATGAAAACATTAGCAAATAAATAATAAAGAAAAAACAACAAAAGTGAAATAAGTTCCTAATAATATTAGAGTTGGGTCAGCTAATAAAATGTGCCTCGTGAAAAATCCCTGCTGGGAATATTAGTAATACTTTGCTCCAACAATGTTGGCTGCTAAATGCGCTGTAGCGCCTAAAAGTATGCAATCAAATATTGTTGTATGAAAACAGCGAGGTACAGTTAGTTGGTGCTAGCAAAGTAGCAAATATAAATTTGTTTGTACTAAATGAACATCCGAACCCCCACGGCCCTCAACGTGTAATGCCATTGTAGGTAAGTGCTGCCTAATTAACAATCTCATTTATTATATATTGACATAGCACAGGCTCCCCAAGCACTCGACTGAAGTGCAAAGTTTTGAAGAGATAAATATGTAGACTTATATATATATTTCTTTAATACAGTGTGATATACATATATACATACTATATATTATTATCATATCGGTGTGTATTGCAGTGGCGCAGATGAGATTGCAGGAAGAGAATTTTGTTGGTAAATAGTTTTCTGTCTTAACTTACTTAGTCTTAGTGCTGCTATAAGTTTGTTTGCAAATTCAGGCCAGCACAAAAATAAAATAATAAAGAAAGAAAATAAATTTAATTTAATAATGCTTAATGAACGTTACACAATACTTTATTTCCAAATTGACACGTTTTGCTTTGCATAAGCCTTCAAATGATTCGTCATTGAACAATAGCATCATGTACAGAGTCTATTGGTATTGACGCTGCCCGAACCGCAGATTTTGTTAAATTCTTCAAATTTCCTTTAGGTATTCAGCAAGCCATGTTTGCCAACTCTGACCATAAACTGTTGTCCAATGGATTCACATCTGGATGAGATATAAATTTCAAAACAAGAACTATTAGCTTGAGCTAACCTCAGCTTGATGCCCTAATTGGTATCTTAACTTCAGAATGAGGTCTGACAAAAAACGTCCAGAATTAACATATAGTTTGTGGTACATATTGAGAAATTACATACTTTTGTTGCTAGACCCTATCAATACCAAAAGTCAAATAAATTTCGTCATTTTATAGGGAATAGAAATTTATTTAGGTAATATGAAAAATCGTTTACTAAATTAAATTAAGAATGTATCTTAAATGGAGTGTGAGCCTTTGGGAGTTAAAAATGAATGGAATTTTGTTTTTTTATTCATATATAACATCATAAATATTATTTCGAATATAGTATATTCAGTGAAGACAAAATTTAGAAAGAACGTTAGAAGATTGCAATGGGTATATTCCCCTGACTTTTACACAATTTTATCTTGGAACATTTCTTGGAAGCATCTTAGCTCTTTATATAGTTAAAAAATGCATAAAAACAATTTCATACCCATAATTATTTTCTGCTCAAACATTCATTCAATCTCTCTCTCTCTTACCCACTCTGTCTACAAATTAAACAATAACTCCTCTTTGCATCAACCTCAAAAGTTTGCCAATCGTTATAAATTATTTTCCACTGTTTCTGACAAATTCCTTGTATTTATTGCTGTAAACACATACATACACACAGAAGTACACAGATCTCAATATTCCGTTATGAATTATCGCAGCGAGTCCCTGAAGTGTGTTAGCTACATCAATGAGCGGTTGCGAAGAATGCACTGTGGGTGGTTAATTGTCGCAAGCAAATCGATTGTTGTGATGGCTTACGGTAATATGCGCACACCGTGGACGGGGATACAACTTATATGACAGTTGTAAATTGTAAGTGACCTCCTTCGCTTGTGACAGAAATAATTTCTCAACTTGTTGTTGCTATTATGACTGGTGTGGCTGTCGAAGCAGCAAATCGAACTGCAACAAAATAGATGTGATATTGCTTTACACAAATATTCATGACGTAACGGTAAAAAACAACAATAAAAATACAAAAAAATAGAAATAAGATAAAATAAATATAAAAAATCTAAGAAAATGACGCAAAACTATAAAGTTTACTGTGTGTGAACTCGTCCTTACACATACATACATACACATATGATCTGGTAGATTGGTGTGTTAGAAATTGAAAATTTATATTATTGTTGTGTAGTTGCTGTTATATTTATTTGTTATGCGGTGTTTTTTATTGCCATCTGTTTCTGTCGTTCGTTCGCTCGTGTTGTGTGTGTGTGTGCTTGAGGTGAATCAGCAAAAGGTTGCGAGCAGTCGAAAATTTATGATTTGAAAAGATGCTGCCATTACCTCGCAAGGACAGTTTAGTAAATTTTGTCTACGGTTTTTCGCAAAATACACTTTCATATGTGTGCATATGTATTTGCGCATAATAGCTGAAAACATTTAAGGATATTGCGAAAAAATCATAATGCTGATGCTAACTTCAATACATCAAATTTTTCTTCTGAGATAGCAAATGTTTTGTCATATTTTTATTTAGGTTTAAAAAATTTATCTATCATTCATATTGAAGGTTTTGTTCCAAAAATTTTTTAATTGCAATTTATGCTTTCAATATCCTTTTGTTTTAAATTCCTTTGCGGAAAAGCTGAAATTATTTCTTCGCTCCCAAATGTAGGCAACATTTTGTAATGGTTCCACATATGTGGTTAAAGTTTATTTGGTTTGTAGTGGCAAGAAAGTTAACTCAATTTTGTTATATTGGTGAACATCACCTGGTATATTAATGATTTTATCGAATCAATGAAGAGTCGGTAGTTTTAGTTAAAAAATATCTACAATTCTCATTTGAACCCTTTTTAATAATTTTAATTTCCAAAGTTGCACCGACTGTAAGAAAAGGCATCTAGAATCTCTAGATTGGAAACTGGTACACCGTATTTTCTTGTGTATTACTACTAGATAGTTGGGCTGCGTGGAAGCTTGGCCAGCGCTGGGCCACCATGCATGCGCTGTCGCAAAAGCCTTTTAGTCCAAGATCGATCGCAAGAGAATAGTCTCTTCCTAGTTTTGAGGCTTTTAATAGACCATTGCCCTATTGGCGTCCACGTAGGAAGGCTGGGAATCCTCCCAGATGCCATCTACAGAAGCTGTAAGGAAGAAGATGAGGTGGAAACAACTCAAAACTTCCTAAACTCTTCAGCCCTCTCACCGGGAATGAAAGTTAAACACCTGTATAAATTTGTATTGGCTAATAAGCGATTTACTAATTTATAAGTTTGAACACAGAAGTTCTTATTTTTTATTTCCTTATAAAAAGTACGTACGATCTTTGACCAGCCATCCCTAACTTAAACGATTGTAACCTGTAGGGATCTCAATTTGATATTACAGGATATTTTAGTTATCTCTTCGGATCTTTATGGACTCATTGAAGAAGCAATTATAGATCCATTCGATTTTATGTTTAATAAACATTTTAATACATTCACTATTAAATCGGTTCTGAGCCTTCCAATAGAACAGTTCCATATGAAATTCTAAAAGAATGTCAAACGTAAAGCGGTTTTATTTCGGGTTGAACATGACGGTGAAGACACTTTACTTTCGATTTCCGGTATAAAAATCCTTGGTTTCAGATGATTTTAGACAATTGAAAGTCCACGTCCCAATATAACTATGGGCCCATTCCGGTATCAGAAATCGTAGCTGTCGTACAAAATCTCTTGCTGTTTAGTAGATTTACTCTGAGTCTGGGTAGGTATAAGTTTAATCCGCTTAAGTATCCAAAGATTTCTCTCTTGATTTTATTTCCTGGATATTATTTAGGGAGCGAGTTTGTGAAGAAAATAATTGATTTCGAGGATTTAATTGTAGAACATCGATTTCGAAATATGTTGTGTCGGTGAAAAATCGTTCGTTTTTCTTTTTGCTCGTTTTGATGTTTACGGGATACTTCAAGCGAAAAGTTTGAATTCAGTAGTCGACCGAGGCAATTTCTTATAAAATTACTAGCGGTTCATGTTGAGTTGGTGCGTGATGTTCATTAGCTTGGGCAAGTAATATTACAGATGGTTTGAGTCAAATATGGAGTGTTATTAGAGTCAAGACTATTGGTACAATAGGGGTTCTAAACCAAGAAACGGATATACGATGGTTTGATTTAAAATTGACAATGTATGACCTTAGCTTTCTGATCCGAAAATACTTTTTTAGAATTTCATATTCGAAGAAAGATTCAAAAGTCAACTTAACATGTTCTTTTGAGCGTAAAAATTTAATATAAACTATTGCTAAGAATTTTCTATACACGTTACTAAAATTTGATTCGGTTTTTTACCATCATCGGACCTTCAATTATTTTCTTTATCATATTCATTTAACACTGGCAAAGATTAGATTTAATAAAACAGCAGGGCATTTAATATTAGGGTTGTCAAAAAATATCGATACATCGATATATCGATATAATTTTTTCAATGTATCAATATTTTTGAGCGATATTTATTGTTTCAATATATCAGGGTATCGATATAAAATTACAAAAATTGAAAAGGTATAAAAATCGATATTTTTATGATCAAAAAATTCTAAATCCTTTTTTATACTAACATTTTTTAATTTAGTACTAAAGTTGGCTTTTAAGTTGGCAACTTTGTCTGTCAAGTGTAAATGTCAATTCAACTGTCGTCTGCAAAGTCAGTCTGTTATTCATCCCGAGCATTCCAGTTGTGGGCACTCACATATGGCAGCACTGTTTGTCAGTTATTCTATTATTCACAGTTTCAACTGAATTCTTAATTTTTTTTCATATCATATCGATATATCGATATTTTTAAATAAAAATATCAATATCGATATCGAAAATATTTCTACTGACTGCTAAAAAATAGTTTAAAGAAGCCATTGCCTACAATTAGGCGCATGTAAACAGTCTGACCATATTTTAGCGAAGTTTCACACCTTTATACGATGACGAATCACATACTATACATTTTAACGTTAAAAGACAAATAAGTAACCGGTTCATATAGGGTAGTTAATGGAAGACTTTTGCCCTTTAGTCCGAAAATATTTTTTGAGGATCTTGTTTTCAAAGTAAGGTTCAAAAGTCAAGTGAAGATGGTCTTTCGAGCGTTAACATTTTAATGCAAAATATGCAAAGAATTTTTTATAAAAGCTTCCAAGATTTGATTGTTATTTTTGAGCAGAAACTCCAACTTCAAAACGCTTAAAAATGTGGCAATGGGTTACTTCGTCTCGGCGCTGGTTTTTGATATAATATTTCAAAATTTGAAACCGATTTACCTCTTCCCTGCACTTATATGTTTCGTAACATGATTTTTCGAACTCAAACCGAAAACATTTTGATTAATTAGGCTTTAACTAATTTGTTATAAAGGGTGATCCATTTCGAGCTTCCCTACTTTTTTAAAGAAAAAACATAAAAATTTTAAATGTAATGGGAATATATAATAACATTTGAAAGATTCTTTAGCATTGGTTTTTTGCGCGGCGCGGCTGCGTCTCAGTTGGCCCATCCGGTGAATCCAATTTTTTATGACTCGTTCGATCATTTCGATTGGTAACTAGCGAAAGATACGCATGATGTTTTGCTCCAAGGCCTGAATCGAAGTTGGATTGTCCGCATAGACTATTCATATCCCCACAAATCTAATGGTGTGATACCTAAGGATCTTGGTGCCCCATCCACCGGAACAAAACGTGAAATTATCTGCTCATCGAAGTGTCCTCTCAATAAATCCATTTATTGATGCGATGTGTGAGAAGGTACGCCATCTTGCTAGAACCAAGTGTCGCATTCGCAATTCAATCTCAGGCCTCAAATAGTCGGTTATCAGGGCACGATATGGTCACAATTGATGTTTTCGTTCCCCGACATCATTTTTGAAGAAATATGGACCGAAGATTCCACCCACCCACAAAACTCACTACACCGTTATTCTTGGTGGTGACAGCTCTTGAATCTCTTCAGGTTAATCTTAGTCCCGAATGCGGCAATTTTGTTTAGATACCCATTGAGGCGATTGTTTTGTATTTTTTGAGACAAAAATGAGCCTTATCGCTGAACAAAATTTGGCTCTAAAACGTCGGATCTTCTAGGAACATTTCAGGACAAATTGAGTGAAGCGATATCGCTTGGGTGGGTCGCTAAGAATTTTCATTTCAAGAGCCCACAGAGTCAAGCGATATCGCTTGGGTAGGTCGAGCGGTTTCAGTCCTTGCACAAGCGACTCTCAATGGTCTTCGTGTACACTCTAAGCTACGGCTGCTATATTTTTCTCATTGCGTGCTGGACGTGGTATATTCGGTCAAATATTATCCAATAATGAATGATGGGTCTCAGGATGGGAGATGGTGTTACGTACAGTACGCTCAGTAGGCCGATTATGTTGACCATAAGTTGAATGCATCGCGCGAAACAACACATTCTTTACAAAACGTAAACTTTCGTAAGTTGAACGATTTGTAAACGGTGTTCAGGTGTAAGTCTGTCCGTGATTAAAAGGCAAATAATATTGAACAAGAATGATATGACAGCTTGGCATGACTCACGCGTGATCTGTCAAAAAAGACTTTTGAAAAACGTACCTCTACTTGGAACATCCGTTAATTATTAAATAATTAAAACCAATGTTTTTCTTTTTTTTTTTGATTATGTGTAGTCTAATGTACAGTTTCATAAATGCCCTCACTTTTATTTAAGAACAGCAGCAAATGAATAATGCCACAAAAATTTTTTATTAACTTTAAATTCAAAATAATTAAAAAAGCATAATGCCATTAATAATTGAAACATTTCGCAACAAAAATATTTGTACAAAGCATTGTATTATATATGTATGTATTTAGCTTGTAATCACATTGATTAAAGACATTAATAACAAGCGCACACATACAAACATACATACACACAAATGCAGCAGGAAAGAAAAAATGGAAAAACCGCAAATAAATCGTTTAAGTAAATATTTATTAAATATTTATGTAAGCTTGCTGAACAGTGTTGCCATAAAGATACACCAACACATACGTATGTATGTACAGAGAAAAAGTATGCGGCCGAAAAATATCAATTTATTTGCAATGAGGCCACTTTCGTGCAGCGATAAATTAAAATCGACAAACATTTTATAATTTCAATTCAACTTTTTTGTTGTTGTACATATTTTTCATAATTTCATTTTCGTTTTGCTTTTTGCTTTGATTTGTAGCATTTCGCTTTTCGTGCTGCTTCCTTGTTTTTGCGGCAGATGTCAGCTGGCAGCTGCCATATTTTCACGCCACTTTTTCGCTTGCACCATTCTTGGCTTGCTTGTTAGCCGCTTCGCTCGTTTTCGAAGTGGGCCAAACTAAAGTGGCTTAAAATGTATTTGTAAATTATGCACGCGATTTACTTAAGTCGCATATGTATGCATGTATGTGTGTGTGTATGTGTTGTAATCAGCATATTTTATTGGTTCTATTAGCGTCGCATAAATATCATGGCGCATAGCATACTGCGGACGACTTTAATAACATACCGACAATAAATAGCATAAATAAAGGGTGCTTTGTTGGGGATTTGGCGAAACGGGAATATATGTATTTAGTGGATCCTTTGTGAGTATATGTACCGTTACCTTTATTAAAGCAGAAAAAAATCGAAAAAAAACATCGGCGTCCTTCAAGGATTATTGCTTTTGCTTGACAAATGCTCGGAAAACATTCCCTAACCCATTGGTATGGATAGTTTGGTATGCGGTCCAGTAATGCTTGCTCCAATGCCTTCGGGGGTTTTCGAGTCGATAGTGAACCACGTACGGATAGTGCTGCCCTCATTAGTAGGTCGAGCGTGGAATTACTACACTTCGTCTTACTGCCGAGAGCTACTCCAAACTTCTTTGTAAAGTTTGCCCTCTTCATAACGACGTCCCTTGGAAGAAGGGCCAGTGTTGCGTCTTTCCCTAAGATCTTCATTTTTTGAGACGACATCATCTTCCCGATGCAGCGGTGTAAGGTCCAGCATGACTTCAAATGCTGCGGTTGGGCAAGTGAGCATTTTCGCCTGAAGCGCTGACTGTAGACTACGTTGCCTTCGTTGCCCAAGCAACCGTTCCATAAGTGACAATAGGCCTTACGATCATTATATACAGCCACTTGAAGGTACCTGGTTTGCAGCTTCAGGATCTGCCAGCTAGGCGTCATGAGTGCCTTGGTGGCTCTGGAGAGTTAGTTGCACGTGCCTATTCCACGGTGACGGCGAGTCTAATCTGAGGCTTAGGAATTTGATCTCTTTGGACAATCCCAAATTCATGTCACCAAGTGTTGGGGACCTCAAGACAGGAAGAGATCTCCGTTTTGTAAAAGGGACGACGGTTGCTTTTTGTCGGGTTGATATTTAATCCTACTGTATTGTACTATCCGTTTGCTAGGCTTAAGCCCCTTTAGACTATGTCGCAGAGAGTATTTTCAAATTAAAATCGGGCCATTATCACAATGTCATCGGCGTACTCCTGGCACCGAATCCCATTGTTTGTAAGCAACTCAAGAAGTCCATCTACTACTAAACTCTATAGTATCGGGGATAGAACTCCACCTTATAGGCATCATCTCGTAGTACTAGGAGAAATCTTACTCTCCCCCACAGTGGTTTCAGCTATCCTAATACGCAGTACCGCCTCTATCCAACCGCATACTGGAGTCACCACATTCCTTTTCTCCAGTGCCTTGGCGAAGTTTGTGTGGGACGCATTAACAAAAGCATCTTCGATGTCAAGAAAAGCGCATATAGCAACCTCGCCATTTTCCAGTGGATTCTGGAGTTCAGCCGTGAGTTGGTAAAGAGCAGTGTTAGTGGATCTGCCAGCTCTCGTATTGACTGGTGTGTAGTGGTGCGATTTTTAGCGCCTTCGAAGTGAAGGAGGTAAGACTAATTGGCCTGAACGATTTGGTCAGCGAGTAGTCCTTTCTTCCTAAAGTGAGGATAAAGACGGTTCTACGATATATGCCATCGCAAGGCTATTCCTCATCAGTACAACAAGACATGAGAAGAGATCTTGTATATTTTGTTGCAAAAGATGCCGTCCATCCCCGGTGACTTATAGTTCGAGAAGGAAGCCAGTGCCCACTTGGTATAGTCTGCGGTGAAGATCGCGCTCACATTTGGCATAGTAATTAAGGACAGTCCTGCCAATTTTTTATTAATAATTTTAATTTTATTAATACAATTTAAGAGTGCTTTTTTGTCACAATCTATAACAAAGGCCTAGCTTCCTGTGTAAAATGCCGGTTTTGCGACACGGACCTTGAAACACCAGAACACCCTCTAAATGACTGCACAGCAGTTTGCAGACGCAGGATAAAGGCCCTTGAATCCATATTTCCAAATAGGGATCACATTGTTTTAATAGCATTCAGCAGCATATTGGAATGTATCAATATGCTGGGGCTAAGTTAGTCGTTGTGACATATGAGAGGTCACAATAGAACTTAGGTCGCGGAGCAATCCTCATATATTTATCTACTCATCAAATACCACACACCCTCGTATATCTAAATCGGCGTTTAATGGCTTCTTAACAAGTAAATTCAAAAAGATAGGTCTCGAAACATCATCAGAAAAAGAAAAAACAAAAGAGTTGCCGGAGACAACGAATTTAAGACAATCAGTTACTTTAACAATTAGAGAACGGTATTCTATTAGTTGTCTAAGATCCTCTGATCAATTTACGTTACAACGATTAATAAATTGTTCTCAGAAAGTGAGACAATTTAAAATTGGCTAAAATTTTAAGAAGCGTTAGTCTGAAATAAAGGATGCGATATTTGTTGAATGACGACAATTCAAATAAATACAACGAATTTCCTGAGTTGAGTTTAGAAGTCTCTAAGCAGAAATTAAGATATACTCGTAGACGTCGCTTATCATAACTTTTTGGCGCTACAGCTCCTTTCTTTATAATTTTGTATACCAAGCATCTTCATGTTCTCTTCGAAATTCTCAATCCATCTTGATCGTGGTCTTCCCCTTGCATTAGTGGTGGTTGCTGAGACCTCTACAATTTTCTTCTTCTCCATCCACGTTGCGACTTCCAAAGAAATACGAAATCAGTAACTTCTCAGAATAAGCGTAAAGCTTCTTAGCTCGATTGGAGTTCATCATCGGTCCTTCAATTTTTTTATCATCATTTCAATTCAACATTGGCTGAGGTTAGGCTTAGTTGAACAACACAGGAATTAATATAAAACAAGACCCGTATTTGCGGAAGGCAAAAAAAATTGTTTTTCATGATCAAAAGACACAAAATTATTACAATTCATAATATATTTTAATAATAATTTCTATTTGAAATAAAAAAATGCTAAGAAACCATTTAAAGAAGCCGTTGCCTACAATTAGGCGCATTTAAAAACTTTCGGTTATAATTTAGCGAAGTCGCACACCAATCTACCTTTATACATGTCAACGAATGAAATAAATTATAAGTTAAAAAGAAGAACGCGATATCGAAAATCGTTTTTAACCCCATTCTCTCTAACATAGGGCAGCTTTCAGAAGTATACAAAAATAAATCTTTGCACTATATTACTGTCAAAATATTCAACACCCTAAATATTTAAATATTACCTTAAAAAACTGCAGTATTAAAAAGTCACCCTTTACGCTTTTGCTCGTAAGTTTTGCAGTGTTGTCTTCTTGTTGAAATTTTTCGCATGACAACGGCACCTCACCTTTCCATGGCCCCAGTAATACAAATATTCGCGTGTACCTCCGCTACTTACTGCCAACGGACCTAATATCCTGTGCGGCTGCAAGTCAATCGCATGGCAGGTACCGCTTGTGCGCCAGTTGAGTTGACTTTCTTTGGCATTTCTAGCATTTTGACAGTTTCATTTTAATTTTATGCCAAACGTCAGTTTACTACCCGTGCTTTCGCAGTTGTTTGGTTGTTAGGCAGCGTCAGCCGCACTGCCGCGACATATTACATTGAATATTCCATGAAATGGCCCCTATTGGGAGGCATTCATGCATGCCCGGCGCAACTTAATAGATTTATGTAAGTCCGCATGTATGTACATGGTGCTCATGTAGGTGTGCGTCGGGCCTTTGAGTTGCCGCTTTGGTTGAAAATCGATTTTCAGTTCATTGGCCGTGCCACAAACTCGTAGCAGAGCCGCGGGTGTGCGTGTTTATGCCTGCGTATGTGCTTTTGAGCTAACAATTTATGCACTAACTAACTGTAGAGTAGAACAAACTCCGATCTAAGCATGCGGTAAGTACGGTAAATAGCGTAGAATGGTATTTTAATTGCGAAAAGTTTTCCGATTACGTTTTCGCTTTATTGTCGAGGAATTTCACTTTAGCAGTAATTTACGAGGGTAGTTCAGTAAGTCGGTGATTTGAGTATATTTTTTTAGGTCAAAATAGATGGCAAAATTACCCATATGAGTTGTTTTCTCTTTGACAAGTTTTGGAGAGTGTCGAATCGAACATGCAACTGACATAAATCTGATAGAAATGGAATGGGAAGATATTATGTGGCCTCAAAATGATATTTTGTATCTTATGGTTATGTTTGGTGGTCAATTCTAATATTTATCAGCTTAGAACGTCGGTCCGCTGTGTTAGCTAAGCACTCCTAAATACTGGATCATAAGCCGTTCCCACGACAGTCGGATCTACGTAACCGGAACGGGCCGGATTTCCGGCCAAGGACCGCTACAACAACAACAACAATTGGATCATAAGATTCTTACACATCGACTTGAGCCTCAAAAAATATTAAAAGGTCAAAGTCAATTTCGGCTAAGTCTTCTGGTAAGACAACCGACATGTTTCCATCTCAGTCGTGCAAAGGCTGGAAAATGGATCAGAAAATGCCTAGATGTTTTCACATCACCCTTTTTCATACAATTTTGGCAACTACAACTGGTCTAAAACAAAGTATGTTGCCCACATACATAGAGGCTAATGACTTTCCCGAGCTTTAGCTTTTCTCTGACTTCTATATTTCACACTTCGATCGTTTCAGTCACACAAAAATTGTTGCACAATTGAGTGAAAGAGATCTGCTCTTTTTATGTTGCATATAAGGGTTAATACCTGAGAGATATCTTAAAGACCGATAATTCTAAATCTGAATTCAAGCTCTCCTTCCATATTAGGTTCGAGCTTCATGAACTGCCCGCACATGAGAGTTATGTTATATTGTACGAGTATAACAGTTTTGAAGTCACCACTGAGTTGTTGCCCTTAGCGTTGGTTCCGTTAGGTCTTAGGGTTGATCCAAAAATTAAAGGATCTCGGTTGGACAGATATTTTATCTTTTTGTTACCAAAAACCTGCTTGGAGAGTATCACCTCATAGATCTACAAAGCCATTTGAGCTCACCGAAAATATATTACGGCGGTCTATATCTCCAATAGTGTATCTACCGAGAAATTTCATTTTTAATATGGCAAAAGCCGGGAAATAGAGAAGAAAGTGACAAGGTGATTCCACCTCGCTTGCCTTCATACAGCTTTTCAATGAATGACCGACAAAATATTTAGCCTCACGTGTGGGAACCTATTGAACATTATCTGTTAAAACACCTACAATTGTGGCGAGATCGATTTTGCTAAGTGCTAGTAGTTCGAATTACCTTTTATGTTTCACTTTGGGCCAGAATGATCGGGCAGTCGCACCAAATATGGCTTTTGACCAGTTTGCTGAGCTCGCTGGAGATCCATAGCTCTAACGCTAGAACACTAAAGTTGATGGAGAGCTCCCGGTAGAAGACTCCACCTCCTGCTATCTCTTTTAACTTAAATCCATCCGTAAAAGCTCACTGATTCTCTTCTCCAACGGCTTCGCCCCGCCCACAAATCCCAATGGCGCTCTTAGCCTTAACACTTTCAATCTTTCACTTTCTATATATTTTATATGTCTTATATAAAGGCGATCGGTTTTCGGTTTATGGGGTTAGACCATATTTCCTGTTAAAAACTTCCCTGGCAGTTTTGTAAATGTCTAGCTCAGTAAATTTTGAGCACCAACAAGGAGAATATACTTCATTTTTCCATTTTTTTCGTGTTTGGGCCAGCCCGCTTTGATCTCAGTTGAAGAAAGTACAGATGTTTTTAGGCCGGGTACTTTTCAACTGAATTTTTATTAATCTTCTTCTCCTTTACTGGCGAGTACAGCCCTTATGCTATTATAGCAGTAGAATTTTCTTTTCGCAATTTGGCGCAAGTGCAGCCAGGTTCTTTTCCAAATGATTACGACAACGTAGTGGAGTTCTTCCTTTTTCTCTGCTTCCACCGGTGGGTACTGAACCGAAAGCCTTCTAAGCTGGAGTCTTCTTTTACATCCGAACAATATGATCTAGCCAGCGTAGCCACTGCCTCTTGATTCGCTGAACTATGTCAATGTCGTCGTATATCTCGTGCAGCTCATCCTTCCATCGACTGCGTTGTTCACCCTGTCCAATACGCAAAGGATCATAGATCTTCAGCAAAGCCTTTCTCTCGAACACCCATAAGGCTGACTTATCAGATGATGTCATTTTCATGCCTCCGCGGCATATAGCAGGACGGGAATGATGAGGGACTTTTCAATTGTCTACTCAGTCCAAAGAGTGATTTTGCGTTTGAGGGCAAGGCAGATATTGGTATTGATGCTGGTTCCAAGAATCGAAATTATCTACGATTTAAAAGCTATCACTATTCAGAGTAATGTGCGAGCCAATATAATATACCGAATACCACAACCAGGCTTCATGTTATTAATAGAAATTTTAAAACTCTTCCCAACACAAAAATTAACCTCAAGTTTCGGATCGAAAACTTTCCTTCGCTGTTAGTAAAATAAATTCTGAATATTCCGTTAAGTCTTTAAAGCCCTTCTCAAATCTTTTCCCAAGAATATCCTGTATAATACTATGCAAGAAGTATAACATATTACTATTCCTTAGTCAATTATGCCCCAAATTAAGCACTGTGCCACCTTAAAATGTGCTCACTTCACTTTTAGCCAATTTAATTTTTATTTTGTGAATTTCACGAATCTTCTACTGTGTGCATGCAAATCTTCGTGTTCACGGTCGCCAAGTGGCTATGTCATCGCCAAATTATATATGCGCAAGTACGGCACCATAGCCTCTCATATCGAGGGAACTCGTGCAAAAACATAAGCAACTGAGCATCAAGCGCCGTCTTCTGAGTGGCACGACATGTGTGTGCTGTCATCAGTGAGGGGTGACACACACAGCGTGCTGGAAGAAACGCAGTCGAGCGTTGAGTGCTCTACTCAGAGCAGTACATACATATTCTATGCAATAAATATTTGTGTTAGAACACGTTTCATTTGAGATGCTGAAAGTGTTTACGAATTTTAAGGCCCAAAGTTGTGAGGGGCGCAGAAATTTAAGTGGGAACATATTATATTACATTCATCGGATAATTTTAAGAAAATTAGGAAACAGGTTTTAGTTAGAATCAGTCTTCTTTTTAAAATAATTCCGAGAGGCCTTAAAATCTGAGAGTGTGGGATATATTGCCTTATCGGTGCTGGGGTATTTCAAAGAATTCGAAATTTCGAATATTTAAACGAAGTTTAGAACTAGCTCCTAAAGCCTTATTTTTTAAATTTAACCCTTCAGCTTTGAAACTGGCTCACATAGACCAGAAAGTTATTGAGAATTACTTTTCATCCAACCAAGATCAGTGCATCGCAGTACCTTCGTTTGATAGTTCCTTTTCGGAACCGATGTTTGATTGAACACTGGGATTTGATCCTTTTGAGGTTTTGGAAGCATGGCGAAACCGTTGAAGTGAACTGTTTTATGGATTGCAATAGATGTATTGTTCCGGAGTGTAGCTTTCTTCAGGTAAGTTTTTATTCACTTCGACAGTCATACGGCTGTACAGGCCCTGAGGAACTGCGAGATTCTTTTAGGGAATCCGTTGGAGAAGAACTGTGCGTAAACTGTTTTATGGATGGATCGAACTTAAGGGGGAGAGTAGGTGTAAGTGTAAGAGGAGATTTCTGCCAACGATCAAGGCAGCTGTATATATACAGCTCCGGAGTGCTGCTTCCATCAGTGAGGTGTGCTTTCACTTCGACAGCCAAGCCGCTATACTGACTTTGAGCTCGCTGACTATGCGCTAAAAACCAGAAGCAGCTTCTTCCATATTAGATTCGTGTGAATGCCCGGTCACAGCGGAATCGCTGGAAACTGCAGAGCGGATGTTCTTCGATATCTTCTTGAGATCTGGTGTTGGGCCTTTGAATTTCCAGGGGGCTCAACAGGAACTATTCAACAACCAGAAATTGAATTTGTGTGACTGCGAGACTCTTCTGACACAGAGTGTACCGTAAGAGGTTATCCGAACAACTGGATCTTAGCAAAATCAACATCTTCATGATTATGGGTGTTCTTTCTGGACACCGCCCAAGAGGTTTACACACGGAACGGACCGTTGGACTTCCAGAGCTCAGCGCTGATCAACAATCAGAAATTATGCGACTGCGAGATTCGGAGTGAACCGTAAGAGGTCGTTCGAACTACAGGATCTTAGCAAAGTCAATATCTCCACAACTGTGGGTGGTCTGTCCAATAGGTTTATACGTGGGACCTGTAAATATTCTATTGGATGCTCTTTACCAACGCTGTACGGAGGAAGGCGAGGAGGAGACATCATGGCATATCCTTGTCTATTGCCAAGCTTTCGACAGACTGAAATGTCTCGCCACAATAAATTTGTCGTAAGTACAAAACGATTAGTCTATGTGGATCTGGTGATCCACCCTTACCAGTTTACGGGTAACACAAAGTACGATTTTCTGTCCAAGTGAGATTCGACTTTGGTTCAACACCACGACCTAACTTAGTGAACAAAAAACGATTTTACTCACGTCCACCTTGATTTTGAGATTTTCATCCAAAATTAATATTAACCCTACGATAATATCATAAGGTCCAAGTGACCCTAAATGTGTAAGGTTTGTAAATTATTTTGAATGCCAGAAAGCTTACTCCCCCTACTAAGTCTTTACGTTACTTAGTGTACCTAGAGATTTCTGTGGCCATTCACTCATTAACCCATCGAAAGTTGTGCTGGGTCTGATTGACCTTAAAACTATGTGTTGTTGTAGATTGTATTACAAGTTTTATAAAAAATACTATATACATATATTAATATATACTATATAATATATATATAATCTATTCTTTCGGTCCTCTAAATGGATCTTCAGCAAGTCAGGCTTTAGAGAGCAATTCAGGTTATACCCGGTGGGTTAATAAATATTAATTTTCGGATTTCTGACTTTTGTGGCCCGTTTTTGCCTTTAAGACGCCTCTGTCATGTACCCACTAAGCACTACTCTACAATTAGACCCTGCAGTTATATATATATAGCAGCATTAGAGGTTACCAGTAACACATGTTGGTACTAATAAATATGTAAGCTTGCATATAAATATATTTCTAGGAAAATTTGTATGCAAAAATTGGTATTAATAATGCATATGAACATGTATTCTAATGATTTTGCCTCGACTGCCGGCGCACCACCGCCCGACAGCTTACAAATTGTAAGCTCCTCTGCGACAGCTGCTCTTTCTTGACTTGTGCCGGCATGCAAATGCGAATATATGCATGGATGTGTGTGTGTGTGTATGTTTGCGCCTTTGCACAGCGCTCTGTTTACCATAAGCTCAGCAAAGTAGGTTCTTATTCCTTGCTAGCTTGCTAATCGCTAACTCGTGTAGCTAATAAAATATACTTAACAACCATAATAGAGTGTGTCACACACACAATCACCCGTGTCAACTAATAAGGTCGCGCGCTAGTGTATGTATGTATGTGTGTGCTGGTGTGCACTTGACGCTTTTGATTCGTGTAAGTTTCAAATGACCGATATTTGCATTTATTGATGGCCATCAGGCAGGCGAAAGTCCTGTTTACGCACGCACATACACAAGCACAATATTATATATTTACATAGTCACATTGGAGCTTGTGAGCGAGCACATGTGTGCACATGTCCTTAGGTTAAACAATCGCCTGCGTGCCCAGTAGCCTTTGCGAAAGTGTCCTTTTACTTAGCTTACACGCTCAAAAATGCTTTAGTTGTGCGTTTAAGTTGTTCGCTTTAATTTTATGTTGATACTTTTTGCTGTTGCGCGGCACTTGACCACTTCCGACCACATTATGCCGTGGGTTACGTATACGCCGTGTTGTTTTCCAGCATTTTTACTTGCAATGCCACTTTCATTTTACTAAATGGTTTTTCAATAAATTTAAACGTTTCATGCTGCCATTAAATAGTTGTTGTTGTTTTTCGTTTATCTTTAACTTCATTTACGCATAATCATACACATACATACAACGCGCATAATCACATTCGCTGTAAAGCTGAAGAATTGGAGGGCAATATGCATTTCATTAATTTAATGCCCGTATTAACGTGAGGTGAATTAAGAGAAATTGTCATTGGACGCGTATTTGTGTAGTTAAATTAACTCATTTGGTTGTAAAGGTTAAATGTAAGAATATGTAAAGTATGAGTATAATAATATGTGTATGAGCAGAGCCAACGCTTCGATTTCATCTTTGTCATACCTTTTTCGCACTGGACTAAATATTTCTACTTATATTCAGCTTTAATTAAATTTTATAAATATTTTTGATTTTAAAGCACACGTGCAGGTTGATAATTCCAGCCTCAACAACCGTATTCGCCGAGTTCATTGCAATGCGTGTGAGTCTATGAACATATTATTAATTAAGGGGGAATTCTACTCTAGAA
The DNA here is from genome assembly GCA_027475135.1 of Bactrocera correcta. Lineage (NCBI taxonomy): Eukaryota > Metazoa > Arthropoda > Insecta > Diptera > Tephritidae > Bactrocera > Bactrocera correcta. The sequence goes on along the minus strand of CM050327.1, from coordinate 67,954,522 downwards.
TTTTTAAAAGTTCGATTTTGTTTTTTCATATATTTAAAGTTTAGACCCTTAAGGGGGTATTCTAGTCTAGACGCATGAATTTCAGGTAATTTTTAAAGTGTCGTAAAAAAGGCAATTAATATTTTTACTATCTATTTTGTTATTAGTTATTTATTAATTTTTGAAGAGTACAGAAAAAAATTAAAAAATAAAAAAAGTAAAAAATTTCAAAAATTATGAGCTGACGAAGTGGAGGGTCTCTAAAAATTTCCACCTGACCATGCCCATGATTTCAACCCTCCTAGTTATCTGAAACCAAAAAAAAAAAGATTATTAATCTACATAGAATAATACTGGTCGGAACAACGTAAAAGTGGTAAACATTTTTTTCACAAAATGGCGACTGCCTGAAAAAAATTGTTTTTGATCACTTTTTCTGACTATTTCGAATTTTTTAAAAATAATAAAAATAAAAATTTTTGGATGGGGCTAGTTCCAACCATAGACTAGCCCATAAAGAAATAAAACTATAAAAATTTAAAGTAAATCGGTCCAGTAGAACCTGAGAAATCGTGGGCATTGCTCCGAAAAAGTCAGTTTTGAGAAAAACGCGTTTAAAGTTTCGCGTTCCGGCCGAAATGCCTATATCTCCGAAAATAATTTGAATTTTCAAAAATCCTCATGTTCACATATTCTTGAATAGTTAAACTTTGAAAATATAAAAAAAAAATCGTTTTTTTTTTTTTAATTTCTAGACTAGAATACCCCCTTAAGAACATATCCTCCGAAGGATTTTTAAAAATTAAAATTATTTTAAGAGCTACAGTTACTTTAGTGACGCAGTACCTAGCCCGGTAGGTAGATAGACTCACTTTTTTAGACGCGTTTTTCTCGAAACTATTTTTTTTTCACACGGTACTTGAAATTTTGTGTAAAGCTTTTTTATATAATCTTTTCTCGTTACTACCAGCATCGTGTCAAAATTTTTGTTTTTAATATTTAAAAAAAATTCAGGAATTAAAAAAAAGCGTAAAAAATGATTTTTATTTTCAGGCAGTCGCCATTTTTCAAAAAAAAAAATAAAAATCGTGTTCCCTGAGGTAGGGACTATAACAGCATCCTTACTGATTAAGAATTGCTTTTAATTTTTTTTTCAGACCATCAGGAGAGTCAGGATCAATGTCACCAGGATGCGCCATTTTTTTTACACCTGTCCCTGCAGAGTCATCCATTCGGACGACATGAGCTGGCCAGTCTAGCCGCTGTCTCTTAATTCGCTGAACTATGTCAATTGGTGGATGGAGTCATATGTAGAAGTTCGCGCAAGCGAGGAAAGTTCTTTGAGCGCCATTCACTTGGGAGGTACCAGACACGTTTCTTTTACATGTGGCTTAAGTAGCTCATGATTTCCAGTCTTAGACCAAGAATTATTGTAATCAAAATACATTTCTTTGTAGGCAAGTTGAAATTAGAAGGGGAAATATACTTACACAGAGTTGGGCGCTAGGTTTGTGACCAAATAAAAAACTTCCCGGTGAAAATATTACAAAAACCTCTAATGAAAACATATGCATACGTATTAGGGAACATGATTTAAGGATACTTGGAATGTCCGGTCCCTTAATTGGAAAGACGCCGCTGCCTAGCTGGTTGATGCCCTCGTTAGAGTGAAGGTTAACATGACCGCCGTCCAAGAAATGCGATGGATAGAACAAGGACTGAGGCGAGTAGGTCCTTTTGGCTACCACGTTTCGTCTAGGCTTCCTTCCGGTGGATAAACATCTAGCCACAATCCCGCCGGAAGAGAAGGAAGATGTGACCAAAGCGCACCTATGAAAGCTACCCCCGCCACGATGTCAAAATCGTGTTTGGCGACTTTAGCGCCAGGGTATCCAAAGAAGGTATCATTAGCTGAAAGGTAATTCAGCGTCCATGATGAAACATCCTCAAATGGGTTGAGGGTGATCAATTTCGCCGGTGCGGTATTCGCCGTTACCAATGCGCAAGAGACTATAAATCTTCCGGAGAACCTTTCTCTCGAAAAGTTGTAATGCCGACTCATCAGATGTTGCCACCTTCCATGCCTCTGCACCATATATATAGAAGGACAGGGAAGATGAGTGACTTGTAGAATTTTGTCCTTATTCGTCGATAGAGGGCTTTACTTTTCAATTCTCTATTCAGTCTGAAGTAGCACTGTTGGCGAGAGTTATTCTGCGTTGGATTTCGATGCTGACGTTGTTGTACGTGTTAATACTTGTTTCAAGATAGAGCAGATTATCTACGACTTCAAAGTTATGACTATCAATCGTGACGTGGGAGCAAAGTCGCGAATGCGACGAGTGTTCGTTTGAAACCAGGAGATATTTCGTCTTGCCGCCGTTCACTACCAGTCCTTTTTGCTTTGCTTCTTTGTACAATTTGGAGAAGTCAGAATTAACTACTTTACATATCCCCACAGGAAAGAGGCTAACGGTGTGATATCACACAATCTTGGTGGAAAATCGACCGCCCGAAAACGTGAAATTATCTATTTATCGAAGTGTTCTCTCAATAAATCCATTGATTGGTTCGACGTGTTTAAACCATGTTGTTGAGATCACGGGCTTCAATTTCAGGCATCAAATATTCCGCGAAAACGGTTTTTTTTCCAAACAGGGTTAGATCGCCGAAAGGACCGCCCTTGGTCGGATGAAATCCGAGTCAATTCCGGTACGTAGAACCGGCAGTCGTGGGAATTGCCGTGAGAACGGTCGCCATTGACGGTTATCGGCATCATTTTTGAAGAAATATGGACCAATGATTCCACCGACCCACATCAAACCGTTCTTATTTCTAAATGAAATGGTAGCTCTTGAACCTTTTCAGGTTACTCTTCATCCCAAATGCGGCAATTTTGTTTGACATCGCTTAATATTTTTTACGCGAAAATGTGGGATCTTCTTAGAACTTTTCAAGAGCCCATAAAGCAAAGCGATAACACATGGGAAGGTTGAGAAATTTCAGTTCTTGCATAAGCCTTTTTGTATGCTTTCAATTTAAGATCTCGACGTAAAATGCGCCAAGTCGTTCCATACATACGTCCGAGTTACTGTGAATGGCGCCGAATCGACTCTCCACGGCCTTCGTTCGCACTCTCAGCTACGGCTACTATGTTTTCTCTACTACGTGCTGGATATGGTATTTTGGGTCGAATATTATCCAGTAATGAATGCAAGGTCTCAAGGTGGGAGATGGTGTTGCGAAAAGTACGCTCAGTAGGCCGATTACGTTGACCATACGTTGAGCAAAGCGTGCGAAACACATTCTTTACAAAACGTGAATTTTCGTAATAAAGTTGAACGATTTGTAAACGTTGTTCAGGCGTAAGTCTTTCCATAATGAAATGTCAAACAAAACTGAACAAAAATAACATGACATTTTGACATGACATCACGCGAAATCTGTCAAGAAATGTCTAATGAAAAAAGTATCTCTACTTGGATCACAAATCTTCCAGAAACTATTTAACGAAGCATACGTTCTTATAGCAAAGGGAAGAGAAGATATCCCAAATTAAAAATATCAACAATTAGAAAGAACAAAAATTGCTTAAATGGAAGAATAAGAGAAAAATTATCACTACTGACCTTTTTTAGTCGAAATCTAAAGCTTCAGCGATTACTATTGATGCACTTATAAATATATGTATATATTTAAGCAGTTATAAGTAGTGGTATTAGCTGAGCTTCCGCCTACAAAGTCACTTCACTACCCACCACCAGACAAGAGTAATCGATATGTAAATTTCACATGCCTACAATCCAAGCCATTGTATAACCAACGGTTTTCCTTCTTTGAAAGAACTTCGAGGCGTAGGCGTAATTTGCTTATCAATCAGAACAAAGTGGTGTACATTCACAAGGTGAAAGTAATGTATTGATTGGGATTGGAATCTATATGCACTTAGAATATGTACAACATATAATTACACACGTTGTTGTATGTAGATCGGGCTATAATCTCCCTAATGGTCTATATAAACTCCATATATGCAAGCTTTTACGTCGTTTTGTCTCGGGTTGAGTGCTTACATTTTAATAGCTGCTTGTCAGAGCTCGCAAGCACTCCCTTGTGGTGGGAGAAATGCTGAAACGATATACCTTACAAAACTATTAAAATGTCAGCAGGAATTTAACTTGATTTATCGACGAAATTATTGTCTGTTGGGGCAAAAGTTATAAATCATAAATCATTGTTTTAATAGGTGCAATATAAAAAGGCTTCCTGCCGTAATGAAGTTCAATATTTAAATGCCATTCAGATGAGGACTTAGTTATTCAAATCTGAGACTATTTATCATGCAATGAAGCATCATAAACCTAAAAATTTATATAATCCAAGCTTTTAAGGGCTTGTACCAACTTGCATTGAGCTGCCGGAATTTTCTCTTCGGGAACGTCTTCAAAGCAGTTCAGGAACACATCAGCAAACGATTTAGTGAATCCTTTGTTTTCGGTCTTTTACCTGACGAATTAGCCTCTTCAGCGCTTGTATTTTTGTTGCCTCTGCTGGCGGTTCAAGTTTAATGCTGGATAAAACCATTTTTGTACTATCGATGGATTTCTAGAGTCCCTTTGTAAGTTTCATTGGTTGGCGGTTGCAGATGAATCCTCACGGTTGCCGTTGTACCCTTCTGATTACGTACACCTTCCTTTTTCTAGTTCATCGACCTTAAAGATAAGGAAGTATTTAGCAGCAACTTTGCTTTCGACATTTCCTTTTCCCTGCTGGCTTGTAGCCATACTCTAGTTACAAGCCTTGGTTTCCGCTGAGACGAATGCAACCAAATTTCTGCAGCTAAACCTAGCCGCAGCTCCAATGCTTGTGCTAGTCTTTGTACCTTGGCAAAGCTTAGCTTCTGTCCTTGTACTGGCTGTCTTAGAGTTTGTTTAGAACTCCCATTTATCGGAACAATCAGTTGCTTCGGGAGTTTTTTGGGAGAACCGGACTTTGCGCTGATATTATCGGAACGACCAGATCCTTCAGAAATTTTTTCAGAGAGCCAGGCTTCTTTGGCGTTTTATTATTTTTCAGGTCTTCAGCATGGCTTCCCCTGCGCATGTAAGACGGTTTCTTTACAGAGAGCGCTAGATATCTGTAAGCTCCGTTCGAAAGCGGGCTATTTAAGGTCCTCCATCTAGGCTGATCTTCTGACATGTGACAAGACACCTTGATGCAGCGTATTTGATAAAACTTAGCATGGTAAGACTACATATTGGAATGCTATGCTATTGAACACGAACGAACACCCGACTATAAAGTCAAATCCATTATGGTTTCGTATGCTCTGTGCAAATTGCGTGCCGCGCGAACCTACTTTGAATCAAAACCAACGACGAGTTGATGATTCGGAGAAGTGTTTGAAAAATTCAAGCGTAATTCAACACATTTTTTTGCGTCGATATGTGACAATAGATGAAACATGGCACTACGAACCGAAATTGGCAGTCACCCGAGTAGACTGCACACGAATAGCCCGCTTCAGAACGTAGAAAAATGCAATAGTAAGCTGATAAGGTAATGGGGTCCGTATTTTGGAATGCGCATGAAATAATTTTTATTGATTACCTTGAAAAAGAAAGAAAGACCACCAACAGACACTATTACATAGCGTTATTGGATCGTTTGAAGGACAAAACCGCCGAAAAACGGTCGGATTTGAAGAAAATGAAAGCGCTGTTTCACTAAGATCAGCGTATCAAAAGTCAGTGAAAACGGTGGCGAAAATCGATTAATTCATGAAAGTTGGAGAGTTGCTGTCGCTATAATCAGTGTATCACTTTTGAACGGAACTCCTTCTTCATTGGCGGTTATAGCCGAGTTTACAACAACGCGCCAGTCGTTCTTTCTTTTCGCAGTTTGGCGCTAATTGAAAATTCCAAGTGTAGCCAGGTCCTTCTCCACTTCTTTGGTTCCCTTAGCGGGTACTATGTAGAATACTTTTAGAGCTGGAGTGTCAGCTTAGCCGATGTCAGCTCATCGTTTCAACGAATGCCATACTCGTCGTTGCCAATACGCAAAAAACCATAAATCCGTCATCAAAAGGGCGGTATCGCAGTCGAAGCTGTTGTTTCCTTTTAATTGGAGGCGGGTCCGAAACCCAGCGCACAACCCTGGAGAGAGGAAGTTCGCCTTCTCACATTAGCTCATCTTCAAACGAATATTTTTTGGCTACCCAGAGGATGCTTGGTCTAAGACCGGAAGTCGTGAGCTGCTTGAGCCATATGTAAAAGAATCATTTCTGACCACTCTCAAGTGAATGACACTCAGAGAACTTTCCTCACTTGACGCGTCAACTTCTACATATGACTCCATCCTCCAAGAAACTGTCTTGAATAAAAACAAAACAGAGCTTCGCCAAGGAAACTGCGTGGTTGGCCGGGGACTTTTTAAATGACCTTTTGCCTATACATAAAAATCTCTATATGCTGTCTCGCTGCTCTAATTTCCTACTGGCTCTGCAGTACTTTTTTTGTGGTAGATACCAATTCAGCTGTGCTCATTTCACACGCGAATAAAAAAATGAAATCGATAAAATTTTATCACTTTTAAGTGCAGGTATACGAGTACGTCTGTATGAGTACAACAACTATGTTGACGTGAACTCTATTTTATAGGTTAGCAATTTAGGCGGAACCCAACCCACGGCACACCCCTAACACATGTGTACAGTTATAAGAGTTATAAGGCGTACATTGGGGTATAATGCAGTGCAAATGTTTCCTTTATTTTTTTCGTGCGTGGATATACAACAAAGTTTAACATAGTTGTTGTTCCTAATTTGTTGTGGTACGAAAACAAGCGGGTTTTCGATGCTTGCGTTGATGGAGTATGTGAATACAGATAGACGCCTTAGCACCTACGCATCGACTCACCTATATACACCTATATTTGCGTATGCATTAACCCAAAAGGCCAACAACACTACTAAAAAAACGGTAATTTCCGAGCCACCTGCCAACATTGCTGCCAACAACAACCTGATGGTAAACTCAGGCATAGAACCGAAACATTTCCTTCAAACATATATTGGCTAAATAGGTGTGGTGTCCGTTAGAGTATGTCTACTTCGTGTCCATCATGTCCATGCATACGAAAACTTAATTGCCAGCAAAGACCAAAGGTACTGTGTTACATGCTGCGAGGTCATCAGCAGGTGAAAGAAAAAAAAAACAACAAGACATCATTATCATTATGAAAATGTTAATGTGTCAGCAGTAAAGTGCCATTACAAGACCGCCACAGCAGATGGTCCGTGGCAGCTAAAGGCGCACAGGATGCCAGAGGTGGAGAGAAGAGGGCTTTTAAAGTTAGATTAATTGGATTTTTTGTGAAATAGGAGAAAGAGAGCGCAAGATGTGCAGGTAATAACGAGTATTTGGAGATTGGAGAGAGAGCGAAAAAGCGAGAGAGTGAGAGAAATGTAGAGTAAGTGTAAGCAAGTGGTGTTGTAGGTCCAACAGGGTACCAGGTAATAGCGCACGAAGACATGAAGACGTCAAAACAGCCGAGTTGAGACGAAATGAATGAAAGCAATGAATGGGTGTGAATGGTAATTCAATTCGACTAATTACGCATCGACAGCAGTAGTCCACACACACACCCTTTTGCTTACACGCGCACCCATGCCATAAAAGTTTCATTAGCAGCAATCCATAACGAGCGTTGAACGTTGACGGCGTCATACGGCGCTTTGGCTTTCTCGTGTAATTATATATGCAATTGCGGTAAAATGAATGAATATTAAAAGTTTTATAGCAAATATGCAAAAAGTTTTGTGGACTTGTGGACACGCAGATGCATTTGCAGATTAAAACAATGAAAGTTTTGGTTGATAAAATGGAAATTGACTTGGCCGCTTGGAAAATGTTGAAACAGTGCGTTGGCGGAAATGCAAAATTTTCCATGAAATTAAAAATTATTTGAACACTTTAGACTGACCACCAAGCGAAGTTTACCTTTGCTGGTGAATAAATAGTCGAATTTATAAGAAACTGCGAGTGCAACTTTCTCGGAGCTTTCACGGAGCTTTTTTTATTATATATTGTATTCCATTAAGTTACTGGATGAATGTCTACAGATTTTTGTGGCAGATATATTCTTAGAGCTTAGGCTTCAGACTTCCTATACACTCCTCCACTAAAAGCGATTTGACCTCATAAACTTACTTTAGTATAGCAATACACTGGTGGCGATAGTTGCGGTGAAGATTGATTTCTACACATTCACTTATATTTAGACTTCCGCTTGAAAGATGCACGCAATACATTATATTGGTATGGATAGTTGTCCCGCATTGTCTGCTCAAATGCCTTTCGGTGTTTTCAAGTCGTCAGTGTACCACTGCATAGCGCTGCTCCTAAGTAGTAGGTAGAGCGTGGAATCACTCCACTCTGCCTTACTGCTAGCTAGAGTAACTCTTAACTTCTTTTTAAAGTTTTCGCACTTCAGAACGCCGTCCCTTGAAAGCAGGGCCAGCTGTGTGTCTTCCTTAAGGTCTTCATTATTTAGACGATATTATCTTCCCTTTGCCAAAACCCTCTGTTGCCATGGGCATAATATTTCATATGATTCGCTGCCTGTTTGATCGGTAGATGCGGCGGTTTGAGCTCCAGCATGATTTCTTCGATGCCCAAACAACCACTGCATAAGTTACATTTAACCCAATCGTATTGCACAATCACTTTGCTAGACTTTAGCCTCTTTGAACTATGTTGCAGAGAGATTTCTCAAATTTACCTCGTGCCATTATAGCAAAGTCGTCGGGGTATCGCTGGTATCTAATTCCATAGTTTGTGAGCAACTCAAGGCATCTACTACTAAACTCCATTGTAGGGGGAATAGAACTCGTGCTCTTCCTCCCAGTGGTTTCACGAAGAGCAAGCTGAAGAGATACAATAGCTGCCATTTGGTCCAGAAAAAGCACGGTTTGCTGGAAGGATATGTAAAGTGTAAGGTCTGTGCGCACAATCTCAATTCGATTCAGGCCTTGGAGTAAAACATCACGCGTGCCATTCAGAGTTGCCAGTCGAAATGCTCAAAGGAGTCATCGAAAATTGGACTCAACGGATCGACCATCTAAAAATAAATGTCAAAGAATGTTCTTCTGATTCATAATAAACATTCCCTATTAAATTTGATGTTTATGTGTTTTTTCTTTAAAAAAAGTAGAAAACCTCGTAATGGATCAACCTATAAAAGCTTAAACTTAAGATCACAAGAAAATCTAGAATGACGGACTTTTAGTTTCATCTGAAATTGCTTTTCCTTTAAATTATTTTCCTTTAATTTATTTATATCGATGAAGTAATAGCTACAAGTTGAAGTTGAGAAACGTACACCCACACAAATAACTTGATTTAATCGCTTGATTGATGTCAAATAAATCAAATGGCAATCGTTGGGAAAATAGCTTAAGATGGTAGAAATCCTACGGAAATCAAAGTTTAGTTAAAGAGATTTTAATGCCAAGCTATTACTGATGACAACCAAAAACGAAAATCTTTAACAAGCGTTACATCAAATGTCATCTCCTTAGAAGCGGTTAATAAGCGGACAATTTTGTTAATATGGGTATTTCGGGATTTGAAAATGGTAATGTTGAGATCCAGATTTATTAGTAATTACATTCATATTTACTATATGTGACCTGGTCTACGAAAAGGGGGCTTAGGTGTCAAAAAATCAATTTTTTAATTTTTTTTTTATTATTTTTTAATTTTTTATTTTTTTTTTATTTTATTTTTTTTTTGACACCTAAGCCCCTTTTTCGTAGACCAGGTCACATATATACATACCTATTATATAGTATTACTGGTCTTTGTTTCTTTTGATTTCAACAAGCAAAAGGTGGAAGATGTGAAGGTGATTACCCTTTTGCACGCCAGACAAATTTCGGGGTTGCTGGTATAGCTTCCAGGCAGGCAGATTCGTAGAAGTTTCCTTCTCGCTGATGATTAGATTATATCGTCTTTGCTAGAATGTCTGAGACCACATAATATTGAACAGGGACTTAATGCGATACAAGTTGAGGTGACGTTTAGAAAGAAGAAGCTATGTTTTCGCATAGCTCCATCCCCCTTATGTACTATGTTCCACCTAGGCACTCTGGAAATATGGGTTCTTTACATGGTAGATACATAACAACCAACAATGACGAAGAGCGTAAGATAAAAAAATCTTGAACCTGGAAGATCCAAAATAAATTGTTCAGAAAGTGATAGGAATGATTTTCTTCCGCCGCGACTATACTTCGGAGCGTGCGGGCACCGACTGGATTCGGTAGAGGGTGCTCCTAGCTAATGAACCAGCAGCTGGTCAATTGCTTCCGAGCACCTGGAGAGTCAGGGCAAACATTTTCGCGCAGACTCACCCAGATGTTGCTTTAGCAAGAAGTGGAGTGTTTCGGTGACAAGAGGCCTTTTTGGAGCGCTGGGAAGAAGTTAATTACGCAGATGTTAAATTTATAAAAATCTGTGGTTCGTAACATTGTGACGGATTACTTGAGCATGAGTAAAGTGTGCACGAAAATGGTCTACAAAAATAAAAAATGGAAATGTGCCAAGAAAATTTGAACATCTGTGAAAGTGACCCCCATTTTTCGAATAATGTAAGCACAGGTGACGAGTCACGGATATTTGAGCATGATCCCGAGGCACAGAGACAATCTTCCTCTTATTTTGAGACAACAGAGGGGATCCCAGCAGCATGTATCTCGGCCCTCAATGCTATTCCGGATAATGCCTTCAGCAACGCCTTCAATGCTTGGAAATCGCGCTGGCAGCGCTGCATCGACTTAGTCTATTACTTAGGAGCCTATTTTGAAAGTTTTTGAAGAATTGTAACGATTGGTTCAATAAATTCTTTTAAATCGACTTAGTCCTATTACTTTCCGGACAAACCTTGTATTTTTCTTCTGAAGTGTACAAATGTACGGCAAATCAAAGACAAAGCACTAAAAGCTGTGATTATTTGCTTCGATTGGTGACCGGAGGAGATTTTGGAGCGAACTCGATGCTAGGAATGAACTATTTTTTAACTTTGGGACATTCGGTTAAGGTTTCTTAAATTCTTCAACAGAATTATTCATATGAGAACAATCACTTAAAAGTCTTCATTATGTACAATGTTACACCTTAGTCCCGGATTTTCGGGATATCGCACCATTTTACGAGTTGTTTCACTAAGCACACACATATGCGAGCACATAGTTACCTCATCAAATGCCAATTACTTGAACTGTAACAGCACAATGAGCTAGACAACAACAAATATAAACATTTAGAGAACCTATGGTAACAACAACAACCACCACAACAATAGTGTCACATAACAGGCTTTTATAAAGAGCGAAAAAGCGTCCATTAGCTGCAGTTGTGATGTTGTTGTTAACAAGGACTTTAGTAAAACGTCAAGGGAAAAGCGTAATGAAACGAAGAAACGTCATTAGGATGGGAGAAAAAGAAAGAAGGAAAAAAAAAAATTGAAAACAACCCGATGTAACGGAACACATTTTATACGTTTGACACATGCGAACGCGAACAAAAAATGCAGTAACAACAACAAGCACGCAAAATTGAAGCGCTCCAGTGTGTTGCTTGAAATGACAGTTAACTTACGCGTATTTTGCCAGTGCGAAACTGTAGAACAACAACACCAAGCGCAGCAGCAACAACGAGGAAATCAGAGCCGCCTGACATGCTCAACATCCTTGAAATGCTGCGACAGGATTATTTTTACACACCACAACAACAACGAAAAACAAAAAAGCCACAGTAGACAAAAGTGAAGCAAAGCAGAAAGGCAGCGAAGGAAGGGCAGCGCGTAAAGGGAAGGGGCAGAGCATTGAAGGCGAGCGCAGATTGTTGGTGAAAACTGCGACTGTGGCAACACCATTGGTGAGTAAATGGTGAACGCTTTCATTGGAAACGCGCATAGACGAACAGACGGGTGGATGGACAGACGGACGAACATTAGATGCAGACGCAGACACAGCGATACCAATTTGTGGCGGGAACGGTGTGGTAGGCAGCATGCCAGCCAGGCGCGTGGCAGGATGATGACGAGGGCGGCGATGTTATGCGAACACATTCAACTGACTCCAAACGCACACACACATATATATTTGCATATGTGTGCGTGTGAGTGTTTTTTAACTACAGAACAGTACATTGCTTTTGAAAGCAGCGCTTTTGTTTTGTTGGGTTCATTTGACGTTGCCGAATGACAGCGACGACGTCACTTTTTGTTTCACAGACATGCGATTTTTTTGTCGCTTGTCCTTCCTGTCTTCCTTAAAGTTACGCGTTGCCGACGACGCACTGTTGCGACTTTGGTTGTTTGGTTGGGAAAACTGTATTTAAAAGCGCTTTCGTCGTTGGCAAGCGTGATCTCACAAATTTATGTAATCCTTTGATGTGACTAAACACTTGAGTGGCATGGCAAACGAGCGCTAGTTATTAGATTGTGGTTTACAGTGCACGCCAAACGAATGGGAGCTCAATGTTATGCACCGCAAGAATAATATTTTGTTTATATATTTAAATTTGAGGTTCAATATTATGTTACTTTAAATTCTTTAAGGGGGTATTCTAGTCTAGAAATAAAAAAAAAATCGATTTTTTCTATATTTTCAAAGTTTAGCTATTCAAGAATATGTGTACAAAAAGATTTTTCAAAATTCAAATTATTTTCGGAGATATAGGCATTTTTCTGGCCCGGCATCCAAACCGGTTCAGCCGGAACGCGAAACTTTAAACGCGTTTTTCTCAAAACGATGCCCACGATTTCTCAGCTTCTACTGGACCCATTTACTTGAAATTTTTATAGAGTCTTCTTTATAGGCTTGTCTATGGTTGGAACTAGCCCCATCCCAAAATTTTTATTTTTATTATTTTTAAAAAATTCGAAATTGTCAGAAAAAGTAATCCAAAAAAAATTTTTTTTTTCAGGCAGTCACCATTTTGTGGAAAAAAATGTTTCCCAGTTCCGTAGTTCCGACCATTGCGACATTATTCTAGATTAATACTCTGTTTTTTTTTGGTTTCAGGTGGTAGGAGGGTTGAAATCATGTTCATGGTCACGTGGAAATTTTTAGAGACCCCCCACTTCGTCAGCTCATAATTTTTGAAATTTTTTACTTTTTTTAGTTTTTAATTTTTTCTGTACACTTCCAAAATTAATAAATAACTAATAACAAAATAGGTAGTAAAAATATTAATTGCCTTTTTTTTACGAAACTTTAAAAATTACCTGAAATTCATGCTTCTAGACTAGAATACCCCCTTAAGTTTTTGTCTTCTTTTACATCAAGAAGTGTGCAATAAGTTTAACTTATGAACTGCTTTATCACAACATCAACAGAGGTTCAGCAATATTGTAACCTCCAAAATTAATTTTAGAATAAGGGTGAGCATTCTCTGCTTAAAAAAAACATAGAAACTTCAACTTTAATGTGGAGTGCTTATTATCATTCGAAAGAACATTCTTTGGGATTTATTTTTTAGGAATTATTTCCTTCAACTGCTTGCTGCGGCACTGTTCGTTGAGTCGTTCGACCAATTCGACTGGGTAACATCACAAATATGACGCTTTGCTCCAAGGCCTGAATTGAAGCGCGATTGTCCGCAGAGACTTAATACTTTAGATATCCCCACAGGAAAAAAGTCTAACGGTGTGATATCACGCGATCTTGGTGGCCAATCGACCGGCCCAAAACATGTAATTATCTGCTCACCGAAGTGTTCTCTCAACAAATCTATTAATTGATGCGATGTGTGGCAAGTGGCACCGTCTTGTTGAAAACAAATGTCGCCGAGACCATGAGCTTCAATTTCAGGCATAAAATACTCCACTATCATGGCGCCACGGTCACTATTGACGGTTACGATCTCACCGGCATCATTTATGAAGAAATATGGACAAATGATTCCACCGTCCTATAAACCACACCAAACCGTCGTTTTATCTGGATGAAATGGCAGCTCTTGAATGTCTTCAGGTTGAGCTTTGTCCCAAATGCGGCAATTTTGCTTGTTTGCATACCCATTAAGCCGGAGATGGGCCTCATCGTTGAACAAAATTTGGCTCGCAACTTCTTGGAACTTTTCAAGAGCCGAGTGATGTCGCTTGGGAAGGTCGACCAGTGGCTTCAGTTGCACCAGCTGTATTTTGTACGCTTTAAATTTAAGATTTCGACGTAAAATGCGCTAAGTCACTCCATACGTTGGTACGAGTTGCTGCGAACGGCGCCGAATCGTCTCATGACGACACGATGACATTTTCTCATCAAAAAAATTACGTCTACTTGGATTACCCATTAGTTGGAATAAGAAAAGTAAACCAAAAATTATTTATTAATTGGATTATTGGAATATAGTACTAATTTTCAAGGTACGAGAATGTCATTAATCATAAAGCATTGCTCACTTAAAAATCATAGCTGAATAGTTTACTTACAGAATTCCCTAGTTAGTGGTGGTTCACGTGCCTTCAGTGTTGGTTTTAGGGCAGAAAAACTACAACGAATGCAAAAGGTAAAGAGAAGGAAATAAGTGCTTTACTCCACTTTAGAAAAATCTTTGAAAACTCCTGTCCGACAATACCAACTAGGCCCGTCATGTGGTCGGATCGAACAGAGTTAATCTGTCGGAATCTTCTACATATATTAAGCAAAAAAATATCTTGGAGATAATAGAAGTTTTAATTAATACTGCTTATGTTCACCTCTATCTACATGCGCTGTGAGGGTCTTTACTATATTCGTGCGGTTTTTTTTTTTCAAACTTTTAACTAATTTTAATTATTCGAACTATAGGCTATCTGGATCCATAACGTTGCGCCGGCTTGTCAGCCAAGAATGATTCAAGCCAATTTATACCCTGTTCTAATGTGAACCAAAGTCCAGGGAGGGCGGTCTGCAAGGCTTGATATAAGTGGTAGTCAGCGGAGACAAGGTCTGGACTATAAAGTGGGTGATTTGAAACTTCGCTCTTTTCCATATAGTTTTTAACCGGTCTTGTAACATAAATAACAGTTATAATGGTTTTCGAAGTTCATTAGTTCGCTCTTCTGATCCTTCTAAATACAGAAAATTAACTTGGCGTCGTGGATATTTGACTTTGCTATTCAATTGGGATGTTATTACTTCTGACTTGCAAAATCATCTTATACGTCTATCGGCCACTTTTGCTTTGCTACGGTATGTTCAACATAAACTTCCACTCAAAATACGATGACTTTCGGCGAACGCTTTTTCATATTAAAGTAAACAAGAAGAACTCTCAACTCATAGCTCAAAGCATAGCTATCATACGAGACCAAATCGCTTTTAGACGAGGAATGCATAGAAAGGCTAAACCGGCTGTCCTTGTGCAACCGGGTGCACCCAAATTGGGTGCCAGGGCACAAGGGAGTAGAAGGAAATGAGAACTGACGAACTGATGTTGGGACCAGAGCCATACATAGCGGTAGGACCCCACACTCTTAAGGAGCTGCTCCGCACGGAGGAGAGAGTGGAGAGAGAACGGCACTGCCGGCAGGCAGCAAGTATGCGCAACGCCAAACTGCTTCTAGGAGGGTACAATCTCTCCAGGTTTAAGGAACTAATTCACCTCCTCCGTGAAAAATTCCGTCTCCTCGTCGCAATCTACACAGGGCACTGTAAGCTCAGGAAACACTTGTCCAACATGGGCATGGTCTCCTGTGCTAACTACCGGTTCTGCGACCTGGAACAGGAAACATCAGCACTCCTAATCCTGGATTGCACAGCAATCTTTGGAAAAAGGCTTAAGGCCTGAATACTATCTATATATCTATCTACACTCTCTATTTCTCTCTCTATTTATTGCTCACTCACTTTCTCTCTGTCATCCAAGTTCGAAGATTTCACACATTTCGTGGAAATGTTTCTGATTAGTGTTGTTTGAATCAATATTAAATGGAGTTATTAAGTCAATGACTGTTTCAATTTGTCAAATTCTAAGCAAATATTTGCAATTATTACATTTGCAATATATGATGGGCTTCACTTTACCTTGTCAAAATATCATTGACTAAGCATGTAAACGCCATACATTTATATACACAAGTACAGACACACTAGCCTACAAACAGGCAAAAATCGCTAGAATATTAATGCCACGCTCACAACAAATTGCACGCACAGCCAACAAATTCTGCCTGCTCAGCACAAAATGATGACCTCAAATTTGACTAATGGATATGGATTACGTCGGACTTTATCAATTAATTGAGAAGAACGCATCATTGTGGCTGCCACACATCACTCATGGTTGGATTTTTGGCACTCAATAATATACATACACACATACATTGATGAATCTGCCAAAGTGTGTATGTGCGTGTGTGGTCGTTTGTAATAAAACCCGTTAACTGCATCGTTTAAAATTTTGTCGATTCGACATTTATTGTTGTTGCTATTACAGCTATGGCACTAACTGTCAGCGTTTCCGTTGCTGAAATTGCATTCCGTCAACGAAAGGTGACAAATGTCAACAGTTTAAGCGAACATTGAAAAATGCCGTTGCAGGGGACAGCCGAACACGCTGTGGCAAAAAGTGTAACAATCGAAAAAGTGCTGTTTAAAAAAAAAACCAAATAAGGAAGGTATAAATGCGGGTGCAACTGACAAGTAAAGGGTGTCTCAAAATTCACAAAAGATGAAAGGCTGACGTAGTTGTTGGTGTTAATTCCGGTTTCAATATTGACGAAATTAGCTACGACTTCAAAGTTATGACTCTCGACAGTGACGTGGGTGCCAAGTTCCAAATGAAAAGACTGTTTGCTTGATAACAGCAGATTTTTTGTCCTAACTTCGTTCACTATCCGACCCTTCTTTTCGCTTCCTCGGAAAAGTCCTTCCCGATTCTGATGAAGCTTTTAGTATGGCTAAATGGGATACCAAAGTCAGACATAGCTACGTAAAGGCAGTTCCTTTTCATGCTGTCAAAAGCAGTTTTGAAATCGACGAAGAATCTTTTGTTGACTCTCAAGGCCTAAACCCACACTGATCACAGGATCAATCAGTTGGTTGACGGTGGGCTTTAATCTTTCACACAGTATGTTCGATAGGTAGTTGGTGCAGATTGTGGATTCTCTATTTTTGTGGATTGGGCAGAGCACACTTAAATTCCATGCTCCTTATCAGTTCTTCGGCCGGCAATTCATCGGCCCTGCCGCTTTGTTGTTCTTCAGACGGGTGATTGCTATTCGAACTTTTTCATGGAATGGGCAATGGAACGTCCACTCCATCGTCATCGATTTTGAAATCGGTTTCACCATCTCCTGCTGTTCCGCTTTCAATGCCATTCAGCAGGCTGGAGACGTGTTTCCTCCATAATTTCAATATGCCCTGGGGATCAGTCACTAGATCATCTCTGGAAGTTCTACAATCTTCCTTTCGTAGAATTTGTGAGCCTTACCCCTGTCGGCCAGCTTGTCATGCACTTCATACTCACGCATTTCTGTCTCTCTATTTTTTGTCTGCAAATGCGTCTCGCTTCCCTCTTATACTCTCGGAATCTTTCCCATCCCACAAATGTTATGTTCGGCACTTGACATCGTACCAGCTGTTCTTTTGCCCTTTCCAAGAATCAATGGTTTTGTTTGCAGTTATAGGTAAGGAACTTCGAAATGTTCCGTTATACCGAGTTACTGATTAGTGCTTCCAGAAAGTGCAAGTCGAGTAGAAAATCATTCGGCTATCTTATCTATTTTGATGGCAGCTTCTCGACGTCGAACCTTCCCTGTGTTTGTGACGCGACAGAGGCGGGTGCGTATCTTCGCTGCAAAAAAATAGTGGTCCGACTCAATGTTAGAACCACGGAGCGTACGCCCGTCTAAAACACTGGAGACGTAGCTTCCGTCTATCACAACACGGTCGATCTGGGTGGTGGTTTTTCGATCCAGAGACAGCTAGTAGTTCGGTGTATTTTAATTTGCTGGAATTTAGTACTACGGATAACCGTATTTCGGGTTCGCCGAAGTTGATCAGCCTCAATCCATTTGGGATGTTTCATCATGAAAACTAAATGTACCGACCGTTGTGCTAAAGATACCTTCTTCAGAAATGCTGTTATATGGAAAATTAGAATGGTTGGATTCCGACTTCATCCATTTTGTTGTCAATAAACAATATTTTGAAATAATTTATTACAAAGTGTGAATCAAACACAAAGAGTTGAAAAAATTAGTGTTGAGCCTTCGAATCTGCAATTTAAGATACCCAAAAGTACCAGCAAACTGTTCGTACATTTCACATATCCATTCCAAACGCAACAGCCGAGTAAAGTCTGCATATATTTGTAAAATATGTACAGCATTCCTGCCAGCGTCATAGCAATCATATTTTTTTCCGAGTTTATGGTTTCGTTGCGGCCAAATTAGAGGTTTAAAATTTCCACCAAAAGCGTTTTTTGTTATTTTTTCGCTTCACTTTTTGATAATAGCTCGCACTCAATAGTTTTTCACCCTTGAACCTCGAAGCTTGCGCTCTCTGCTGAGTGACGGCATTGGCACGGCATAAAAAGCTACAGAAAGACCACATATGGGTTGGGTATTCCGTCTGTTTGGCTGCAGTATTCTTGGTACAATGTGTCTGAATAGTTGGGGTAGTGGATGCCCTGTAGGAAAAAGCAGTTTTAGACACATACGTATACGTGTTAGATGGTTAATATATAGACGGAGTGACACAGAAAGTAGTAGTAGAGATATTAAATGGAAATGATTCCGTAAGATAACAAAATGCAACACAGTGTTGAATGAAAAATTGTGAACAATAAGACTCTGCTCTGCATCTATGAGAGTTACTTCAATATATTTTTAAAGGATACTGTTAAGAGATTACAGAGCTGAGAACTCTCACACTCAAAACAACGGATTTATTATTTGGAATTGCCAGTTTCGTACAGCTTGACCCACCTTTACTTGCATTCGAGCACTTTTTTCCCTAGAGGTCCTACTTGGCAAATCAGCATATACTAAAAAATGTGTGCTGGCGCATCAGAATTTTGTTTCCATGTAAACGGGATGCGTACAGTACTTGGCGCCACAAGGCATTCGACACTCGGTGCTTCCCTTTCCTGTTATATTTTTGGTTGCTCAGCTTCTTTTTCTCCTCCACCTTTTTTCAACTGCTACTGTCAATTTGTAAATACAGTTCGCTGCTGTAACGGAGACCCTTTTATATTTCAGTTTACTGAATTCATTTTAGCTACTCTTCTATTTCGTTTCATGCATATCTCTGTTTTTAGTTTTGCTGTTGTTTTTGCAGTTGGCTATTCAGCCCTAAGCATTGAGTGCTTTTGCAATTACTACTAGAGGTTACCCAACTACAAGCTTTTCGACTAGTTTGAATGGGGTGACAGCCAGAGCCAATTAAATTAAGTGCAATTTAAATATTTCTTCCAAAGTTTGGCGGCCCTAACTGAACTCCCGGAAGATTTTACTCAGTTAGATATTAAAAATTAAGTATCTGATTTAGATAAGTAAACCTGTGAAACAGAGTTTCAACTACCGCTCATTGGAATGTAGGTTTATATTTCTCACAAAATCAAGAATGCACAATAGAATCTAAATTGAATAAAGAAGTTCGTTTGGATAGAATATAAGTCCACTACGTACTTAAGTTCATCAGATTATAACCGAAATAGATGAAGAATCCATTATCTATCTAGTATGCGGATTTTTCCGGCGTTCCTTCTTTAAACAATTGACGTATTCTTCTACAAAAGGGTAGATGGGTATTCACTTCTTGATTCTGTCTTCAAAGATATAGCGACACTCAATCAAAACTTTGGTTTTATTCAATCCGTTTCTGGTAGTTCCTATATACCTTTTGCTTCGAACCAATCTTAGATCAGCTTTCGCTTATTTAGGTTCCACCAGGTTCTTAAGTGTCTTCCGTTCCCTTAGATTATTCGGTAATAGTTATAGGTTAATTTTGTGGATATTTAAATTTTATATGAGGAATAATCTCAGCACTTCCTGCAGCTTGGCTTTTTTATGAAACTAAAACTTAATCATCTAAGCACTTACTTATTTAGCCATAATAAGGTGGAGTACCTATTTTTGGGATTATCCTTGATAGAAAGCATTCATGACGACCAAATACTGAGAAGAGAGTAAGGAAGGCATCGGTTGCCTTATGTTGCCATGGAGAAGCTATAGGAGCTAAGGAAAGGTAAGCACTCTCAGCTAAAACTGTTGTATGGTGTATTCGTCTGGTGAAGGGCGGTCAAAAAGGCTACACTTGTTAAAACACTTAAACGTGTCCAAAGAGTGAACTCATCGACATCTCGGGTGCACCATAGACTACATAAATAATACGTAGTATAACACATAATGCCATCTTAAACGTAGCTCACGTGGACATTCTCGGCAGGCTGCGAAGGTTGTTCTAAAGCTCACAGAAGGTGGGTATATGAAGAGGTCTGACAAAGGATACGCCGAAATTTTGTCTTTCTTTAATTGCATTTCCAAAAATCACTGCGTTGCAGAGGACACTTGTGTCAACTTTTTTTCTGCTCACAAACTGACTTACTTCAACATCACATTCGTTTGAGTGTCAGGTCACAGAGGAATCACCGGCAACTGCAAAGCCGGTGAGCTAGCCCGAGGGAGCATTCTTGCTCCGCTCATATCGGAATGGAACCGAGTTGGATATACATTGGCGTCTTAAGTTCAAACATTGTACTTATCTTGTCGAATGTTAGTTGTCTAAATTGTATGGAGAAGTTTGAGGTGGAAATATCCCGATACTTTTTTCTCCATTGTCCAGGCTTTGCAAGACTGAGGTTGAAACATCGCGGTGGTTTTATCTTGCTTGCGAACCAGAGCACATATCCGTAACTGACATCAAATTTGTTACAGGCTCAAAGCGCTTTGTCCGCTTTGTCGATTTGTATGAGTCTTTTGACCCAGCATATAGCAATTTTTTGGGTACCACAACGTACCGGTGCAATTAGGATCCCTCTTAGTATCGACCTATTAACTTAACCTAACCTATAGCAGTCAGAAGACTGTGATTACAACTTCTTGGATATCACACCTTCGGCAATTGGCTGGGACTGATTTGCGGCGCCTCAAATAATTTGTGATAAGTGCAAAGCATGAGGACCATTTTATACATATCCAGAACAATGATTGGTATTTCAACTGTCTAAAAGAGATGGAGGTCGTGAGGATTGGCATCGAAACCTTAGTTATCTAATCCGAGGCAGTTTTCTTATTTTCATTGGGTGTGTTTTTCACGTGCCGGGCCTCAAACCCAACGCAAAAGCCTGGGGAGGGATGTTTCGTCTTCTTAGTTTAGCTCGCCTTCAAAGGGATGATCTTTGGATGTCCAGAGGATACTTAATGTAAGACCGAAAGTTGCTGCTTGAGCCATATGTAAAAGAATCGGAAGAGGCGGTGTGTGTTGATCCTCTTTTAATATGACTTTTCCAAGATTTGACGTGTGGTGAATATCTGGTCGGTTGTCGACTTTCCAGGACTGAAACGACACTAATAAGGTCCAATCAGTTTGTTGACGGTGGGATTTAATCTTTCACAGAATACGCTCGAGAGAACCTTATATGCGATGTTGAGGAGGCTTATCCCACAATTGTAGGCGCAGATTGTGTGGTCCACCTTTTGTGGATTTGGCAGCGCACACTTAAATTCCAATCAACGGGCATGTTTTCTTCCGACCATGACTGATGTATTCTCCTTATCAGTTCTTCACCGCCGTATTTGAATGGTTCAGTCAGCAATCTATCGGGCCGCTTGTTGTTCTTTAGACAGGTAAATGCTATTCGAACTTTTTCATGGTTGGCCAATGAAACGTCTGCTCCTTCGCCATCGATTAGGGCATCGCGTTCACCATCTTCTAGTGTTTTCTGCTTTCACTGCCATTCAACAGGCTGGAGAAGTGTTCCCTCAATAATTTCAGTATGATCTGGGCATCAGTCTCTAGATCCCTCTGAGGGCACTCCAAAGTGAATGGCTTCCTCTCTTGTGTGAACTTCAGCACATGACTCCATCCTTCAAGAATTCAAACTGTTAATTAACCCATACCCGTCTTCATTATAGGCAATTCTACAAATTTTAAATTTCTTTTAAACACTGTTGTTTATCTTTTTGCACAATTTTCTATTTCTATTTTTAGCACCCGCATAAAATAAATTTATTTTTAATAGAAAGTATTCAAAAATAATTGCTCTCTAAAATATTTCATTTTTAGTTTCACGTTGTTTTCGTTTCTCGCTAACGCCGAGATAAATTTTAGGTTAATTGAGCACCGGCCCCCAGCGCTTAGCCGACCATCATGGCTTTTTCATGCGGGTTTTGCTGGATTTTTCGAAATGTTGTTGCAACTCAACGCCAGCAATGGAATCGTATATATATATATATATTTGTATATAATATATATGTAGATAATATATATGTATATACTCGTAACTATCCATTTCCACTTGCCTCTTCATCGTTTATTTCTTTTATTACGCATTTGGCGCGCAGCAGCTTCGCCCCCTCCCTTTGTCGGGTGCGCGTGAAACGAGAGCGCGATGCTTTAATTGAAGACTACAAATAATATTTTTTCGCTGGCATTGAATTGAGTTGGCTGCTTTGTGAAAATTACTATCCGCAATTCACGCGTCGGAAAAATTCGTTTTTTATTTGTACGCGAAATAAATTAATAAACAGTGAAATGTCGGTATGAATAACAGTGCATTGATGGCGTGAACATAAATCTTGTTGGGGGGGATGGGAAACGGATACAAGTTTTGTAATTATTGTTTTCATTGTTTGTATGTGAATTTTTTATAAATAATTTTTGCAAAACCACCATATTTACACAAGCATAACTGTTGATAACAATTGTCGGAATTACTGGCTATTTTTGTGAAATGCAACTCTGTGTAAAAGAAAATTAAATATGGATTTGGTGTAATTTGTTTGTTATTTACAATCATTTTTAATTTTACGATTATGTGTGGGAATGCCAATAGTATTTGAGTGCTTTGGTCGAACACCAGATAGCAGCAGTTTATGGCATGGCTCGTTATCACATCTTCGTATAGGTGCTTGTCATAATTTTGATTATTTTTTGTTGTGCGTTTAAATATTCTTAGTTTAATCAGACTTTCCTGTGAAAATCAAGCCTGGTAGCCCGAAATTCACAACGGTAAGAACAATTTTTTAAGAGTACTGTTCCCACTGAGATGGTTTTATTTACTAGAACATACAAGATCTTGGATGCATCCGTGGAAGCATCCGTCTTTAAACTGCGGATACAATAAAGCCGAGCCCTAGAGGCCTAGCAAAGGTTCATGGAAGCCTAATAATAAAGAGCGAGGAAAGAAAAGAATTGATTGCCTCATAAAGTTGCAGAGAAGCCATTGGCAAAGGGTGAGGAATCTCACCGAAATTAGTCGTTTGTCTCTACGATACCATCGCCAAGAAGTATATGCGTGTGGGAAGTTAGAAGCCGTTGAAGAAGAGAGGCGCTGAGCATCTTCACGGAGATGGAGGGTTTACATATTGTCGGGAAATCTCTACCAACTGCAGATAGCGATGCATTTGTCTCGTAGTGCAGTGATATGGTACTAGCCTTCAGCTTACTTAGGAATGTTTAACCTCGTTACCAGTGGCAATGAGTCAGTTTGTGATGAGGCTAGTATGAATGCCAGGCCACTAAGGAATCGCAAGTAATTGTAAAGCTGATCCTATGCTTTCCTACTGTGTTATACCACTGGATAGCTGGGCTTCACGGCAGCTTCTATTGGCCAGCGCTGGGCTACCATCAGTTTATGCGCTGTACTAAGATCCTTTCAGCTCAAAATTGGTCGTTAAAAATCCTGTGAGCTCTTCCCATTCCATTCCATTCCATAGATCATTAACCTATCGGCGTCCATGCTGTAAGGTTGAGAATCTTCACTCACATCTCAACACTTTCTTTTTGGTTGTTCCAAGTTGCGAGATCATAGCTTAAACACTTCATAAAGGACTGCAAACAAAGGGTAATCCATTTCGAGGTGACCTACTTTTCAAAGAACTTCAAATTTATTAGAGGACGTTTATTATCATTAGAAAGAACATTTTTCTGCATTCATTTTTGAAGATTATCTCTTTCAATTGTTGACCGCGGCTACGTCTCAGATTGTCCATCCGTTGAGTCTAATCTTCGATGGCTTGTTTGAGCTTTTGACTGGTAACTGGCGAACGAGACATTTTGTGTTTTGTTCCAATGTCAGAATCG
>CM050327.1:67889722-67929742 GCA_027475135.1 Bactrocera correcta | reverse complement strand
GTTGTGCTAAATACTTAAATTTGAATTGTAGTTGAAAGTAAAAATGTGCATTGAGTGCCGTAGTGAAAAAACTGCCTATTTAGCAAATATGTTTTGGCGTGCAGGAGAAAAAATATGCTCTGTGTCATTTAAAGGTTAGGAAACAACTCTATAATAAGAAATATTAAAATTGTATTCAAGTAAGGATTACACTTTATTATAATTTTAATTTTTAGTATTTCAAATAAGTAATGAGCTGGGTTATTGAGGGTAAACTGTAGAGAGTTTAACCTACAAAAACGTACTTAGGTTATTTTGACGAGGGTTTCACCAATATTTGGATTTCGACACTCTTTTTGAAAAAGTTTTGACTGTAATAAGAAGTTTTAACTATAATAAGAACTACTTATGAATATACACTTAAGCCGTGGAATTCAAGAATGATGTGTTGAGATGTTTCCACCTCAACTTCTTCTATGCAGTTTCAGTAGCTGGCGTCCGGTAGGATTTCCAATCTTACAGCAATCATCTATTAAGACCATAGAAAACACTAGGTCTCTATCGATCGGTCTTGGGCCAAAATGATCTTGCGACATCACAGCTTCCGCAAAGCTATCTAGTAATTTGAACACAAGTGGAGTATCGAACCGCTTCCATTGTACTGATTGTTACCTGCTATTCCGGTATGGCCTGACACCCTTACTAGTCTTATCGCAAAGTGACTCGATGTCATTAAGTGGTAAGTCATTCCTTAACCAGCCCTGAACGCACTGTTAGCGAGTTCACGGCTGGTATCGCCGCCCTGCTATCCGAATGGATGGTCACTTCTCTAAAGTAAGCAGCATTTCGGAGCAGGAAGTAGTGGTCCTTTGGAATGCGTCCTCTTCTGTACCAGCCGATCAATCTCTCCAGAGTTTTTATCCCATGAACGAGGCGACCAACTGACTAGGCAATTTCTTGAGATAACACTTTCATTAAAGTTGGTTTTCAATAAATCGATTGTGACATTCGCTGTGTGGCATGGGGCGCCGTCCTGTTGGAACCACATATTGTCCAAGTTCATATCAACCAATTCGGGCCAAAAATATTCGGTTATCATTGAGCAGTAGCGATTCCCATTCACAGTAACGTGCCGGTCTGGATCAACGCTGAAGAAGTCCGCCCCAATGACACCGCCGGTCCTTAAACAGCACCAAAACGTAATTTTTTTCGGGGTGCAATGGTAACTCATGAGCTATCTATGGATAGCTGCGTGACCAATAACGCATATTTTTTTTATTAACAGAGCCATTAGCCAGAAATGAGCTTCATTATGATTTTTCGATGAAAATCGGGATAATTTTCCAGTTGTTGCTCACCCAATTCATGAACATATGAAGATTCTGGCGGACAAGCGGCTACTGTGCTTGAGTTAAGGAAGTCTTCTTCAATTAAAGCGCTAGCGCCAGCAATTGTCTCTACACTACGGGTACTTCTTTGTCTCGCTGGCACGCGAACATTTTGTACTGTGCCTGTGAATTCAAATGTTTCCACTAGACGCACAGTTATTGATTTGACAGCACAATTATGACTCCATAAATAGGACGAAGCGCTCTTAAAGTTTCGGTAGTAAATTTTAATAATTTCGACGTGTTGTTGGATTGTATATCTTTCATTACTGAAGATGAATGTCAAAAGACTTGAAAAAATATGGCGTCATTTGCTGTCCCTTTTAGTATACTTTCGTAACGTCCTTATTGAAAACCCCGTTAACTGTACAGTATACTATAGTGCAGCATTCTAAGTATTTATCCAACTGTGTGTCAACTCTACCTTAATTAATGATTATGTATGTATATATGGATAATGCATTATGTTTATATGCATATGTACATATGTTTATAAAAAGCTCCAAGCTCGTTCTGGATGCTTCTGCTTTTCACATCAAATACTCGTATTTTACTTAATATTTGCATAGTGATGCAGGCACGATTCACTTTAAATGGCAGCTCATATTATTTTCGATATTGATGCCATTTTGATGGACATTCTCAGAATGCAGATGCGCACCGATGGGTAATGTGTGATATGCTGCATTTGTGATGACATTGTAAATGGCCTGTGACATTTTATAAAACCCAAAACAATGCGACAAACATATATTTTGATTTTCCATTCATTCGTATGAATTTGTATTGTCACATTATATTGCACAGCAAAGTGAAGACAATGCTATGTGGGATTATTATTTGAGAATTGCATTTGCTTTTCTGGAACGTATTCATCACTGATAGGCAAAATCGTGAATAAATCATGGATTTTCGTTCGAAGTATGCTATATTGGGAATATTTTTGTTGCTTTCATGGGATTTTAAACATCAATAATATCTCCATCAAATTAAAGTAAATTTACAACAAATATTTTTGCTTGTGTTATGTGAATATAAATAACGGTTTATGGTGATGTTTCAATTTTCATGAAGAAATATATATATTTTCGTAAGGGACTATGGACATAGTGCGAAAAAAATAATATTATAATTTTTGTTTTATTTCTATATAAATTATTATTTTATATAATTATTTTAATAAAAGATTTTCTTTCAGATTTTTTCAGGAAACTACTTTATGACACCGCGGATTCTGGTGAGTCTTAACTAACCTAACTATTTGTTGTTACTATTATTATTATTTATGCGTATTCATTTAAACACACGTGGTTCTATCGGCTTAAATCACAAGTTTATTTCCAGTCTCAAGCTCTTTAGCTGGAGGAGATCCATAAAAGCAACTTGCCAAGTGTACATAAAAAAAAAATTAATGAATTGGGAACTAAATTGAATTAAAAGTATAACAAAAAGAGACTAAAAAAAGTTGTATAACAAAATTATTTTTTTAGTCCATATACCGGGGTTTTCAATAGGGACGCTGCAAAAGTAGACCGATAAGGACAGCAAACGACGCCATGTTTTTTCCCGTTCTTTTGACATTTCTCTTCCGTAAGGTTTGTCATTACATCATGGAAAGATATACAATGCAACAACGAGTCGAAATTATTAAAATTTGCTTCCGAAATTCGGAGACAGTGGCTTCAATTTTAAGAGCGCTACTTCCAATTTATGGTTGTCATAATCGTCCTGTCAGATCAACAATTGAGCGTCTAGTGGAAAAATTCGAATCCACAGAACACAGGCAGTACAGAGTAAAGACAAAGTAGTGCCCGTAGTGTCGAGAATATTACTGCCGCTAGCGTATCAAGACCCAAATCATTCTCTGGCAGGTCGTTCTCAAGCGTCGGGCACGTCATTGTGGCGAATTTTGCGAAAACATCTTGGCCTACATCCTTACAAGATCAAATTGACACAAGATCTGTAGCCGCTTGTCCATCAGAATCGTCGTATGTTCGGAAATTGGGCTCAGCAACAACTTGAAAATGATCCGAATTTTCATCGAAAAATAATCTTCAGCGATGAAGCTCAATTCTGACTTAATGGCTTCGTCAATAAGAAAAATATGCTTTATTGGTCATTGGGACGTACTCTGCTGTGATTGGCATTTGCTTTTTGAAGATTATCCCCTTTAAATCTTGGCCGCGGCTATGTCTCAGATGATCCAACCGTTGAGTCCAAATTTCGAAGGATCGTTTAAGCATTTCGACTGGTAACTGGCGACTGACATGCGGAATATTTCGATCCAAGGGTTGAATCAAAGCGGGATTGTCCACATAGACTTTCACTTTACATACAAAGTATAACGATGTGGTATCAGACGATCTAGGTGGCCAATCGACCATCCCAAAACAAGAAATATCCGCTCACCGAAGTGTTCTCTCAATAAATCCATTGATTGAAACCAAATGTCGCGATCAAAAGATTCAATTTCAGGCATCAAATAGTCAGTTATCATGGCGCCACAGTAACGTTCTCACTACTACACAAAACCATTGCTTTTCTGAATGAAATGACACCTCTTGAATCTCTTGACTTTGCTCGTCCCAAATGTGGACATTTTGCTTGTTTACAAACCCATTGAGCCAGAGATGGACCTAAAGGCTGAACATAATTTGGCTCGAAAACTTGGGAAGGTTGAGCGGTCTCAGTTCTTGCATAAGTCCCAGTTGCTGCGAATGGCTCCGAATCTCCTCCCCACAGTCTTCGTGTACATTCTCAGCTACGGCTGCTATATTTTTTTCACTGCGTGCTGAACGTGGTATACTAATTAGTGAAATATTATCCAATAATGAATTCTACCTCTCAGGATGGGTGATAGTGTTGCGAATAGGATGATCAGTAGGCCGAATATATGACAGCTTTACAAGACTCACGCGTGATCTGTCAAAAGAGGCTATGAAAAAATGCACCTCTACGTGGATCCTGCCATACGCTTCATAGGTTTATTCTCTCATGCCGTAGATGTGTACAATCACAGTCCTGAGGGTAGAACGAGTTATCGTGTAACGATTAGTTGAACCAGCTAGCTACTTTATATTTTTTGGTCATATACATACCAAAGTAATTTAGAGCAATAAAATTTTTACTAACCATTCTTGCCATTTCCGACAATACAGCCCTTTTCGTTTTTGCATTTTAATTTCGATTTTATGCTTGCCATTTAAAACAAAATGCAATTTTCCCCCACTGACCTCTCCGCCTTTATGCCTCCTTCACAATCGAGGTTATGTTTTGGTTAAAACATATTGAATTCTATTTTCAGTATTTACTTGCTTTGCTAGACCAATTTCGATGCTGTTGTCATTTGCATACGAAACAAGTAATTATTTATTTGGAAAATTCTCGTTACTATTGTTTTTCTTTGTCAATGGATTGGTGCAAGTAGCTACAGTCATGTGATTAAACTCCTACTCATAGGTCCACGTACATGGAAACAAACACATATAGTATACAGTACCTGCTAATGCTATGTGGACAAAACTTTTACTGATGAATTCTCTCAGGGAAATAACAGACTTTTGGCCTGCTGATTTTCGAAAGAGTAAACATATTTTTCAATGGAGTCCAGATTTCGTTGACTATGGTTCTATTTTTACTCTGTGTTGGTTCCGGTTGCAACTCGTTTATGTTCGAAAAGTAATGATATATTGAAAATTTATATAGATCCTGATCATTAAGAGCAGTTTACTTCAAACCCACTCATTGTTTGGCATCAGGATTCAAGTAGTGTGGGAGGTTATCAGAAAATCATTACTGATATGGACTATCCGTTGTATGGGTCTTGACATAATGGTACTAATGAGATAAAAATGCATGATCTACCACAGTATTCTAATAGCATGAGCGGGCACTGTAAGCAAAAGCAAAAACCGGTTAAATATAATATCATTGCATAGTTTTAGTAATTCCCCTAAAATGCCGGCAGCAGCGTTCCATTTTGCTATTTACGTACGCATTCGCTCACTTTATTATTCATTCATGTTACTAATTTCGACGTAGTTGTTGCTGTTGTTTTCCCCATATTTATACGTTTTTGCTGTTATGTTGTATTATTGTAGCATTCTCTGAAATTAATTTAAATCAGCATGTGTGCTTAACAAAGGTGAAAGTAATTTGCACGCAGTATTCACAAGGACAATGGTATCCTCTTTCACACTGAGCGAGTTTCATGCAATGACCCGTTATATTCAAATTGAAATAGATGTTTGCATAAAAATTGATTCTTAATCGAAAATTAGAGCCGCTGTGTGCCTACCAGAGTATTTTTAGATCACACTAAAGTCACGACTGGGATATGAGATATATACGACCCTTACGACAATAGTCTCAAGTTTCACTTACAGTATCGGTATTGTGCGGGAAGAGAGTTTTAGTGTGGAACTTCAATTCGCTAAACCTAATTCACCCCCTACTACAGACTCTGCCACGGAACCAGCTGAATATGTATTACTTCGTGGAAGTGATAAAAGATTTAAATCTCCTCTAAGCTGCGGACAGAGAAATGCGTATCACGTTTTGTCAAGATTGAGGCTGCCGTTTCGCTGACGGCTTTCCAGTTCTGGGTGGACTAACACCTGGGAGCCTTTAAATTTCACCGTAATATTACCGTAGGGTGTAGCTTTAAGATTTTCTCTAGTATTTAAAAAAGCGAGGGCAAGAATACATGCTTAGGGTCTTCAAAGCACTGTGACTCGAACAGTTGAACTAATGTCGTGCTGGAATCTGTACTGGTAACTTCTATATCACCACTTAGTATTTGGGTTAGTTGGAAATCCAGGTCGCCACATCGTCTGTCGTTCCATGAATGGATGTTCAGTATCAATCTGTAAGTCCACCACCCTTTGAGTGAGGTTTGCCAGGGTTTAATTTGCTTTATCTACAGTTTATTCTAGGGGATACTTAAATTTAAACTTTAAGTCTATTATTACTGCCAGATACTTTAATTGTGGCTGTGAATGGATCTCACACTTTCCTATGTTGAGAGATATACTTTACACCATTTTTCTAGTACTTATGAGCAAGATTTCTGTCAATCAGTCCTAAATTCATTGAGGAGAACCATTGGTACAGAAAGTTTAGGCACTCATTGTGTTTCTTCCGGAGGTTATCTAGGCGTTTAGACACTGCTATCATAATAAGTTCCTCCGCGTATGCATGGCTTTTGGTTGGTATCTTTTTAGTACTCCATCACACTTTAGGTTCCATATAAGGGGCTTATAATCGAGCTTTGCGGTAATCCACTGGATATAGTGTAGCCCTTGGTGCCATCATCAATATCGCATAACAGCATCCTGTTTTCAAAATTGCTCATAATAGTTTTCATAAGGTATTGAGGAGCGCATATTTCATACATACATACATGCTTTTGCAAACAGGTTACACAAAAATACACTTAAAAAGTAATATCTGCATATTTAGTCCTCAGCAGTTCTAAAATAGTATGTTGAATCTTTAAGGAAGTGTTTTTATCTGACAAAAATTTCTGGAAAAAATTTCAACAAAATATTAAGACAGGAAGATAAAGCATACTGTCATGGAACCCCATTGTCTTGAATCCTGGCTTAGTTTGGGAATATCATTATATATAGCTTTCTTCGGTGAAAGTAGTTCTTTGTCTTGATCTCAATAAGAAAGAAACTATGAAGTACTATTGAAGATCGTATACCTAATTTGTACAAACCGACAACTAAAAGTCACTTAGGATTTATTGATATCTCAGCTAGATCAGAGTCTCATGTTTGGTCGTGCGATGTCAGAAAAAAGTTTAGAATTGAAACATTAAAGTATTTGTGAGGCCAAATACGCTCTTTTTTGCTTCCAAAACTAAAAACGAGTAACTAAAATGCTACTAAAATTGTTACAAATTTTAGTCTTTACTGCTAAACCTCCGGCAAAACACTCAATCAAGCTGGGATTGTCAGGTCACAAGGCTGTGGCTAACATAAAAAGACACCAGCAACTCAAGGCCGCCTCCGGATGGAATCCTCAATTTTCAAGCATCCACGTCACTTAATTAAAAAGGAATATCTGCCAAAAGAATTAAAATGTCGAAACAAATGGCTTAATAAGGCAGAAACAAACCGAACTTTTTCTTTTACCTATCGAATTCTTTACTAGTGCTTATGTAGAATTCGTTTGAAGGCTTGACAAGTTTTAGTTCAACCAGTTGTTCGGACATTTCTTCACTTTCTTCTGCTTCATTCTACATGCACTGCAATTAGTTCATTGAACATCTGTGACTATGAAAACTCGAATGAAGTTAGAAGGAAAATGTGAAAGAAAAAATATATCTAATGCTCACATAGTCAGAGATAACAAATAGTCTGGAATGAATTTTGTGTAAATAATGTACGTGAAGGTAATACAAGGAGTTGGTGATGCAATCTCCATACAACGACAGTTCTGGAATGTTGCACGATAAATTAGTCAAAAAAAACTACTTAAACATAATGGACTACAAAAATTAAAAGAATGGAAGTAAAAATTATAACAATAAATAATAACAAAATGTTCAGGGAAGAGAACTGTCAAGTGCCACGGTTGACTCC
The DNA here is from genome assembly GCA_027475135.1 of Bactrocera correcta. Lineage (NCBI taxonomy): Eukaryota > Metazoa > Arthropoda > Insecta > Diptera > Tephritidae > Bactrocera > Bactrocera correcta. The sequence continues at coordinate 67,921,785 of CM050327.1, read as the reverse complement.
GAAATAACTAGACAGTGATTACCTAATATATCGCTAACTTCGCTACGGCGGATGTTAGACCACAAGAGAGTTTCTGAAACAGTACTGTGATCATATTAGATGGTTTAATCTTTAAGACGAAACGTCGCAGATTAATTGACTAAAGCATTGTCTCAAAACATGATAACAGAACCAAAATCATTATTTAGTGAGAAATTGAAGGCTTATCATAATCTCTAATTAAGAACAGCTTAGAACTTTTGCAATAGCTTCTAGAAATTTTATTGCTATCCTCCAGTGTCAATGTTTGGTAAACGATATTGCCACATTTCTCACTCTGGGCGTATTCGCACTGAAGCCTTATTTTAATACAGGTAGACCAGAAAAACTATTCAGAGAAAATTTTATAAAATACAAATAATATAGGTACATATAGCTAAGCTGAGATTGGTAATAACAAAAAAACAAGAAAAAAAACTTACTTCATCTGCACAAAAGCTATAATACCTTTCACAGGTCAATTTTTATATCATAAGAGATGTAAAAGGAAGTCTTGGTTTTGATTAGTCCGCTTGTATAGTAGTTATTGATCGAAACAATTTTCTACAAACCATTCTTGGCAATCTTGTCTTCTCTATCATTGCCCTCGTTGCCTTTTTGGTTTGGTACCTCCATCCCAAGATACTTCTGGCTGATGTGTCTACATAGCTGTTGACTCTGGAATTTAATGCAAGTATATTCAAATCCAGCTCCGCAGCTTTCGGAATAGTAAATTCTTCAACTTGAAACAAACTGCAATGGCCCGGCAACTTAAAAGGCTGCTTTATGTCTAACTCTAGACAGTATATCCCCGCACCACAGTTGAAAAATGGAATCATCTAGTCAATGTTTGCCAAACCGCCATTACTCGCCAAAGCTATGCCCGTCGATAAATTCTCCTGCAGCCAGTAGCCTTCCCGCCGATTTGGCTGCGCAGTTTTCAGCGAAGAGGTCTATAGTTCGCCATTACTAATACCAGAGCCGCCGTTGGAGTTATCCTTAAAGCTCCAGTTATGCACAGCACAGCGAGCCTCTGAACCCTTTCCATTGGCTTACGGTAGGTGGATTTCCATATGCCTGTCCACATATTACTGCACCGTAGAGCGTAATTGATTCCACAATAGCCGTGCAGCACCAATGCATGAGAGAGGGAGTGAACCTCATTGCTGGCTTCTCTTTCTTCAACAATTTGCTGTCTAAAACTACCCAAGGTACTTGGTGCGGTCGTTGAGAGAAAGTTATTTCCATTTATCGAAGGGAACCTTCATAGAGGAGTTTCGTGTTTTCTCGTGAACACAAGCAGTTCCGTTTTCTCAGGGTTCAATCCCAGACCCGCTTCTGATGCACTATATTGAGAGTGGTGGTCATAATACTGCTAATAGTCTGTAGACACCTATCCATTATTAAGATGGCAATGTCGGTTGCATATGCCTTTATCTTAGGTGCTTTGTCTTCCAAGTTCCTTAGCAGTTTGTTCAGCACCAATGTCCATAGATGCGGAGATAGCACTACACCTTAGGGAATACCTCTACAGACTTCGTTGGTCATTTTAGCATCATATGATTCTGTTCTTAATCGCCTAGAGGTCAAAAGGCCTCTGATCCAGCGTTGTGTAGCAAGATCAATACCTATTGACTGGATATTCTTCAAAACAGTTTCCGTAGCGACGTTGTGGAACGCTCCAGAAATGTCCAGGAATGTTCCAAAAGCGTATTTCTTATATTCAAGAGCCCTTGCGATACTAAATATCAGTTTATGGAGTGCAGTCTTTACTGATCTGTCCTTCGTATATGCGTGCTTGGACAAGCTTCTGCCAAATTAACATAACCGAACATATATTGCGGATATTAACTCGGCTAAAATCGCGTATGCGGTGTCTACACCTATTAAGAAGAAGAACCTATATACCTACCTTAGAGGTCCTCTGACGTTTCATTCTGGGTGTTGCAAACTTCATTGCAAGCTTTATAGTATAGCTTGTTGAGGGATATTAAAACCAGTTGTCGAACCAAGCAATGTTATAGCGAAGAGCTTGTAATATTGGCTCACAGAAATCCAAGCCGGGACGAATTAGTGAAAAAGTTAAAAAATAAGGTGGTTAAAGACTTAGTGGTTTCTTAAAATATAGAAACATCATTTTTACGGCATGAAAATAAGTTGAAATTTTGTTTGATTTTGATATTTCCGTAAAAATTATTGACATTCAGCAGTTCCAGCGGTGTGTAATGTTATACATGTCTTGAAGAACATAATTTGTAGTAAAGCTGATAATACCGGGGTCTAGAATTGGATGACAAACGGTATTTAAAAAGTATTTAAGTATCTAAGCTCAATAGTGTAACCGTTGCGCTGCTATAAGGAAGAAGAAATTACCATGTGTTCAGAGCTTGATTTCACTGTGTACTTTACCGTTAAAAGATAAAGAAGTTCTAAATGCTTTAAAAATGTTCTAAAAAGTATTTGATATACTTTCGAATTCCCGTCAACACTTTCGTTCCCTGAGATTTATTTTAGCAGCAACCGAATGTTGCTGGCAGTTGAGGCAAAGGAATACAAAGCAATTCAAGCGTATGCTTAAGCTACTTAGCAATAATGGCTGGAAGCGAGTCTTTTTTTTGTTGTTCCAATTTGCACCTAGAAACCGAACGAATGCAACTAAAAATTCATTAGCTGATAAAACACCTCTCTATCTATACATACATACATATGTTGTACATGTCTGTGTGCCTGTGTGTGTTTGCCATTGCAAATTAAATTCTTTGGCTGTAATGGAATCTAATTGGACAATTCAGCAGTATCAGTGGAGTTGCTTTGGCAAAATAGCTGTAATCACAGGTGCACACATACGCAAGCATTCACACATGCACAGTTATGTGGTTAGCATAGCACGTGCGCACATACTTCTGTCCACATATATACTTACATACATACTCGTATGTAGTGGTGTCTGCGCTTGGCAATTCAATTCAATTTCGTATTAAAAGCAGGTATTTGTGAAATGCGAGCAACCAATGTACACCACTTACACCTTTGCAGCTGCAGCAGACGGAATTCGGTCGAATTTTTTTGTGCCACATCCATATACATATACATAAATACATATATGATTATATACACGCATACATACGATACATTTCATCTGTGTGCAGTTGTATAATGCTTGCTACGTGTTGCTTAAACTTTTACTAAATTCAAACTTTTGTTTTTCTTTGCTTGCGGCAAGTCCGCTTTCATTTTTTCATTCGCATAAGCTGAGTAATTGAAAATTTGTATGCTCTGTGCCACATAAGTAAGTACAGTGTTCGTCCAATATAACGAATCCTACATAACTAGTTGTGAACCGAGTATTGCGAACAAAAATTAAGGTGAGGTGATTATCGTGGTGTGGTGCACAATGAATTTTTTCCGCTGGGCCGAACTGTTAGAAAAAATATTATTTGAGTATTATGCGTCGTTTTCGTCAAGCTATTCGTCTGAAACAGCCGGAATTGTTTCCTTCATCACGATAATGTACCACGACACATTGCATTGGTACTGTTTTACCAAACTCTCCACTCATGTCGTTCCCAAATCACCGCATTCCACACTGTTCGATTTCATAGGCCAAAAATAAAAAAAAGTTTGAAATTTACCATTGTTTGTATCAAAGCTATTTCTTAAAGCACCAATAAAACTAACTGTAAATACATTTTTGCTCCATCCCATTCGTAGGAGCTACGAAAAGCGCGAGAAGTGAGACATTAGAAACATGCGAACAGTGCAGTGAAAATAGCTTAAAAATTATCTCTTATAATAAATTAAATTGCAATATAAAATCGTGCGTAATCCCCATAAATCGAAATGTGTATTGAGAATAAAGGTATATGTTATATAACAAAGTAGTTTTTATATAATAATATATTGTTTTGTTATTTTAAAATAATTGTTTTATAAGAGCCCTTTTGAGTGCTATGTTTTTCGATTTACATCGATTTCAGGTATACAAAAAGTTATGATCCCTGTCTTGCCCTCAAATGAATCAAGTTTGTTTATATTATATAATGTTTTCTAAGTCTATGCTTTTGATTGCAGCTACAACTTTTTGCAACTTTCTTTGTTATTCATGTTATTCTACCAGGCATGCGATTTTTTGTGTGTTATTTTTTATATTTTTTTTATTTACGTGCCCCAGGCGCAACGTCTTCGCTGTTTTCTAATATACAGAAAAATACTTCAATAAATTTTTTTACAAAATTTGTTATAAAAGATAAAGAGTTGTACACTCTAAATGTAATAATCTGAATAACAATGAAATATATTAATTTTTACTCGAATACTATTCAGTCTTTGAAGTTGTCCTATATCTTTTGACTTATATCTTTCTTAGAAATAGTGATAGAACTTAAAGATGCACTTTTATAGCTTTGATCGCAACAGTGTCTTTACTTTTACTTTTACTCTGTCGTCGCGACGTGTCACTCTCACAGTTACTCCATGCTTTGAATGCAACAAATACTTTTATTTCTCCAAATTTTCAAAAATGGTATTTAAAAACTCCAATTCGGGCAAAAATTCCAGCAAATTGTGTCAAAAGTGAACAAGATATAGGGCGAAAATGGGTTTTTTCTATGGCTTTTAATAAGATGTCTTGCAAATTTACAATCAATTTCCTCAAAAACCATATTGTGAGAATTTTGGAACTTCAGAATTTGCATGGCTTCTAGTTCCTAAATTTTATTAATATCGAAGATATTTTGTAAAAATTCACTTTTGTTCGAATCACCTTATGAAACTTGTAGGTAGGTAGATAAAGGGGGGCGGCAGAACATCCTTGGCGCCGGGAGACCGAAGTTGTGGCTACGCCACTGGGAATGTGTGGATTTGATGGCAATTCGGGTCAGATCGAATATAAGCAGAAATTTGAAAATAATAATTTGGAAGACAATAATCTATTTGTCACGACATACATATGTCCCTGTACTATCTACGCTAATATTATAAAGAGGAAAGATTTGTACCTATTTTTGTATGTTTGTATGTTTGTAATAAATAGGCTCAAAAAGTGCCAGGCTGATTTAAAAAATTATTTCACCAAGATAATGCTACATTCTTCCAATTTGACATAGGCTACATTTCATTTAAAAAAAAAAATTAGGGATCCTTGATAAAATTTGAACAATGTAACCGAAAGTGTAGAAAAATGAATCTTAAAATGTTTTTCGTCGAATGCGCTGCCGAAACTATTAGCGATAGAACAAAATAATGTACAACAATATTGAAGAACATCATAATGTCTACAAAAAACTCCGCGGTAGCATACGCCCAACTATGGTAGTTATGTCACTACAACAACTTTTTTCATTTTAAACATTAATGAAAATGCTAACCAAATTCAAAGCATGCCATTTATGTGTTTATATTAATCCTTATCCAAATAAATTATTTTATGGTCAAGACCATTTAACTACCTATAAAATAGTTTTATATATTATTTATTTGGACTTTCCATTCCAAAGATAATACGAATTAAAAAATTCAAACAGTCAGAAAACCGCATAGCGGCTTGGCCGTTGTTTGCGATGCAGTCTGAAAAGCGCGCCGGGCCAGAGAATGTAAAGTATAGAGCAGGTGCAAATTGAATTCGGTACGATAGAATCAAAGTAAGGAACTCGCGGGTGTCGCTGCTATTTAGCAGAATTGAGCACGTGCAGTGGCAAAAATATACGTAAAACGACTGAATTTATGCCAAAATAAATAAAGAGAAATGCTTTGAAGAAACATATACAAAGCATTCTCTGAGTCACGTAATAATTTCACGCAGGAAAACGGCTGCGGGGTCAGCTAGTTGATAATAAAGTCGCAAAATGATGAAGAGCACAAACAAATTTAGAGAAACTGCAGACCTTCGTCCACCCGCTATTGCCGTTCTGTTCGAATTCAATTTCAAAAGGAATCAAACCCTAAATGCACTAGATTTCTGCTAGATCCTGCAAAGGACTTAACTTCAAAATATTCCTGGTATTATCTTCCTTCATCAGTTATAACAACGCTCTTGATGTTATTCAATATGCACCAGTTTCAATTGGAGAACTCTCATAAAAATCTGCTGAGTCAAGCAAGAAGGACGTGAAGATGTATCGACTCCATCATACACGAAAGATCTAACGGATCGCTACAAATTAGGACTTGCTAAGCCGATTGCTTTTGAGCTTAGATCCTTTCCTCATCAGTCAAAGAAATTATCATGCAAAAGTAAATTAATTTTATCAAAATCTATTTTTGATTTAGTTGAACACGAGTAATATTCAAAAAATTCCTTTTTTCGTTTATCAACTTCCTTAATTTAATATAACTAATTAAAATTTGTTGCCATCTGGGGGTGGCGGAGAGGGAGATTTTAAAAAGCTTTGGCAAAAGTTCCTTTTTAATATAGACAGTGGAAATAAATATTTTTGGCCACTGAATCCATACAAGACCGACCACTGTGCATACGTCTGATTTGGCTCCGTGCAACTTTTTGTTATCCAAAAAACTCAAAACTCCTATGCGGCCACGCCGTTCTGACTTCATTTGAGATATAAAAGCCGAATAGTAGAAGGTCTCGAAGATTTTTTATACCGCAAGCAAACTATTCCGTCTGTTTCGAGGACTGAAAAAAAGCATTTTATAAACAAATTAAACTTAGTTTTTGATCAAATCTAAAGATAAACCCATATTTTCAAATAAATATCCAAATGCTCAGTAAAAAATACACTTCGTGTTATCATATCCATTACATTCCGATCCCCTCATTTTCTCAACATTTTTTTAACAAGCACTACATAACTGTACCTCAAAATAAGCTATACACTTAGGACATAATACGATTTAATATATTTTATTAAAAACCAAGCAATATGAAAATTCGCAAACAAAAATTGGGCCATCAGGATAGCTCTCTTTAGGTTAGTTTAGTCTGGTAGGCCAATGGGCCATACATATGCCAGTTTTAGTTATTTGCGTCACCAGATGGAGGTCAGTTACTAGGTCCATAAGAAATAGTCATCCTTTACGGTGCCTGCGTTTCACGCGAATTTCAGCAGACAGTGACCAGTTAGTATTCCCATTATGCTCCTACAGTATCTTCTATCGAGTGGCAATAGGAATTTTGTGCACTTTCGATCAACCGTTTTGCAGAAGACTTTTGTAGCATTGCCCTCGAAGTGTAGATGCTTACTTCTGGCAACACTTTCTACTGCTGACTTGCTTCCAAAGGCACTTCCGATATGGGCAGTCTCTACTTATCGTATATGCTTATTATACCTTGGACAAGTTTTTAGGAGGCGTTGCGGCTCTATTGTACACACTACCGCACTGCGAGATTTGTATGAGTCGAATGAGCGGATTGCTCATTCTATATTATTCTCCGTAAAAATGTCTTCGGGAAAGTTTACCGCACTACTATCTTCAAATCTAGGACTAACCGCCTCTTTACAGCCTGAAAGGTATACAGTGACTAGATCTTCCAATAAGTCCTGGCAGTTGTCCGTCCACCTTCTGCTACTTCGTTTTGTGCTTGAATCATATGCATGCCAGTGAAGAGCTGTTTTTAGCACATTCGCAAGTACAGTCACGCCCTTTTAAAAGTCTTTATGTGAGTTACACTCGCAAGGTCTATGTTCCATTTGGATTGCTTTGGATAGAACGATCAATATTAAGAATTATAGAGCCACTTTGAGTAAAGTATGGTACTCAAACTGACGGTATCAGCGCCATGGATGGTCTTGTTGTTATTTTAAGAGGTTTTTAAGCCACATTTAAAAAAGTTGGGTTATAGTGTATGAGGTGGAGGGTAATTTTCGTGTCAATTTACATTTCTTATAAATCAATATTTGACTTTGCTGTTTCTTATACATTTAGTTTCATTTTTCAAATTCTCCTCTGCGAATATCTCATTAGACGTCTTTATTGTAGAATTTATCATAAATTCACAATTAGCAATTTCACTTCAAAGTTTATTGAATTGCTCACCCACAGCATTGTTAAGGCAATCAACGAAAAATTCAACGTCTGTACACACACACATACTTAAAAAGTTACTAGTGTCCGTTTACAGCGCGAATTTTTTCGTGATTTGATATTTTTGCTGCAGAGAAAATGTTCAAAGCATCAGTGTTTTCACCTCAGAGTTCAAAGGTCAGAGAATTTTCGTGCCAAAATTAGCGGTAAATGTAATGGTTTCGTTTGTGTCTGGTCATTGACTGCTTTATTAGCGTGAATTGTCAACGTTTTTGCTGCCGCTGAAAATTAATGTAAATTCAGATGTTATTAACTGTGATCTGAGGGAATATTTTACTAAAAATACAGTTGAACTTTCATAACGCGAAGTTTTCTGTAACTCGAACTCTTGAATTGGCAGTAGAAATCAAACTTCACACAAATTTCCTTCCATAACTCCAAGTTTTTTCAGTCTGAGACATTATTAAACGCTTATAATACTGTGCGAAAATGGGCCAAATCGGTCTAAACTGCTCCTACTTATTTAATAAAAAATTATAGCATAAAGCACACCATATTCCGATTTAATAAAAAATTATAGCATAAAGCACACCATATTCCGAATAAAAATTAAAACAAAATGATAAAGTTTGAAGCTCTCAGATAGCGAAGATATGGACCTCAGTGCCTATGGCTAACTATTTTAACGAAATTATCGCGTTTTTTTTTTGTTTATTAAGGGGGTATTCTAGTCTAGAAGCATGAATTTCAGGTAATTTTTAAAGTGTCGTAAGAAAAGGCAATTAATATTTTACCATCCATTTTTTTATTAGTTATTTTTTAATTTTAGAAGAGTAGAGAAAAAAAGTAAAAACTGAAAAAAGTAAAAAATTTGAAAAATTATGAGCTGACGAAGTGGGGGGTCTCTGAAAATTTCCACGTGAACATGCCCATGATTTCACAACTCCTAGTTATCTGCTACCAAAATGAAAAAAAGATTATTAATCTAGAATAATGTCGCAATGGCCGGAACTACGGAAAAGTGGGAAAAAATTTTTTCACAAAATGGCGACTGCCTAAAAAAAAGTTTTTTTGGATCACTTTTTCTGACTATTTAGAATTTTTTAAAAATAATAAAAATAGAAATTTGGGGATGCGGCTATATAGACATACGACATAGTGACGAGCAATACTGTAACACGTTAAATGCGCTTTTATTTCAACTAAGTATATTTCACCAGTTAGAGTTAAAACTCAATTTTTTTTTGTTTGAAATGTTGTATGTGGACATCATATTTTACCTCTACTGTAAAAGTGCTAACATAAAACAACAATAAATTACTGTGAACAGTGAAATTTAAGAATTACTAAAAAGTTACAGTTATGCACGCGTGTCATGTGATCTTTTATTACCGTTATTTTTTGCAATTACGATAAGCACGCAGGAATTTTTTAATTGTTAAGTGATAATTGAGTTGTCAAGTAGCAAACTTGACCATGCAGCCAGAAAATACGCAGAAAATTTTAAAATTAATAAAGCAGGAGCAATTTGTGCGTAAAATAGCAACAGAATGCAAAGTTAGCCATATGACAGTGCACAGGTTAAAACAAAAATATTTTAAAACCTTGTTCAAGAAAAAAATTGGTCGGCCCAGAAAAATTAACGACCGACAATGCCGCCATCTCGCCCAATTGGTTACTTCGAACAATGCGGTAACACCCGCGGCAGCTCTTAAAGTGCTAAATATCGAAGCAAGTGAGTGGACAGCGCGCCGTTCCTTTACAAAAGATTGGACTCAAAGCATCTGAAAAGAAACAAAAAAAAAAACCGATGTTGACAAAAATACATGTGCAGCTGCGGCCCGATTTTGTTGCAACACATGAGTATTGGACTGAAGAAGATTGGGATGATGTAAGTTTGAAACAAAAAATGTTTAAATTATAAAAATATTCACTTTATTTTTTATTTTAAAGGTAATATGGTCTGATGAGATAAAACTAAATCGTTATCAGTCAGATGGACGTTCCTGGTACTATACACGAGTCCCAAACACGATTAAACCAAACTATGTTTCCCAAACAGTAAAACATGGTGGCGGGTCAATCATGGTTTGGGGGTGTATCACCAAAAACGGTATAGATAGTCTGGTACGCATTAATGGAATCATGCGTAAGGAGCAGTATCTGACCATTTTACAACAAAATTTGCCGATAGTCATCGAAAATTTGGGTCTTGCTGCTGAAAAAGTTACGAAGCACACGTCTCGCCTTGTACAAGATTGGATAAAACGTCAAAAATTTTCGACCCTTACATGGCCCCCTCAATCACCGGATATGAATCCAATCGAAAATTTGTGGAGTCATGTCAAGGCGCAGCTGGCGAAGTACCCTAATCCTCCTAAGGGGGTAAATGAGTTGTGGGAGCGGACTCAAGAAGTTTGCAATGCAATATCCCCCGATTTTGTATCGAAATATACAAAAAAATATGCCCAACCGGTTGAACCATTTAAGGTTAGCTAAGGGTTTTTGGACCAAATATTAACTTTTTGATTATTATGCTTTAACATCGAATGCAAAACTGTAACATTGAGCTTTTTTTACGTTATTACTCTTAAACATATTGAATTTTTATTAAATTACGATGATTGGTTACTTTAATAAAGCTAAGGCTACAATTAATTGAAAACAACAATTTAATCATTAAAATCCTTCTTTATTTTTGTTTTCTACGTCATTTTAGAATGGATCACTGTGGGGCGTTACAGTATTGCTCGTCACTGGACAAGCCTATAAAGAAGACTCTATAAAAGTTTCAAGTAAATCGGTCCAGTAGAACCTGAGAAATCGTGGGTATCATTCCAAAAAAGTTAGTTTTGAGAAAAACGCGTTTAAAGTTTCCCTAATATCTTTTGTTCGATTAGTTCCGGCCGAACCAGTTTGGATGCCGGGTCAGAAAAATGCCTATATCTCCGAAAATAATTTGAATTTTGAAAAATCCTCTTGTATACATATTCTTGTATAGTTAAACTTTGAAAATACAAAAAAATTTCGATTTTTTTAAATTACTAGACTAGAATACCCCCTTAATTATTTGGTTTGGCGTTGAGACCTCGGGTAAACCTGATATCCCTATTATAATGAATTCCGTTTCCCTAATTGATTTTTTCGTATTAACTCTCGCGGATATTTGGGTATGAAACGTGTTCTTGCTCGACTTGTCCGGATAAAGCTGAGTTATGAGTCGGGGGTTCTGAGTTTGACATGCAAACAAGTCAAAAAACCGTTGATATAAGTTTACTACATCTGTTGAGGATTATTTTGAAGGCGACAAAATAGATATTGATATTTTGAGTTTAATTTAAAATTACCAGGTACTTTTTGTCACAATGTATGTGAGCGAAAAATCTATACTTATCAATAGCTCATTTCCGGCAATTGGGCTGTGACGCTTTGCTAACAATTTGACTGCTCGGAATGGCATGAATATTTACACAGTTGCACGTTCGATATGTTTACATAACGGTTTCCGTACTTCTACATTTACACACAGCGAACAGCTACCCGAGCAAAGCGTCTCAAAAGCTGCTCGTCTCACACCACGCATAATATCGACGTACACTTGAGCTGCTAGGCAAATAAAATATGAGTGTAAACAAATATAAATTTAAAATTATTGCCGCCAATATGTTGTTGGTTTTTCGTTTTCACCAAGCTCAGGTTATTTGTCGATATGTTGGCAGTTAATTTCCCAGTAGTAAAATGGAGATGGTCTCATTGAATGATGGATTTCGTTTGATTTCGTGAAATTTGAGGATGGTTGAAAGAGTAGAGAAAAAACGGACTAAACAGCTTATAATAAAAGTTATAAGTGACATCCAATACGGCCTTCAATATGAACTAATGATCATAACGGCAATAAAATAAAGGAATTGGTGCTTGAGCATCGACGATTGGAGATCTTACTGGCATCGTTGGAATATCGAAAGGATAAGTGAAAACCATTTTGAAATATCATTTGGGCCTAAGAAGGGCGAAAGCGCGATTAGTTCCAAATTCATTAAATTTTTCCGAAAATCAGCGTTACGTTAACGTCTATGAAAAAATGCTTTCCGACTGCGAGGATATCATGAAACCTATTATTACTGGCGATGAGTCTTGGATCTATACTTGCGATCCGGAAACAGGCAATCAATCGGGCGAATATCATGACAAAAGTGAGCCGAAGCGGAAAGTGCTGCGTCAAAGCAGATCAAAAATTAAGGTTATGTTGACAGTTTTCTTCGATTATTGGGGTCTGGTGCACTTCAAATTCCTACCGACCGGCTAAACTGTCAACGAAGAAACATATTTGAGTTATGCATCGTTTGCGCGAAGCTGTTTGTAAAAATAGGCCGGAATTATGGGCCGACAACTGTTGCACCGTAGCATACTGCTTTGACTCTTCGTGAGTTTTTCGCTAAATTTTTAACCATGTCATATCGCAACCACCGTATTTTTTTGCTCACCTACTAATTTTACTCCGTTAAACTATTTCATAGGAAGCCAAATATTAGAAACCAACTTTCGATGTTCTGTTTCGAAGTTTGCTTGAAAAAATGGCTGTATAATATATTGCTGGATTGCGAATAGCTGTCAGTCTTAAAGACAATTTTTGCGTATTTACAAGTATCTAATTTTTTGTTCGTAGATTCTTAATAAGATTAAAAAGTCCAGGTTTTTTTAGTTTCTGGAACCTGGAGAACACGGGTGATACCCTCATAAAAGAGTCGACTTCTGAAAAGGTATTCCTAACCAAAAACAACTACATACCTGCACATATGTATATGGCACCGCAACGTCCCTTTTCACTGCTGGTCATAAATCTCAGCTACCAGCAGTATGTTGCGGGTGTAACTGTTTATATATCACATACGAGCATGTCGGTTTGCAGTTTTGCGAGTTACGCATTCGTCTATCTGTCGGTCTTTTTCTCTATCAATCGTATTACCGCTGCTGCTGCTGCTTCCTATTTGTTGTCTTTTTACTGCCAGCTTGTCACTTTGCGGTCTACAACAACATTCGTGCGAATGCCATTTCCCTTGAGCGAAATTGAAATGTGTTTCTAGTAATGTAATGCAATGAATTATCGGCGACAAAAAATTGTTTCCGCGCTTCACGGCGCTTCTATTTTACTTATTTTTATTTTATTTCATTTTATTTATGTAAAAAATGTGTTTGTTGTTTTTCTCATGCTCTGTCAGCAAATATGCACTCTTCTTTTTCCTCCATTTTTTGCCGGTCGTGTGAATTATATATTATTGTACCGTTATATTGCGGTATTGAACTGAATTGTATGCTGATATTTGTATTTATTTTACCATTTTCTATTTAGATACTGTCTGTGTGTGAAGACATACATACATATGTATGTACATACAGACATTCTTGTTATGCATGTGTTTTTATTGAGTGATGAGTGCTTGATTAAAGTGGCATAACCTCAAATGACAATATTTATTTATTAAAATGAAACACTATTTAATTGGAAATCGATTTGTGTCACACCCTTTTGGCTGTATGCCCTGTAGGAAAGTGATTATGATGAAGCTTATAGCGTTGCTAACTTCATTTAAGGATTTAAGGTAACTTTTAGTGCTTTAGGAAAGCTTCAAGTTCATTAGCTATACCCTATAACCATTTTTTAAAGCATTACACCAAGAAGAAGTTACGCGAATAACCGTGTTTGAAGCCGAATCGCTCCTGTGATTATTGCAACGTTCTAAGGATTGGAGTGAAATTTTTAAAAATAATAAAATTGTAAAAGTGTTTTAATTTTATGTGAAATTTTCTAGTGGAAAGTTTTCAGAATTACTCAGCACACAGCATATTGTCTAGAACTATTGGGTAGTCGAAAAAGTCTTTTGATAATAGATGTCGTTCCAGTCATATATCTCCAGCGCTACCAATCACTTTGTGTCATACCATAAAGTGTTGGAAAGGTGAGATTTTAAGCTTCATTTAACCAAAAAAATTAAATTTGGGGAAGTTGAAAAAGAGTTACAGCTGTCCAAAAATGAGTGAAAATAATGAAGAAATTCGCTATACATGTTTTGAAATTTTTGTATAAAAAAGGGAATAATGCCACGCAAGCCACCAATGAAGTTTGTGTAGTTTACGGAGGTGATGCTGTATCAGTTCGTTTAGCACAACAATGGTTCGCTTGCTTCCGTTCTGGAAATTTCAATGTAAAAGATGGACCTCGCTTTGGTCGACCTATCGTTGAAAAGTCGATGAAATTATGGAAAAAATTTACCAGCACCATCACATAAGCAGCCATAACATTGCTAAGGAACTTAACATTCGTCATCAAACAGGTTTGAACCATATAAAAAGGCTGATTATAAAAAGAAGATCGATGTTTGGGTACCACATGAATTGTCTGTGAAAAATTTAATGGATCGAATTAACATCTGCGATCCTTTGCTGAAGCGAAACGAAATCGAAACATTTCTGAAGCGATTGGTAACAGGAGACAAATAGTGGATAAAATACGACAATAATATGCGAAAAAAATAATGGTCCAAGCGTGATGAAGCTTATTAAATGGTCGCGAAGCCAGATTTGACGTTTTGAAAGGTTATGCTGATTGTTTGGTGGAAAGGAATCATCCACTATGAGCTGCTCTAGGCTGTTCAAACGATTGATTCTACATTTTACAGTCAACAACTGATGAGATTGAAGCAAACAATCCAAAAAAAAAACGAACATAGCTTATTAACAGAAAGGGTTTCGTTTTCCATCAGGACAAAGCTAGACCAAACACATCTTTGATGCCTCGGGAAAAACTGGGAGAGCTTGGCTGGGAAGTTTTGTTGCATCCACCATATAGCCCTAACCTTGCATCATCGGACCATCATTTGTTTCGGTCAATGCAGAACTTCCTTAATGGAGTAAAGTTGGCGTCAAAAGAAGCCTGTGAAAATTACTTGTCGCAGTTTTTCGCCGAGAAACCAGAAAAGTTTTATACTGACGGAATAATGTCTCTAGCGGAAAAATGGCCAAATTTGGTCGACCAATATTTGGTTCACTAAAGTTCATTATAAATATAAAAAAATCAGTTGAGGTTTAAGTAGAAGTACGAAAAGACATTTTTGACTAACCAGTATAACGCTATTCCACTGTAATGGGAACATTTTTGAGTCTAAGCAATAATAAGGTGTGAGATAAAATAATAGCGATCGAACTTTACTTTTCTCTGATAGTAACCGACATAACAATATCTTGCTTTGCTTAATCAATACTGGCACATATTCTCCATATCGTCGTCCTTGCATAGCTACTTCGACATCCAGCGTATAGTGAGGGATCCAATCCGTTGAATTTAAATTTGGGGTGTTGTAGGGCCTGGCATATGCTATATAAAAAATAACAAATTTGTACATAGTAAGCAAGCGTACGGCAAATGATTCGGAATTATTCTCTGTTAGTTTAGGAAAAGTTTTGACGTTTTTTCTATAGAAATTTCTAATTTGGAAGATACCTGCAGATCTACGAATCTAAAGCCAGAAGTTACGCTGAATTAGTAGTTTTGATGCATGAGAAATTCTTCAGCCACATCTTAAGATAAGCAGAAATGGTATTGATAAAACTTCACCTTTGTCCGTCTGCTGTTTTTGCTATCAGGTTTGCTCCGAAATGTTCCCACTTTTGACTGGTTCGTAGCTTAAGGACATATAGTATGTCACTGTGTGGGAGTTTCGACAGAAAATGTTTATCAATAAGCAGGCTGATATACTTAGTTGTTGATATTGGCTTACCTCCATTGAAGTTAAAGGCAAGATTCAAAAGTTTTTGAAGAATTATATGACTCATCTCACATTTTCACGAAGGCTCAAAGCTTCCGTTGATTTTGTGAGTAAAATTCGTGGCAAAGTTGCTGTTTTATACGTAAAAAATCAAGTAGGCCGTAAAAGGCCTTAGGTCAGTTGAGAAACGGAATGTTGTTAGGATCATAAGAAGTGGCAAATGCTGTGGAAACTTTGCCACAGCCAAGAAATAAACAATAGTTAAGCCTTTAATGTTTGCAGAAAATTACGAAATGCTCGACTAAAGAACCGTGCATAAGTCAGAAGCCTTCTATTTACTAAGAGAAATTAACTTTGAAAAATATAAGATCTGGAATGATAGGCACTGGGAGTAGTTCCTGTGGTTGGAAGAAACTAAAATAAATCATTTGGGATCGGATGGGAGCTACTGGACCTAGAGAAGTAAGAGTGCCAAATTACAGGTACAACACGTTAACCCTACGCTGAAGTTGGAAGGAGGTGGTTTCATTATGATGAAAGGACAAATGACACAGAGTCTTATATTTAAATTCTGTACAGCCATTTATTCAGCAATGTAGAAGACTTTGATAAAAATGGGTCGAATAATGTCTTCCAACAGGATAATGATCCGAAACACAGCGAGGGAAACTCACAAATGGCTTCAGGACAATCATATTATTATGCTAGATTGGCCTCCGCAATGTTCAAACTTTAACCTCATCGAGCACCTGTGGCGTATATACTAAGTCTGATGATCATAGACCATCATGAACGAAAACCTATAATCTCCACATATTTAGTTTTGTAATTATTCGAAGTTGGTGTCCTAAATTTTTGTAAATGAGGTTTATATTTATTAATATTATATTACGTTAGGTTGTCTAGCCGATCGCAAGAGAGAACAGCAGAAAAACGACAAACCCGTTCAAGCGTTTACCATATATTGCCTCCAACGCAGCTGCATTTCTAAGCGTATGTGATCTGTTTTGTTTTAACCTTGACCTTTCAATTGCGTGATATTCAAAAGAAAGTGCTGAAATAATATCTAGGAACTCATGTTGAAGTATTTTCTTACTTCTCATGTACACATGTGAATTTCAACTCAAGCAAGTATCATCAAAGTGGAAGTAACCTTTGCTCCATCTAATGGCTTCGAACTTCTCTTTTCGATTAAAGTTGGTTTGGCAGAAGCTGTGAATTGAATTTTCAGTCCATGAAAAAGTCCACATTTTCAACTTCGCAATTAAGAAGTCCCCATTAATAGGTGAATTGTAAAACTTTTCGAATAAAAGTTATTCTATTTCCAACTCCGTTGTTTGTGACCCACTTTCCTCGAGAGTTTCACAGCACCTTTGCACTTTGAAATGTTTGCCCCTAAGCTCTTAATCTTCTCCTACGCTTTTATTACCTCCTGCTGCGTTTGTCATTTGTCAATATGTTTGTTGTTTATACACACTCGCATAAACGTCACATGAGTGTCATTAACAAATGATGTTAATAAGCCATTTTGTCACCGAACGACGTCAAAAGAACAATTCTACGAGTGGCCAACTTTTCAAGCTATTTGTGCGCACTGCCAGCTCCCAAAGCTGAGCAACGACCATGGCACGAGGCGCCTGTATTTGAAATGTTCGAACCCTTGTCAAAGTTATTTGATCGATTTTCGCCTGCACTTGTTGGACCCTTTTTAAACTTCAAATTATCTGCTCAACTTGTTCACTGGCCCACATATTTGTTGTTTGTGTGAGCTGCTGAGTTTGTTTTTTTAATATTTTTTGTGGTATTGTATTGTTCTATTGCACCTTTATGAATTTTCGTATTTGACAGCATCTTTTTGTGTTTCAACAGTAGAATTAGCTTTTATTACTTTAGACCCTTTGTAATGCAGTTTTCTGCAATTTTTTTACCTTTTTACTTTGGTTGTTGATCCCCAAGTGATTTTTTTAGTCATCTGGGTGATTAATTGTGACTTCTGATGCTGTGTTCGAATACGTATTGTGGTTGTCAGCTGACTACAGAGTGGTAGCGAAAAAATCGATTGAGTTTATACTTCGGTGAAGTAATTCAGTTATTTTTAGTTAGTGGTTAAAGGCGTTTTTGTGCTTAATAAATAATTACTTTTCCTCACGAATATTTTTTTATTTTCACGGAACAAAATTATACTTTAAGAGCTTTAGCTTAGTCGTATATAGGAATGGCAAAGATTTTTTTAATCGATTAAATAATCAAATGATTAATTGTAAAATATAAAAAAATAATTGCAATTAATTGCAATTAATGTAAAAAAATCGATTAAGTGATTAATTTCTATGTTTCAAATAATACTAAAGCTCCGAATCTTGCATTATAATGCTCTATCACAGAGTCCCAGACATATCCTAAAAGAGAAAAGAGCTTATATTTGAAGTTAAGTAACACAATTACATACATATAATTTTTCAAAATTTGTACAGCAATCTTAAAGTAAAAGGATTGCCTCTTGCTTGAAAGACTTAAGACTATGTTTTGCAGCTTTGCCTAAAAATAAAGCCAATAAAATATAGGAGACTATATTCTTATTTCAGACATTCAAAAGTTTGTAGCATCGCTACACAATTTTTTTTTCTTCATCGTACATTTTTTCAATGTGAGCCTTGATGGTATTTCTTGTTGGGACTTTGTAAAGAGGAAAATGTTGCTTCATGAAACTTAAGAAGCCTTTACCTTTTAAAAAATAAATGAACAAAAAGCCTCATAAATTATCAATTTGTTTTGTAATATATTTTAATATATCTTCAACAAAGTCAAAAGGTAGATTATCCTTGATAACCATTTTCACTATTCCATGCTGTAGCTTTTGGTTCTTTGAGCCATGAAGCGAAAAGTTTTCAATATTTTGGAAGACTTTAGAAATGAGGGGTTGAGGATTTTTACTGCTACAGCTGGGTAGCTATCTCATGCTGCTGTCATTCGGTTTCTTGCTGCTGAAGCTTGGCCCTTCATTAATTGGTTTGCTGCTGCAACTCGACATTTCAGTCATGGTGTCAGTGTCATCATCACTTAGGGAAACATTGTCTTTACTCCTAGATTGCAGAGTCTAATTTATACACATGTATTTACATATATTTAACTAGAAGAAATTAAAAATGTAATACCGATTCCTCCAACTTACCATCAATTTGCAGGCTACAGTTGTATGCTTTAACTTTTAATGCTGGAACATATTTCATGTGTTAAAGAAAATTTTAAATTTTTGCAGCAAAGTTCACATTTAACGTAGTTATTGCTTATTTTATTAAAAAATTTGCACACTTCGTTTTTGACTGGCGCCATTGCTCTTCAAACAACTGAACGTAAAATGCGTTTGACTTAACTGTAAATGCAGTGTTACCAGACATTCATTTGTTGATATTAAATTACGTTGACATATTAGAATTTATTATGTTTACACCATTTCCAGTCATTAATGACTGATGCGACCAATTTCGACCCTCGTACACTAACTTAGAAGAACAAAAAATGTATTAAATTTCAAAATGCTGTTTGCGATTATTTTGCAATTCCTCGAGTAATAGTCGAGTAATTGGAAAAGATGTTTCGATACAATTAAATCGTAAATTGAATGAATATAATCGATTAATTTAATCGAATGATTAATCGTTGCCATCCCTAGTCGTATACATCGTTTTCAGTGGAATTGCAGTCAGTCTAGCGCAATAAGTTCTTCAAGTATATTGAATAAATGTGTATAACTGAAAGACTTAATATAAAGATTTTTGCTGAAAAATTGAGACTTCCAAACTTGAGCCTTGAACTTGATATTTTATTTGGGCTCTACGCAAGCACCTATCCACAGTTTTCTCAACTCAGTTAAGTGAAGCTCTTGTGAATCTCAGAGAACAAAAAGCTCAATTGTGCGCTACTTCTTTGTTTACAATGTCAGATTTTACTTGCTTTGTTACACGTGTGTTCTATTCGGCAATGAAACTTATGTGAATTTCTAATGTGAGAATATAATAATGTCAATGCTTAAGCTTTGTATAGAAAATCTGATCGAGTTTGCAGTTAATTTTTCAAGCCTGTGATGTTCTGCTATATTGGAAGTGAAATCTAACGATTTCAAGCCGTGCACGAAACTTGGCATTGAAATAAGCAATTGATATTGGTATGGAGGGAAAACGGTGCTTTTATGGTAGATAAGTTTCAATTTCATAAAATACGTCTTTGAGTTAAAGTTAACGCAACTTTGACGTAGCATAGTATTTCTCTGGAGATTGTAAGAATTCCTTAACTTAGCGAGGTCGGTGGCTTAGACTTTAAATAAGTTTTTCTCAAAATGTGGTTTTCAGTGAGAAACATGTCTCCGAAAAGTCTGGATAGAATGACTAGAAATTTTCACAGGAACTTTTTAAATATATTATATAAGAAAGCAATGATCGAAATAATAACATTTATGTTAATAATATCGATTATTTCAACCTTTTTGAAAGGTAATGTTTTCACTACTCCTTCGATCATTACGAGTACTAACCCAAAGTTATTATATCCTTTACATTCTGTGAAGGGTGTATTAACATTGCTTTGAAGTTTGTAACCGCCGAAAACTTGTCTTCAGTTTTTTAAAGAAGGTGTCTACTTTTTGGAACCGCTGATATTGAACCACTATGGCATAGTCTGCCATACAAACTAAACAATCGAAATCAATTGGTTTTGTAGAAACTTTTTAGTTGACGAGATATTTGGTATGAGTTATTTTCTAAAGCAATGTGGCAAACTTCAAAGATACTTTCATACGTTGTTGTTGTTGTAACGGTTTTCGAATCCCTGTTAGGGTGGTTCAGATAAGTTTTCATCGAGCTAAATCTAACAGCAGGCCCAGGAAACATGCTGTTTGGAGAAGGTCGCAACATAGGGAGAGGAGTGTCAGATGTGCACGGTTAGCTGGGCATGCAAAAAGATGGTTAGATTCATGCGGGGTTTGTTGCATGTCGGACAAATATTTGATAAAACTGGGTCGGTTCTCGATAAGTATGGGGTTTTAAACTGCTAAAGAATCCAGAACGGAGCTGCGCAAAGATCACTGTCTATTATCGCGTCAACTCGTGCTCTGAAATGGGTGGTGGCTTGACTCCAAATACGCCATTCACACTGAGAGGGAGTTGATGAAGGTGTGCTATATATGGCTCCACTGTGAATGGAGGTCAGAGCATGACTGAAATCAGTGGCGTCCAAAGTCTGCTCGACGTATTGGCTTATGTCGTCCACGTAATTGAGGGAGGACCTCTTGGTGCTCCTAGGAGGCGTTTTCTACAAAAACACCCCCACAGAAATACTTAGAGAGGAGTTCATTATGCTCCTTAAGTGGGAGTATATAGACCTCACTGTGTAGATGTTCAATAGGAGACATCAAGAGCATCCCGTTATACTATGGAGTGCAGTGCCTGAAGCTTCCTCGTCTGCGTTTGCAATATTAAGGTCAAGTATGCACTCTTTCGTCCAGTTTGCGAATATGGTTGCTGTGGATTTAGTGAGGGAGATTGTTAAGTTCCGTACAGCGAAGAAGCGAGAAACGTCGGAGAGATAGCCTTTCACTTTTGAGCACATGTCATCGATTCCATTGCCCAAGTGAAGGTCGGGAATAACAGGGCGTCAAGTGTCTTCCCCATTGGAGGGAGGAGAGTTATCGGACAATAGGACAGTTATTGGACGATTCGACTCATCTTTCTTCTCGGATCACCCAGGTTTCGGTAGTGAATTGATAGTGGTATTTGCAGAGTGACAGGCTGAGCACCTTGGTAAGGAAGCTTACTCACGTCGAGCATATTTGCTTTAGCATCAGCATATTTATTTCAGCAGGGCCAATAATTGTGGAAGATTTTGTTTTATTGATAACATTCTGAAGCTCCTCATCAGTGAAAGTAAATGGTGCGCAGTCTTTTCACATTTTGCACAACCGTCGGGTAACACATCGCTTGGCTTTTTCTACCGAAAAGTGCAGTACGAATTGTCGGCTAAAATAACTGGCGCACTTCTTCGGGTGCGAAAAGGCGTGGCCATTGAATTGAATATAAACTCGGTCATTGTGTTTATTTGGGTTTGACAAACCCTTACTTACTTACTCACGCCGAGAATTTGTCAGACTTCAGGTGCTCTATCCATTTTGTGCGCTTGTATTGACTTGCCATTTGTCGAATCTTCAAATTGTGATCCCTTATTCGGGGCTCAGAAGGATAGACAAGGTGTTAGGTGCGCGCTCATTAGTAAAAAAAGCTGCTTCGGCTGTTAAATTGGTGCGAATTTCCGCGATTCTTCCAGCAGAGATCAAACGAGCAGTAGCAGCTGCGATCACCTTGTGGAATTGACGTTTGTCAATGATTACATCCATAGGAGTGGGTAGTGCGGTGAAGGGGCTCTTGGTAAATTCAGTGATGTCGAGAGGTTTCTCCATGGAAGTAATTATGGGAAAATTTTTAAAAAATTTAAGCAAAAATCTTCTCTTCATGCCAGTCAAAAAATTTCGGAGATCATCTCTTCAAATAAATTTACAAATAGAGGGGACCACAAAGATGTTTTTATTCTAGTATACATCCATCAACAAACATTTTCTTTTATAGAAACAGAATGATTATTCCAAGCTTCATCTTATTCGATGTATAGCGTCATGACTGTTATCATATTTTTACCGAACAGATGGCTTGTCTCCCTTCCTTCTCTCTCAAGAAATGTATTTACTCAGCATCCATACACAAGCTTAAAGAGAAATTACTGCACTGTAAAGAGATTGTGTACTGTTGTCTGGGGATTTTTAGTTAACTCACTTGTTTATTTTATACCATTCATCTATTAATTATCACTTTCTAGCCCCGTATTTGTCTAAAACAAACGATCAACGTTGCCTCATTACTTTTTCAATTTGTTTTATTTAAAAATTTTGTTTTCCGTTTTGCCCTCCAAACAACACTCAATTCAAGTTCGCTCAGAAAAAAGGCTTTTTCTAGAAATAAATATTTCTGACTGTAAATCTTCAGTTTAATTTCTACATTTTTACATATCAACTGATTAAACATTTTTCAAAATCGACACTTGAAAATTTATTGACTGTTCGGCCACTCGTGCCGTGCAATGCCGTTACAAGCACAAGTCATTTACATTTATTGGCATTTACATTAGAGCTGAGCAGCTTAAGCGCCAATAAACTTTTCACTAAATACGAACAAAGGTGTAGCGGAAATATATGTATAAACATATATACATATAGTACATATGTGCATATGTGCATATGTGCATATGTGCATATTTGCTGATACCGATAAAGTTTTGAAATAATGGTAACTTCCATGTGTGTCACTTACCTCCATTTAAAATTTTTTCCAACAGTTTTTAGCTCATCGCTTTTTATTGCTTGACCTCAGTTAGTTTCTATAAGCTGCCCACTGGCCTGTTATATAAGCAGCTGTGTATGTATGTGAACTGGAAAAGTAAACACAGCCAGCTGCAGTGACAAACTACTTTTTGCCCTTAAATCAACTTTCTTTTAGACAAACACACGCACACTTACTTGAACAGCCTGAATATAGTCTGCCAGTGTTTTCTTTTCATTTCTTTTTTATTCTCCACTTTCTCTCCTCTGAATTGCAGCGCTTCTTTATGCATTCGCTCGTTCATTCATTCGCTGCAAACTGGTCATGTTTCACCTTATTTTATGGCCTGCAATTGCAAGTGTTAGGTAGTCCTGCGGCAACTGCCACACACACACGCATGCGTAAGCAACTAACTATACATATATACATATGTATGGGTAACTACATGCCCATACATATATGAATTATAAATACTCATATGTATGTAGAGCGAAATTGTGCTTGTGTTGTCATTGGTCATGCATCAAAATAGTGAGTCTTAAGCACTGCTGTGCTGCCACATGCCGGCTGGAGAGTTATAGCTTGCGTTTTTTCGTTATTACTTTGCTTGGTTGGAGTAGATGAAATGCTGCATTTTTTACAAGACATAAAAGTATTGATATTGAGGTGCAAAATGCGAAATTTCTTGCCTTGTCCAATTAGTCGAAATCTGTAAAAAGCTGTATTAATTAACATCTCGTGGCTGAACTACTGTCATTTAAGAACAACGTAGTTCTTAAAAGAAGTACAAATACAAGGCAACAGCATTTTAACTAAGTAGAAGTCTAATATTTTAGGGTATCAATGCAAGAGGTACATTATGTTAACTCATAAAGCGAACCATGGAGGCTTTTGGAGTCTCGACGGAGGAAAATCATAAAACCTTAACAAATAATAGCTGTCATAATTTTTAAGCATCTATTGAAAACTACTCTATAACTAATACATTTCGTTCTCTAATTCGATTTCCTTATTCATGAAATTACATACAAATTCATTTATATTACCGCAAACTTAAAAATAGCATTTCTTATTATTATTTGCATAATAACTATAATAAGTAACACTTCTTTCCCAAATGTCATACAATCAGTTAATTTCCTCACGTTCAATATTTATCGAATAATAAAGCAAAATATTTCTATGTTAAATTAAGAATTCAGGGTGAGTTTCAGAAGTTCAAAAAATAGCTATTTTTACAATCACATATTTTATTTAAATGAAATGCTGAAGCGATACACACAGACACCTAAAATTCCAAACAACGTATCACGAAAAAGATCGAAATTGAGTTTTTTTTTTGCCTTGGATTCACTACAACATATTACACTGGTCAATAAGATTTTTGGGTCTGACATCTACATGTTAAATTTTAGTTTTTGCTATGGCAAAAATAAGGAAAACAATTTTTTTTCGGTTAAGGTTTGCTTTCGTAGAAATTAGAGCAATTTTTCGATTTTTAAGCAGAAATGACTGATTTTTATATTTTTTCTACAATTTCACTATAGATTATATTTAGAAAACTTTTTTTTTAGATACAAGAGTCGTTTTTATTCAAGATGTGTGATAAACAATAATATATAAATGTAAAATAACAAGAAATTACTGTCTAAAAGTGAATATTTTTTGTATTTCTTTTATGCTCAATGAGTTCTCTCGTGTTAAACCCCAAATATAATTTCCCACCATATTCTCGTTGTACTGCGTTTGATATTGACGTTCAAATTCCTTCGCATCTTGGAGAAAACGTTCCCTTTGCTCCTCGGAGTAGGCCCCATTATTGTCTTTAAATTCGACCAGATGAGAATGTAGCTTATGAAGTTTATGGGACTTTCTGCAGCACATAATTTTGAAGCTTTTAAGCATTTTTTCAACCAATTCTGCATAGTTACTAGCTCGATGATTCTCCAGAAAACCACCAACTACTGCTTTAAAACTTTCCCAGGCTCGTTTTTTACGAGCATTCACAAGCGGTCCTACGAAAATAGCTCCTTTAACTTTAGCTTCAAATAATTTCGGAAAAAAACTCCTAAATATTCGAACGCTTCAGAGTTTGGATCCAGTAATTTTACGAATTGTTTCATTAACCCTAATTTTATAATAGGTTGTCAAAAAAGTCTTGCAGTATATGAGCTAGCTGGACCTGAAAGCGCGTTGTTCTAGTTTTATTCGTCGCATGGGGTCATGCTATACCTTTTTGGAAAGCTCATTTCACGCGCTAACACTGTTTGATTGGTTGTCGTTTCTTTTAAGTCGTTCGTGAGTTATAGCGTCGCAAACATGGAGCAAAATATGTAAAGAGAAAATACGGCATATTTTACAGTACTACTACGATAAAGGCAAAAATGCATCTCAAGCCGCCAATAAAATGTGTGCAGTTTATAGACCCGATACAGTTTCCATTTCCACCGCACATCGATGGTTTCAACGTTTTCGTTCTGGTGTAGAGGTGGTCGAAGATGCGCCACGCTCCGGAAGGCCAGTCGTCGAAAATTTGCAATAAAACCGCTGAATTGGTCGAAAGAGACCGGCATTGTAGTCATCAAACTGTTATAAACCATTTGAAGAAGCTTGGAGTCACTAAGAAGCTCGATGTATGGCTGCCACACGAATTGATGCAATAAAAATACCGCAAGACTTTTTTGACAACCTAATATTTATTCATTATTGATTTGTATACTGGAAAGTGTAAGTTTCAAATGGAATTTAAAATTGTGTCGTATGGGAAGTAGCTGTGGTTGTAGTCCGATTTAACTTATTTTCGCACTATTACATGAGAATATCCGTAGAATGGCACATATCGAATATGGTTGAGTTCGGTTGGGTGGGTTTCGAGTTAAGTTTTTTATATATCAGTGGGCTTTTTTCATCGTCTTGATCATTTATATATCCAATATCTATCCAGTTTAGTTTTAGGCGTTACATACAACCGTTAGGTGAACAAAACTGTTATACTCTGTAGAAACATGTCGGAAGGAAATAAAAGTGCTTTTTTTGTACATTGGTTAGCCTTATTATTTAATGAAGAAAAAACAAAAATAAAACATAAGTTTCACTTAAATTTTCGCCACGATGAATATTGTATTCATAAGATTTATGCAAAATTTGAACATAATTGCTTCATAACTTTTCGATAAATTGTGTCCACTGACTTAAAAATTTGAGTTTTGAGATAAATGAGTTGAAATCTTAATTGTCTTATTCGCTGATAATTTTGTAAGCCTGTTTAGTTACTTTTCCATCTCGTGGTATTGTTTACCCTATTAACTGATTTACTTAAGCTTTTTCAAGAGCTGACAACTCTTTCCAATCTTTTGGCAACATTCTCACTTTTTCTGTTAAGGGGTTAGGGATAGTCAGAGGCACGAAAAAATGAGAGTTTTCAGTATTTTTTCTTTTGCTATTAAATCGTGTTATTTTACAAAAGTAGTAATATGGCATTATTATAGAATGTGTTGACTTGAAGTCACGAAATTTCAAAAAAAAATATTTAATTTCTAAAGTTATAGTTAATTGTGTTGACCCTGTTCCAAAAAAAGGTATTTGCATAAGTCCTTAGAGATTCATCAAAAAACAATCGGATAGAAAAAATTAGTTTTATAAATAGATAATCCCGGGCCTGATCGAATGATTTTATTTTGTTTTCAAAATTAAATAAATGGCGGCTTCGGAAAATTTTTTTCTAAATTTTTGCGAAAAAATCATCAGTTAATTGGTCTTAAAAAATCGCAATTTTCGAAAAAATAAAAATCCTTCCATCAGCCCCGAGTTTATTATGTATTCTAAAAGCTGTATAAATTTCATTAAAATCTACTAAGCGGCTTTCAAGTTACAGTTGTCCCATTTTAAAAAATGTAGTTTTGAGAAAAATGCGTTTAAAGTTTCACAGTAGTGCCTTGGAGTGTCCGAGCTCTCTTTGTTATTTCTCAAATAACTCAAAAACTAATTATCGGAACAACGTGAAATTTTCAGGGAATATTTTTATGATATTAAACTTAATGAAAATGCAAAAAAAATTAAGTTTTTGAAAATTCTAACTAACCCTAACCCTTAATCATTCGAATTCCCATTTTTTTCCATTTTTCCAATAAACTGAAAAAAATCGACTAGTTCAAATGTTTGATGAAAAATAAAATTTTGAACCAAAAATTAGAATTAAAAATGATAAATTTAATTCGACAAAAAAGCACTAAGATGTGTCAATATTTTTTATTAAAAATAAGCTTTTCTTTTCAAACCAAAAAAAAAAAAAAAAATTGGCAAACTTGCTATATTTTAAGACTTCAAAGAATGTAGGGAAATGGAGCACTAAATATTTTTTGTTTCCTTAACCAAAACTTAAAGCCACTTGATGCCCTGACCATTGGTTGTAATATTATTATATGATTCGGTATTTTGGATATAAGTATATGAAATTTCTGGGTTGCCACCAAGAAAGTCCGTCAATGCTTCAGATTGGTTTAAAACTTTAAGGTCGTCTTATACTCGCCATAAATTAAGGGAATGGCTGACGACTAGTTTGAGTCTATTAGCTGAAAATCTTAAAGAACAGTCACACAAGAAATGTTGATGTCTAAAAATCACTGAAAGTTAAAGTGAGTTTAAAATCCTCTACGAACTAGCAAATCTAATGCACTATAGAAGTGACATTAATTTAAATAATTCAAAATTGTACGGTACGGTGGTAGTGGGTTTGTGTTTACGAAAGAATTGCAATGTAGGAGCGGCTCTAAACACCCAAAAAATTCAATCTCCGAACAAAAACATCCCAACCTAGGTAAAGAATTTATAATATCCCTTCAGTAGAACAGGCAGAGTTATCTTTTTTGATTCCTTAATAAAAACCGACCGAAGTCCGACATTCTATGATTTTGGGATATTGAAATCGGGGATGACAAACCTAACCCCTTTGACGATTACGTGGTCATTGGTTATTCTAGATAACGATCGCGCGGAAGACTATGTACTCGTTAATGGGCGTTGGTTAATGAAAGTACAACTGAAGAAAATTGGAATCCTTATGTATCGAAAAAGTTGTTTGAGCTCATAAAAGTTTGCTAAGTAATTAAATTCGATTTCAGTTAGATGAGAAAGAGAAAATATTCTCATCATAGTCTCAACAAGGCGAACAGTCCAGAAGAAAATATGGAATTTTCCATAAAACTTATCGCATGGTTACTATTCGGTCAACCCTTGCTGAGTGCGAGAAGTTCACTTAGTTGACGTAATGCTCACTAAACTCGTTGTTGTAATGTTCACTAACCCATCTGCTGAACGGTAAAACACAAAAGGAACACCTCCAATTCTCTTGGTAATGACAATGGCATAATGATAATGCAACCAGCGCAGGAGCATTATTAATCCACAGTGGAGATTATGCTGACTAATAGCGTGCACAAATTCATTACTTTCTATATAAAAGCCAGCACATATAAGCACGTATAAGGAATATCTGATGGACATAGTGATCAACAATTCCTTTGTGTGATCGTTTAAATATTTTATTTCGTGGTAACCAATGTTATGCATTCATTCCCCTTTTATTGGGCATTGTTTTGGTTTTCATTCTTTATCCACTTTTTGCTATGCCAGTCAGCTCCATTACGTTCGCGAAATCTCAACCAACCGCTATGCACACATTACATATGCACAATTTGCCACACACGAAAAAGAATTAAATCAGCGTAGCGGACACTAACTCCAACGCACACACAGCCAATGAGAAAAACACACACATACGGGCAGTGAAGAGCGGCAAAAAATAGTTCAGTTTATAGAGCATGAAAATACATATGTATACTCTGTAAAACTCTGTAGAAACACAGAAAAAGTGGCAACACAATGCGCACCACAAACACACACACACACTCACGCTCAAATGAGTTTAATGAAATAAAATTAAAACAGAAAATATCAATGGATGCATGAACTCATAAAAAGAAATTGAATTATTCCTATTTTGATAGCACACCATACACTAGCCCGTAGCGGGAGAGACAATGTAAATGCATAAAAATTCGAGCTCAAGAGTAACCGAAAATCGAAAGCGGCGCAAAAAAGCTGGTAAATGCATATGCGATTTTTTCCACTGGGGGTGTGCATGAGTTCAAGCGAATCTGAGCTGATCAAAAAATTAACTATTAAAGACAATATTTGGTTTGTATTTGGATGTCGGACTCGCTATATATTTATATATATGCAGATGCCTAGTTGAATAACGCTTCTTTCCTATATACTAGTATTTTGCACAACTACGATGTTCTACAAAACTATGTTCTTTAAACTAGAAAAACCTCAATTTTGACAGCATCGAAGTTTCGAAGATACTTTTCTCTTAGCATGAGTGGCTATAAAAAGGTCTTTATGATGATTTTGATCGGTCAGTTTGTATGGCAGCTTGAACTAATACATATGGCATAGAGAGTAGTTCGATCTGCACAGTTTGCAAGTGTATCGTTGCCTTGGAAAATAATTTTGCCACATTATATTTTGCGAAGACATGTTGTGAAGTAAAGACAATTTTCATACAAGAACTTGATATGTATCGGTAAGTATATATCAGTCTATGACAATTATATCCTACAGTAGTCCGATATTGGTGAATTCCAACAAATGAGCAGCTTCTTGAGAAAAGGTTGTGTGCCAAATATCAGCTCGATATGTCTAAAACTGAAGGAATAGTTGACAGCGTATATTCAGATTAAGACCTGTCATGGCTAAAACTACTGAGATCATTTGTGTATACTTATGTACTTGTATATATACATTATATACTATACCTACTTTGTTAAGGATATATGTAAATATCAACCAGCATGCAGCAGTTGGAGAGGCGTGAAACAATTAGAACTGAAAAGTTTTTAGTTCACCTTCAAGCCACAATTGAGTAACAGTCAGTCTATCGTACGATTCGCCTTGACGTCGTTGTATGGTTCAAAAATTCATATAGTTGTTGTTGTTATTTTTCTTTTTGTAACAGGTGCCTAATCCCTGCTAGATTAGATAAGTTGTCATCTGTCATCCAACGGTAGCAATGAGTGGTGGCTTATATTCATACAGGTCATCGATTCTGCTTATATTGTCATTACCGTTATTTAAACTTTTTTTTAAATTTTCAAATCGAATGCAAAAGTTTTCTACAGTGTTTCAGAGCATGGATTTTAATGGGTTTTGGGCTGATAGCGGTTTTGATGCCAGAATATATAATCTTTGAGCATTCATTGGTATAATATTCTATTAAAAAATCACCTACTCCTACATAAGATGCCTTTTATATTTCGCGAAAGAAAACCAAATTTTAATCATCTATTGATTTGTTGTTTTGCAAAATATTCTCTATTAAGATCTATAGAATTTTGCATGCGTTTAAAAGATCTTTCGAACTTTCTGCCACTCTGATTAAAGTAGCTACAAAATATGACTTTTGAAGCCATCAACCGCCTCTTCAGGTGTTGCAAACCGTTTTCCTTTTTCTCGTGCGAATAAAAGCAAGTCATTCCAACTTTACAGAGGATGACTCATCAAGTCGATGTTTTGAAGGCTCAATAATGCAGTTGTTTCAGTCGTGCAAAATTGAATGACCTTACCGAAATTCATCTTGGAGTGTTCTACGACCTCCAATGAACTTACAATACCATCGATAAACATTTGTTCTTGAACTAGCTTCATTATCAAAAATTGAAGTAAGTTCATCTATGCAATCTTGATAAGTTAATCTACCTCTAAATTGTAAATAATAATCGCAAAGAAATATTCGGTAGAGAAGAGTATTTCAAGTTACTGTGAACAACACAAATAACGCCTATATCTCAAAATGTTTTAAGCATGCATAACATCAAAATTGTGAGTTTCTGGATACCAAATCCGGAAATATAATAGAATACCTACGTATAAATGTACATTATAAACTGCTTTCGACAGGTCACTGTTTTTCCGCTCGTTATCTCTGCGCGCTTAGCTCTTGTGGAGAGCTTTGCACCTAAAAACAATAGCATGGTTATCGTGTTCAAGGAGGATACTTTACTAAGGGGTTATATGGGTTTCACGTCTTAAAAAAAAAACTTTTTACTAACCTATTTAATTCTGAAACATCTATAGAATGCTATCTCTAATTAAAAACTTGTTCCGAGCAATAGATTTAAAGATACAGCCTTGAAAAGTTTCGCCCTCGAGGTCAGCTCTGTTGTTCCTTGAATCTTTAAACGCGTTTTTCTCGCAACTGTGTTTTCAAAGTCGGCTGTCAATAATTCTCGCTAACTAGTCAACCGATTTTAATAAAATGTTAAATAGGTCTTCGATATATAAATAAATTAGACAATAATCCCAAAAATTTTCCAAAATTTAAAAGGTCATAAAAAAAACTGACACATACGAACGCCAAACCCTTGAGGGTCTTACTATACTGACCTAGTATCATCACCCTGACCTGGAATTTCTGACCCTCCAGATTAGCTGTTGTACTGTGTAATTAACAAGGCATTTAACGCATGATGTTTTTTTTATTACAACTATTACAAAAAAAAAGTCGAGAAATTTTCATCTTAATTTCTTTTGCCCGAAACTCAAGTAACCCTTTAACTGCCAAGTTTTTTTCGTATACTAATTTTACTTTGAGTGGCTCATATGCCAAACAACTCTCCAATTTTAAATTAACACATTTTTTTTGTTAATTCTCAAGTCTTAAAACATAAAATAAATTACGGTTTTTTATGGAAAATACGGAGCCTAAAATGTTTCGTATGACGAAAAGAAAAATTTTTCTATCAAAGAAATAAACGAGCAGAATTGCATCGCAAGTGCTGTCAGTTTATTTGCCCAACTTTTATACTTGATTCGATTTATTACTTTCCAATGCTTTACGAATCGAAGACAGATATGAAAAAAAAAATTGGAGAAAATCAGATGG
>CM050327.1:67864222-67889222 GCA_027475135.1 Bactrocera correcta | reverse complement strand
AAAATGTGTAAAAACTGTCGAACGGAGGCATACAAGTTATTAACACTTTATCGCTACAAATTAGAAAGAAAAGTGAAAAAGCTAAAAATTAAGATCTGCTGATGAACTTAGTACACGTTTTTCTTAGTATCATAATAAGGGCGACACTGCAGATGATCAGAATCGGAGCATTGTTACGCTTACAAAATGCCGTTAATAGTAAACATCCAAAGTGGTGGTAAGTTAACCTCCAAATTCCGTAAAAGAGATCTCTGGGGAGAGAGATATCAAGGGGCTGGTTTTTAAAAAGCGGTTGTGCCCTCGTGTCATAATAAGGGTTTTCTAAAGCGATATCAACTAAGCTTGCTGAGGACGAATTTTTCTAGACCATTTAATTGTGTGAAAATGGTTGAAACAGAATGACAACCATTCCTATATGGAGTAGAAGGTTAAGGTTGAAAACTACTGAAAGCCAATCTCTTAAGGGGGTATTCTAGTCTAGAAATTTAAAAAAAAAATTTCAAAGTTTAACTATTCAAGAATATGTGTTGAAGAGGATTTTTCAAAATTCAAATTATTTTCGGAGATATAAGCATTTTTCTAACCCGGCATCCAAACTGGTTCGGCCGGAACGCGAAACTTTAAACGCGTTTTTCTCAAAACTGACTTTTTCGGGAGGATACCCACGATTTCTCAGGTTCTATCGGACCGATTTACTTGAAATTTTTATAGAGTCTTCTTTATAGGTTAAGGTTGAAAACTACTGAAAGCCAATCTCTTAAGGGGGTATTCTAGTCTAGAAATTTAAAAAAAATTTTCAAAGTTTAACTATTCAAGAATATGTGTTGAAGAGGATTTTTCAAAATTCAAATTATTTTCGGAGATATAAGCATTTTTCTAACCCGGCATCCAAACTGGTTCGGCCGGAACGCGAAACTTTAAACGCGTTTTTCTCAAAACTGACTTTTTCGGGAGGATACCCACGATTTCTCAGGTTCTATTGGACCGATTTACTTGAAATTTTTATAGAGTCTTCTTTATAGGCTTATCTATGGTTGGAACTAGCCTCATCCCAAAATTGTTAATTTTATAATTTTTAAAAAATTCGAAATAGTCAGAAAAAATGATAAAAAAAAAACAAAATTTTTTTCAAGCAGTCGCCAATTTGTGAAAAAAATGTTTCCCACTTTTCCGTAGTTCCGACCATTGTGACATTATTCTAGATTAATAATCTTTTTTTTTTTGGTTTCAGATAACTAGGAGGGTTGAAATCATGGGCATGGTCACGTGGAAATTTTTAGAGACCCCCACTTCGTCAGCTCATAATTTTTGAAATTTTTGACTTTTTTTAGTTTTTAATTTTCTTCTGTACTCTTCAAAAATTAACAAATAACTGATAAAAAAATGGATGGTAAAAATATTAATTGCTTTTTTTTACGACACTTTAAAATTATATTAATGATATTCCTCCTTCTAGACTAGAATACCCCCTTAAGCTTTAAGTCGAGAAAGAAACAGGTGTAAAAATTGGACAACGTATCCCTATCGCTGAAACTGTTTTACTTATTCGAACTAAATTTGGTGCAATATATGGAAATTATATGTAATATTGGGAAAATGTACCGATCGGCCAACAATCACGTAATTTCATACAGAGCTCAATTTTTATTAATTCCATATGATTTTACACTCTATAAATCAATCAAATCGAAATTCAAAGAAGATCTTCTCGTTGAAGATCTGTGGGTCTGGTGGCTTGTCCTCTGAAATGAAAAATTCGTCATCATTGTGCAGCAATTGGCCATCTGAAAAATCTGTCTCTGATTCTTAAACAGTACTAGAGGTGAATGTCAATTGGTAGTTCGATGAGATCGAGGTGTGCTTGGGGTTGATGTTCTTTGGTGTGAGGAGATTGTGACTCTGAATCGTAGAGCGTTAGCACGGCACTAGTTCAGTGCGTACTTCTTAATGTACATTTGCTTGAGTGTGCGAGCGTTAACTCGATCACTAGGATGGGACAGCCCATGGATCGTGTCGAAGGCCACCAGACGAAAATTTTTGAGAATGAGAGGTCTCACCACAGCAGATGACATGTCACAGTAAATTGAGATGTTTTCGTCAATTGGTAGGCCATGGAGCTGCAAGGCCGCGCTGTTATTGTGAGTTATCTGCTTGAGCTTCTCATCGTCTTGCTGTTCGTGCTGAATCCTTTCGGCCCTCAAGATGGTTGACATGCTAATGGTACATATTCTGGTTGGGCTGTTATGCATAACGTTCTCTTTGAAGTAGAGGATCCTTGTGAAAAACTTTAAGATGTAATCGAGCTAAGTGAGCTGTCATGGTGAAGTTAGAGTTAGGGGCTTGTGATCCATTTTGATGATGAAATAGCGTCCTACGGAATGTGCAAGAATAATTTTATGGCTGCAAAAATAGCTAACAACTCTCTGTCGTAAACTTACTTAACTCTGTGCATCCTGGAGAAAAATCCATCCGGTCTCCAGATGCTACCCTCGAATTGTTCCAACAATGCCCCTATGGCTGAATCGAACAGTCAGTTGTGTGAGAGAGAGAGAGAGAGAGAGAGAAGCAGCGGATGAGAGGCGCTGCATTCCCAGGAACTTGAAAGAGTCAAAGGAGGTTGTGACTGGTATCTTCTGGAGTTACGGGAATCCGATAGTACGCGCAAGTGAGATCGATCGTGGATCTTTTCATAGAGGCGTTGAAATACTATAATTCTACAGCAAGGTACTGGGTAGCGGTCAGGGACTGTTTGCGCGTTGGGTCGCGTGAAGCCTTCAGTAGTTCACCAACATCCAAGATTCCTGGGTGTCATGTTGAAGGGACTGCCCAGTTGCTGTTTGAGGGTTGGATCTCTCAAAGCTCTAGGAGCAAGTTGATGTCACGTTTTTCTGCTTGGCCATGTGGGCCGTACGATGACAGCCTGAGGTGACGCTGGGCTTGGTGATACCATTGAAACGATTTAGAAGCTCGACATATCTAGACAACATATCATGCTCCAGTCGTTGTGAGTGTTGTTAACAGGTAGATGTTTCTTCTGATCTAACAGTAGGCCATTATACACGGTGAATGCAGACGGTGCAACAACAAAATTTGTCTAGAGCAAATATTAAAGGAACTCCTGACGAGAGTATGAAAATGGATAAAAACTGGATAATAACTCTGCCCAAAAACTATTGAAAGCGCAATAAATCAATAACTAAACACGCCAGAGACATTTAATTGTACCTCGGAGAAAGTATGCCAGAGCTTTAAAATAGCTGACCCTATAGGTAAAATCACATATCTCGGAACTTCCCCGACCGCTTTTAATGAAACTCGACATATTGCATCAACATAGTTAACATAACGAGATAAAATTTTATACGAATAGCTTTCCCTATATGCTGAATCTGAAGGTATTTTCCCGGATTTAATCCGTGCAAATTCCAATAACATAAAACGTTTGTACTTTAGTATTTAAATTATTTATTTAATAATTATATGTATTAAAAATTTATTTTTTTTACTCTTTCAGCTACTGGCATATCTAAAAATGGTAAGTTTTATAATGTTTCCTATAAAATTGTTTTAGTAATTAATCGGCACTTATAATAATGTTGTACTGCTGTGCCCAAAAAATAAGGTGACATTGTATTTATTTTAAAAATTCTTTATTTTTTCTTCCAAATCAATTTTATCCCCTTCAAGGTAATCCCCTCCCGATGCAATGTACTTACGCCAACGGATTTTCCAATCTTCGAAACACTGGTTGTAGTCACTTTCCGGGATGGTCTTCAGTTGCATCTTCGCTGCGGCTTGAATCTCCTCTATCGTATAAAAACGGAACGCTCTTTTGAGCTCGGTGAACAGCCAGAAGTCGCACGGCGCCAGATCAGTTGAATACGGTGGTTGTGGAACCATATGGGTTGAGTTTCTGGCGAAATGATCACGAATTACGAGGGCAGTAGGAGATGGTGCATTATCGTGGTGTAAAAACCAAGATTTGTATTTCCAAAATTCCGGCCTTTTTAGGCGGATCTCGTTACGCAAACGATGCATAACGTTCAAATAATATTCCTTGTTGACTGTTTGACCGCTTGGAAGGAATTCATAATGCATAACACCTCGTTAATCGAAGAAAACTGTCAACATGACCTTGATTTTTGAGCGACTTTGGCGCGCTTGTTTTTTTGCTCTCGGCTCCCTTTTGGCACGATATTCGCTCGATTGATCGGTTGTTTCAGTGTCGTAAGCATAGATACAGGTCTCATCGCCTGTTTTAATGCATTTCATGACACCTTGGTAGTCGGAAAGCATCGTTTCACACACTTCAACGCGACGCCTTTTTTCCCAAAAATTTCAATGTTTTCGGTACCAGTCGAGATTTGACGCCTTTGAGGCCCAAAACATCCTTCAAAATGGTATTGGCTGAGCCTTCCGATATGCCAACTTCATCAGCAAGATCTCTAATTGTTAATCGACGGGTTTTCAACACCAAATCTTTGATTCGTTGAACGTGAGCTTCGTCGGTTGAGGTTGATGGTCGCACTGGTCGCACTGGTCGCTCTTCGTCTTCGACACGTTCACGGCCGGCTTGGAACTCACTATACCAATTGTAAACATTTTGTTTAGACATAGCCTCATCACCAAAGGCTTTCTACACCATCCTCAACGTATTCGCAGCAAAAAATTGATTCTGTAAACAAAATTTAATGCAAATTCTTTGCTCCACAAATTTCAACATCACAAAAAACGAAAAACTCACTTTTAGCAGCTCACAAAACGAAACGTATCTCAAACGCTAATGAATATTTTGACATGAAATTTGACATAAATGTGACGGACAGTACTGTAAACCTAAAAAAAATAATTCCCCAAATCCTTCGACGCGCGCAATAAAGGGTTAAATATTTGCCTAGATGCACATTCATATTTTTCATGCAAATTGCTACACACACATACTCACATATAAGAGCCAAGATACAAAAGCCATACGCAAGCACGCTCACCATGTGTTTATGAAATGCTCAGAGGTATTCTCATTGGACGAATTCTGCAGTCTACTCATTATGTTGCGGTTTGTGGCCTGCGGCTTCATGGTTCATTTCACCGTCAAATAAATTATTTAATTTCAGCGCTCACTTATTTACACACCAAATCATTAATTCATATGTAGGTGTATAGTTTGAAGTGTATATGTTTGTAGCGAACTTATGTTTGTTTGTGTAAGGTTGTGTATTTAAGTTATTGATTTATGATTGCGCTATATTTTTTTTTTCGTTTTAAGTTTATTTTTTTGAGGTGGAAGCGTACATCTGTAGTAGTATTTGGCGCTGGGACTTTGTTATCAGAGTTCATGTTGAATAGCTTGGACAGCGCTATATGAAAGTGAAAAGTAAGATGATACAATTGTGTTTTTTTTCGAGCATCAAAATTTAAAATTGTCATCAGTTGCTAACAATCGTTTAACATGGCGATAAAATCGATATCGAATCAAACACTTAATTAAAGTTTTCATATTGTCATAATTTTGCGAAAAATTATAAATTCCATGGCAAGCAATCACATCACCTCTTTTCGTTATACACACAGTACATAAGTATATATCCATACATGAATTCCGTATTCAACCCTCCTTATTGAAATATGTATAAGTAGAATGACGAGCATTTAATTCACCGTTGTGCATTCCAAGTGCACAATGAACAATTTGCACAATTTTACACCAACAAAATGTGGCATTTAATTTACAGCCAATCAAATGGTTTGCTGACATGTCAGAACTATTTAAAATAGCTCTAGTTAATTTATTAACGCACAGACTTCCCTCAGCATATTCTCAATAGAGGCTATTTTCTCCAATTTCAAACTGACATCATTATCAGTAATTTTATGGATAATTCATGAGCATAATCAGCACTGATTCGCCCAAGCTGCCATAGTTGATACTTACGACTGCAATCTGCTATGCGTTGACTTCGGTGCCTTTGTGTTTGTTTGTGTTGGTGGCAATGAATTTCTACATGAAATTAGCACATTTGCGTTCATTGATATACAAATAAGTGTGAATGTAGTTACTCATAAATTAATTTCTGAATCTAAGTGATGGAAATACATAACAACGGCAGCAGTGGTAATTAAAGCCCGAATTTACAAAATGTGTATCTTTTGGTCAGTCGTATAGAATGCTTTTGGTAAGGAAATTGGATAGTGGAACAAAATGGAGTTTTAAATTCTTAAAAGATTCCTAAACAGCATCTATCAATGAAATCTACTTTGAGAACACAGTATAAGGTATTAGAGAGCAGTTATTTGAAAAAATTAATAATTTAAAGTAGGGAACTACTTACTAATGAAAAAAAATACAAAGAAATTTCAATGCAAAGAGGAATGTCTCTTATCATTTCAAAGAACATTCTTTGGCATCTATTTTTTGAAGTTTACTTCTTTCAAAGGTTGGTCTTTTCATGGAGTACAATTTTTGATGACTCGTTCGAGCATTTCGAACGAGTGGTAACTGGCGGATGACACACGTGATGTTTTGCTCGAAGGCCTGAATCTAAGCGGTATTGTCCGCATGGTCTCGTGATCTTGGTGGCCAATAGACCGACCCAAAATATGAAATTATCTGTTCACCAAAATGTTCCCTTAATAAATCCATTGATTGATACGATGTGTGGGAAGTGGCGTCGTCTTGTTGAAACCAAATGTCGTCGGAATCACGAGTTATCATGTCGCAGCAACGGTCGTTATTGGCGTTTAGGTTTTCTCCGGCGTCAGGTTTGAAGAAAAATATGGACCGACGATTCCACCGGCTCACAAGCCACACCAAACCGATACATTTTCCGGATAAAATGACAGGTCGTGAATCTCTTCAGGTTGCTCTTCGTCCCAAATGCGCTGCACAAATTTGGGTTCGATAACGTCGGATTTTCCTAAAACCTTTCAAGGGCCCATAAAGTGAAAAAACTATATTTTTATTTTATGCGCAAAGTCGATCTATGCGTCAGGTCGAGTTGCTGCGAATGGATGCTATTGAGGAAAGTACCACTATTTGGATCAACCGTTACATGCTAAAAATTCATTTGAAATTCTGTGTCCTCAAATAAGTAGATACTAGTTTTATTCTTCTCTTAATTTCAAAAAAAGCCTTTTAGTGCGGAACAAAGTTTCCGCTGTTTCTCAAAAGTTGGCTCCAGCAGGTTAGTGGTAATCAACTTAGATACATGTATCCAAAACATGAAAAACTCAACCTAGGCATAATTGGAGACGTTGCTTGATGAAGATCCAGATCAAACGCAAGAAGAGCTTGCTTCAGTTTTGGGAGTTACCCGTCAAGCCATTCACCGCCACTTCGGTGGGATTTCTGAAGTTATACGCTCTCAAGTGCTTAACTCTTGATCCCTCCCAAACGCGGGACAGTCAAGAAGGAAATGTTGGGTTGTTTCTTCTTCTGCAGATGGCGTCTGGTAAGATTCCTAACCTTGAAAGACCTGTAAATGAGTTCAAGGCTACTTAGTATCGCGTCGTGCTATCCGAGTAAATGGTAATTAGGAAGGCTGAAGCTGGAGTTGATAGAGAGCTCTAGATAGTAAACCCCCCATCAACTTTTTCCCTAAGCTTCGATCTATACATAAAGAAGCTCACTGCATATTTCCTCCAACGGCTTTCTCCCATCTATAGCTCTCTCGTCGGTATATGAGCAAAAAAGAAGCCGACAAAGTTCGGTTTGGTGACTCCATGGTTTAAGTGATCCAGTATGAAGTCAAAATGAGTGAGAATATTCGAGTGTTCAGCCCGTGTTCTTTTAAGAACCCAGATTCTCTGACTCTAATAGCCACTTTCTCAATATACATTCTGCCTAAGTTAAAAATGGCGATAAGTGCTTAGTGCCTCACGTATACTGGTGAGCGCCACCCTTTTCTAAAGCCCTCAACCACATAAAGACTCCATAGAACATAATGGGCTTGACTATGGTGTGATAGTGCCAAAAAAACACTTACGGTGAGAGCCTCCGCTTTTTCCAATAGCTCCTCTAAGGCAAACGATAACTTTTTGCTCTCTCTTCGATATGCAGCTTCCATGAACGCCTCGTATCCAGAATGGGCCCTAGGTATTTCATTGTATCCTCCGGTTGCAGACGAATGTCTCCCATTTGCGATAGCGGATCTTATAGTATATCTTATAGTAAATAAAATCATCTCGGTTTTACTTGGGTTGATGGCGAGTTCACTTCCGACCGCCCAATTTGTTACGGCGTCGAACTTTCCTTTGACAAAGTCAATCACCAGCCAGTCACGATTTTTAAGTTTTTTAAGCAGGTCGTTCACGACCAGGATTCATAGAAGATGACAGAGGTTCCGCTACATTCATTTCGTCGAGCGCCAGCGTTGCCACATTCCGTTTCAATTACTCTGTCGCACAAAAGACTGAGTATTGAGGTGTGTGAAGTTCAATTCAACCCCGAGACCGTCCAGAGGGTAACGACTGCCTCCAGCAGGACGTTGTTGAATGCTCCCTCAGTAATAATATAACATAACAATCAATTCAATACTCCGCAGTGAAGCATATTTTGCTTTCCTACATCCTTATTTAGATAGATACTCATAACTTAATTTGCATTATTTGTATAAATAACCGTTATGGTGAATAAATAACCGAAGGCTTCTGAATAAAGACCGGCAGCAGATAATGTCATTTTGATATTGTCATGAGCTTTAGCCAAATCAGGCTAATGAGACGCACGCAAACACAATGCACTCGCAGATATATACATATGTATGTATATGTGACACAGTGTCTATACATTTACAAGTATATGCTGGAATCTCAGACATTTTATTGTCTGAATTAAGTATATATACGTATGTCAAACTAATGCACTTCCTTCATCATTAATAAGGAGAACTAACTATCGCAATTGTGGTTCAATGCTCTGTGGCTCCACCATTATGAGCTTGCTCAAGGTGATGTGTACCAATTAATAACTGATTATCGGTAATAATCGATAATAATGTAGGACAGGCTTCTTGCAGCTTGACACGAAATGCAAGACTGGAGTCTCTTCAAGGAAGTGTTGTGGCATAGACTCTGGCACGAGTTGTAAAGTTTGTGGGTTGTACACAGTATAGTTGAAATTTGCAAATTCCATTATGATTTTGCTAACTAACGGAAAATGTGCATAAAATATTTTTATACTAATAAACGCTAAGGATAAACAATTTTATATGGTAACCACTTTTTTCAAAAATAAAATTAATTATTTTAGTGAATTAGTTTTAGAGGTGCAAATGGGGTGTGGTAGTTACTCTGTATATCCAGCCACAGTTGAGCGACCATACTCAATCCCTATTCCTGCGTCCGCGTCGAGCACCTCAGGTAACGTGAACAGCTTTGAGTAAGATGCAAGAACCATAGATCTTGGAGTCACGGCTAAGAGAGAGGGAGCCTTGAAGAGTCCACTCCGAGGTAATCGGTTCCCATGACAGTCGGGTCTACGTAACTGGAACGGACTCTAATTTTTATCTGGCCAAGTACTGTCAACTCGGCTGAATTTTGCCCCTACAACAACTACAACTGGTAATCGGTTTAAGGGCTCAACAACATTGCAGCGTCTGCCCACCACAAGGTGCGGCTGAAAGCGGGCGTCAGTTTTGGAGCAATCGGTTCGCTATATAAAAGGTAGCAAGGAAACTTTCTCCCCAAACTGGAGTTGTGCCGCTGGGTTTGGGAGCTCCCATATAAATATGTAATTCCAACAAAAGGAACAAGAATGCCTCGAATATTGACCTCCGCAAACGTTAACGTACACTGCAAACTCACAAAGGAACACGATTTACAAATATGCACCTGGGATATCCGACCCTTTATAAAGAAGACGCCGCTATCCAGCTAGTGAATGTCCTCAAAAAATACAAGGCCGACGTCGTCGCACTCCAGGATATGCGATGCATTGGATATGGTTGCACGAAATATACAGCATGCGACGTCCACTACAGCTGTCATGAGACGATGTACAAATTTGGTATAGGATTTCTGGTTGGTCAGAGGCTTCGTTACTTTGTCTCCATATTCACCCCGACGAGTAAAAAATAACCACTATCCGCATTAAAGCTAAATTCCATCACATTATTGTAATACGTGAATACTCCCCGACGGAGGAAAGAGATGGCGATTCCAAAGATGAATTCGTACCAATCCTTGGAGGCAGCGTATTAAAAGTATAACTGCCACGTTGTTAAGACCGTACTCGGTGACTTCTGAGAAGATGGACCGCTGGAAAATTTAGCTTACACGACAGTACCTCCGACAATGGAGAGGGGCTACTTGACTTCTTCGCGGTGCGTAACATGGTGGCTTATAGCACCACCTATTGTCCTCTCATCAAAACGCGTGCAACCAATTTGATCAGCACTTCGAAAGCTGAATGTAGAAAATCTGCGATCATAACATAAAGCCAAGGATTATCGATAACCAAAGCAATTTCCATCACGAAGACGTAACATATGCGAATACTGAGACTTTATCTGCCGTTCTCTTCATACCGCTCCGGAAGAGGCGCTGTAGAGAAAAAGCTACCTGTAAAGCCACCTCACAGCCGTTTGTGACTAGGACTGTAAAAGCGAGAAGAGGAGGGAAAATAAGTGTATTATCAACAAAAAGAAGAGAGAGCGGAAAGACGGAGCGGAGAGCTTACGTTGCTGACTGTAAAATCAGGAATTAAAACCTGTT
This sequence comes from Bactrocera correcta, assembly GCA_027475135.1. Classification (NCBI taxonomy): domain Eukaryota; kingdom Metazoa; phylum Arthropoda; class Insecta; order Diptera; family Tephritidae; genus Bactrocera; species Bactrocera correcta. Next base: position 67,878,512 of record CM050327.1, on the reverse strand, counting down.
AACAGACACACTGCATACACTCAAAATATGGAGGGAATCCTTCTCGAACCTGTTAAATGAGAATGAAGCAGTGCTGCGACTGATGAAGAAGAACCCGCACCAATAATCCACCTCGACAACTTTGTCATATTGCCACTCGATAAAGACATGGTGAAAATAGCTCTAACGCGGCTTAAGACCAACAAAGTTCTAGGGACCGATGTGTTACCGCCTGAACTATTTAGACACGGTAGCGAGTGGCTGAAAAAGCGCTTGTTTCAGCTGCTAAACATGATTTGGTCGAATGAATATATAGTATGTCCAATTATCGAATAATATGAATGTAGTCTGCCCTATCCACAAAAAGGGAGATTCCGCCGTCTACGCTAATTATCGCGAAATCAGTCTACTTAATAACGCACATGTGGTTCGACAGTGTTGTGTGAAAGACTTAAGTCCATTTTAAATAAACTGATTGGATCTTATCAGTGTGAATCATAGAAAGATTCCACGTGTCTTTTGAACTACCTCACTGTCGGTAGCTATAAATTTGAAAAAGTTAAGCACTTGTACACATAAATTTCATAAATAATCTAAGCCTGAAGATCAAGCGCAGAAAAACTGTTGCCAACAGGTGCTACTTTGGGATCGCTTGGCAATTGAGAAGCAGATGCCTTCAAACTCTATAAGTTATGAACAATGACGACCTTGGATGAAAATGTACTAAGAGCATTCGAGAGACTGTTCTTCACAAGATCTTTAGAGTTAACCGAGTGAGCTATAGGTATTGAAATAGATGGAACCTCGAACTTGGCTGGGACAGGGATATAGTAAAGCGCATACAAATTCAACGAATGCGCAGAAAATAAAAGAAATTTTAAGTGAGATATGCAAAGAAGGTAGAAAGTTTTAAAATTTATGAAAAAAATAATGTTTTTATTTTAGCTTGTTGCCACCTTATTAAAAAAAGTAAATTTCGAGTAGAAATAATGCAAACACAACCAACATTTATTTTCATAGAACTTGCGTACGAACTTCTATAATTAGAAACTGCAAATGCTGATTTTTCTTGCATGCATGTCAGCTGCATAAGAACAATAACAACAACAACATGCAATGTTTGTGTGCACCACAAAACCACAAAGAGATGTCAACACAGTGGCACGTACTTTACAACTTACTTACACACACACATATACACAGCAGCTGCATGCTTGTATTGAGTGCAGTCATTAAAAACTCAGTGCGGTTAAGAAAAGGAGGGTGCCTACATACATATACCGTTACATTATTTTTTTTTTTGTTTTTGGGGTGCGAGTGGTGTAGTGTAGAAATAAGACTGCGTAGTGAACTTAATGAGAGTGTATGTGTACATGTTTTTTGTACACATATGTGGAAGTATTAGGGTGGGCCAAAAAATAATCCAACTTCTACCTGTAAAATCCTCTAACTGGTGAGGTTAGGTAAGGTTAATCTGGTAAACCAATAAGTCACGCATAGACCAGTTTTGGTCTTTTGCAATGCCAGATTCAGTTCAGTTACGTGGACCAAGAGGAAAAGTCAACCTTTAGAGTGCCTGTGCTTGACGCGAATTTTAACAGTCTTTGCGGCTTCAGTATCGCTACCTTCTCCAGTGTAGCATACTGTGGAGACTTCAGATGCTTACAGCGTTGTCTTGACAATGCGGGACAAGTGCAGAAGAGATGATCCATTGTTTCCCTGGTGCCCTGGCCCAGATATATCCTGCAGTCTTCTCGTTGTGTTAGCCCCATCCTGCGTATGCTGTTTGCCCAACCGCCATTAACCATCGCGCTATGTATGCTCGAAGATTCTGTATGTAAATTCTTCTGCAGCCAGTAGTCGTCTAGCCGATTTTGCTGCACAGTTTTCAGAGAAGAGGTGCATAGGTGGCAGATCCAACAGCTTCCGATAGGTTCCGTTCGTCTGTCCACCATACCACTACCCCAAAATACTTTGTGGGTCCTTGAGAGAGAGTTGTGTCTCATTTATCGAAGGGGATTTTTAAAGAGGAATTTTGAGGTTTCTTGAGAACACAAGCAGATCTGTTTTCTCCGGATTCAATCTCAGACCCACTTGTGATGTCCAATTCTGGAGTGTATTGTGAATGGTGATCACAATACTGCTAATGGTCTGTAGACACCTTGCAGTTATTAAGATATGCCACTATCTTAGAGGCCTTCCTTTCAAGTCATTTATCACTAATGTCTATAGAAGCGGAGATAGCACTCCACCTTGGAAAATACCTCTACAGACTTCCTTAGTCATTTTACCTTCATATCATTCTGTTCTTAATCCCCTAAAGGTCAAAAGGCTTCTGATCCAGCGTTGTATAGCAAGATCAACACCTATTGACTGGATATTCTTCCGAATACTTTCCGTAGAGAGGTTATTGAATGCTCCAGAAATGTCCAGGAATGTTCCAAGAGCGTATTCCTTGTATTCTAGAACCCTAATGATATTAAGTACCAGTGTATGGCATGCAGTCTCTACTGATCTGCCCTTCGTACATAAGGGCACAGCGCCTTGGATAATTTCTATTTCGATGTGTCCTGGCAGTTTTCCGTCTACTCTCCGCTACTTTTGCGAATTAGACAGGGTGAAGCGGAGCTTCTTGTAGTCGCTCAGGAAATGTTTATGTTCGTTCCCTCAGTCCTTGCTTTCTGCTAGCTTGGCAGAGTTGAAACTTTGCTCATATTTAAAGAGAATTTCGTAGGGTTGTCTAAGCACCTATTTTTCAGAATACATATTCGAAAACAAATTATGGCTTTTGACCCACCCTAGTGCCTTTATATACATAAATACGAACTCATATGAAACGAACAACACACATTTCTGCACACACGATTAGCATGTATGTATGTATGCGTGTATATAGCTTTCTAACTTAGTGTATGCAAGCACACAAATTCATTTGTAGTGGAAAAAGAGTGGCTTAAAGGATAAGCAACTGGATTAGTTTGGTAGTTAACCGCAAAGTAGTTGCAGTTTTAAGCAAAATAACATATTAGCAAATGTACAAGTGAAAACGACAGTTTTAAATGAGAAAACAAATAACGTCAGCAATTGTGAACTCAACACATGTATGTATGCATAAACAAGTAGATTGGGTTGCAAAGAAATTTTATAAATGCATGACGATAAGCTTTATTTAGTGGCTTTGCATGTTTTGTTTAAGCTTACTTTCCTAAAACTTGCGTCATGCAAACTAATGCTTTTACCAACGCAAATACCGGCACTACAACACAACCAAACAGGAAAAAAAAAAAAACAACAAAAAGATTTGAAAATAATATTTACAAAATGAAAAATTGCGAAAAGATGGCAATTTATTTTTATTTAAAAGCATTTAGTACCGAAAATGTTCTGCCACAGCAGCAGCTGCTGTGCTGCGAATGAAAACTTAATTTCCCAACAACCAGATTTAAATGCATGTATTGTTATTCAATTTCACACGAAAATAAAGTAAATGCAATAATAAAAGCAAAAACACAAAGAAAAACAAAAGCAAAAACACAAAGAAAAACAAAAGCAAAAACACAAAAATACAATTTGTTTGTTGGCAAACTGCTAGCAGAGCGTAGCACCATGGCGTATACGTGCTGCACTTGCTTATGCATTGCTGCAGTGCAAAATATCACTCATACGCAGTGCTGGTGTGCTGGTCGGCCATTGTGGTAGTGAGTACGCTGACTTCGTGCGGCGTATGCGGTGAATGGCTGTGCTGCGGGTGCATGTTATGACCTAATAACCTTTCGGCAATGTTTTTGCTATTTTTTGAAAGTGTTCACTCGCACTCACACATGCATTACACACATACATACATGCATACACACGGAAATACTCTGGAAAAACATTAGTTTGCTTTCAACTGTTCTGCCGGAATCGGATTTTGGGGCGGCGTGATCGTGCGGCAGTTTCGGGTATTTAAGGTTATATTTGCAGTGTGTCCACATGTATATATGTATATGTCTGTGTGACTTTTTTAGTATATTCAGCTGCACTCAAAAAATGGCAAATTTTAATAGGAAAAATGAGTTAAAAGTGAAGCTGACAATCTCTGGTTTTCACGTTTTGTTATCATAGAAGTGAAATTTTCTTAGAAACAAAATATTGTTTTGCTTTATTTAAGTGATGTGTGGCTTTAAAACTTTCCAAATAAGGAAGGGTGAAAGCGAACATTTTATACTTTTGCAAACTACAAGAATCAAAGTTAGAAAAATATTTTAAGGTGTAAAATGTCAATCAGAAGGTCAGAATCCAAGCAATTTTATACTAAAAAAGTTTCCTTGATATCATTAAGGTACCTTAAATGTAATCACCAATCCTATGGAGTGGGAAAATCCTAAAAATAAATATATATATAAGGGCGAGGTCAATCAATCTGACGATTCTATCTATTTTAGGCACTGTAAATGTTATGAGTAAAATACGCTCAGTAATTTTCATCACTACATATATCCCAGATCTAGACCGATGCATAAAGTCATCCCGAAGTTTGAGGATCTTTATATTGGGAATATGGGGGCTCAGGGAAGTATTGACCTGATTCAACCCATTTTTGATACACAGAGTTACTATTATCAGGAAAGTATTCCTCAGCATTTTATTAACATACATATCTCACACTTTAACTGATATTTTCGGTCCAAAGTCAATTATAGATACTGGTTTTCACATTTTCGTTATCTAGAGGCTTGAACAGTTTTTATTGGATTTTAGCAAATTTTTGTCATATAGTGGCATACATTAAAACAATTATTATTGCAAAGTTATATTCCTTTGCGTCAATTACTTCCTGATTTGTGTACTGAAAAGTGAAAGAATTGTATGTAATTTGAAATTAAGCTGTGTGTGATTTCATAAAAAAATGGGCGGTGTCACGTCCATCCAACTTTCACCCTGACTCTCAGAAAACCCTATTATGCCCTTTCGGAGGTAAAAATAAAAGTCTCTAGCGTATTCAGTTATTGATTTATTGCGCTTTTAGTAGTTTTTAACAGTATCGTGAGAGAGTGGGGAGTGAGAGGGGTTATCTGCCGATTTCTTCCATTTTCACAGTTCCAGTAGGAGTTCTTTCAGTATTTTCGTCAAGCATATTTGGTTGTTGTGGCTTTAGTTTTTTAGGAGATATGTATATTTAAGGGTGTATTCTAGTCTAGAAGCATGAATTTCAGGTAATTTTAAAGTGTCGTAAAAAAAGGCAATTAATAGTTTTACTATCCATTTCTATATTAGTTATTTATTAATTTTTGAAGAGTACAGAAAAAAATTAAAAACTAAAAAAAGTAAAAAATTTCAATAATTATGAGCTGACGAAGTGGGGCGTCTCTAAAAATTTCCACGTGACCATGCCCATCATTGCAACCCTCTTAGTTATCTGAAACCAAAAAAAAAAACAAAAAAAAAAAGATTATTAATGTAGAATAATGTCGCAATGGCCGGAACTACGGAAAAGTGAGAAACATTTTTTTTTCACAAAATGGCGACTGCCTGAAAAAATAATTATTTTTTTGATTACTTTTTCTGACTATTTCGAATTTTTTAAAAATAATAAAAATAAACATTTTGGGATGGGGCTAGTTCCAACCATAGACAAGCCTATAAAGAAGACTCTATTAAAATTTCAAGTAAATCGGTCTAGGAGAACCTGAGATATCGGGGGCATCGTTCCGAAAAAGTCAGTTTTGAGAAAAACGCGCTTAAAGTTTCGCGTTCCGGCCAAACCAGTTTGAATGCCGGGTCAGAAAAATGCCTTTATCTCCGAAAATAATATGAATTTTGAAATATCCTCTTGTACACACATTCTTGAATAGTTAAACTTGAAAATCGATTTTTTCAAATTTCTAAACTAGAATACCCCCTTAACCTTTTATAAGTCGGGCTTTTTAAAAATTTGATTCCTCAGGTGCCACTTGCTGCTGCAATTCCCTATGTGTAATTAAAGTTTCATATATTTAGGTGCTTAGTTATGGCATACGGAATTCATTTAGAGCGTAAACAAAACAAATATTTTTTCCCAAATATGTCGAACTTTATGGCAGAACAATTATTTTTGCGTGGAGTTTTTGTTTATTACATTAATATGAGAAAACCCCCTACTGCAAGTTTGTTTTTATGCAAGTTGATGGTGAACATCTTCTAACTGAGCACGAACCTGACTTACAAGATTTAAGAGTTTTCCCTTTTTGGGTTTCAAAGACAAAGAAGCTCCTGAGCGGCCATAAAATTATGAAGATTAGTCGTTAAATATTGTTGCTAAATAAAAAAAGGAATCGTAAACCATTTAGAGCTTCACAAACTAGAACTGAAACCGTTCACATTGGAACAAAATGGTAAAAAATTGTCTTGTATGATTCTTCGCCTTAAAATCGGCACAAATCTTTTATAGCTTCAAATAAGCAAACATTTGACCAGGATGCGAGGTAGAGTAATGTAATTCTGCTTGTAACAAATCTACGAGAAAATTTAAAGGAATAAAAAATAAAAAAAAAAATAAAAAATTCATGGGGATTTATTGTTTTTCAAAATGTTCTCCTTCAAGATGTATACACTTTTTGAAGAGCTTGAAGCAATTTTGGAAGCAGTTTTACAACTCTAATTAAGGTATCTCCAAAATATGCCTTCTGAGCTCTTCAAACGCCTCTTCAAGTGTCGAAAAGTGTCATTCTATTCATTTTTTTTCGCACGAGCATAGAAATAAGCCATTCGGTGCCAAGTCAGGACTCATGTTTTGAATGCTCAAAGATGCAATTAATTCAATTGATATATGAGAGCTAGGCTTGTCGTGGTAAAGAGTGATTCGTGAAAGACAACTAGCCGACAAATGGTTGTGTAACACTCGGAACTTACTGTTCTTAGAGTGGTATGGTTGCAACGTATACCCAAATAAACAGCTACTATTTGCTTGAAAGTTCATCGTACGTGAGCAATTTTTGCTGGATTTTACTCATTTTGCAACACTTATGGAGTCGACTGATCTTTCATTTTGGGCGCATACACCACACAAGCACCACTATCGATTTTTTTTTTATATTTCTCTCGACCAATCGATACAAGCCCTTTTAGAACGCTTTTGTAAGATCTAACTTGAAAGTTTTTTCTACAGTCAAATGTTCATGAAATATTGAAAGTATGCTGGTCTTCTTCTTCTTCTTTACTGGCGTAAACACCGCTTACGCGATTATAGCCGAGTCAATAATAATAATGCTGGTCTTACTCGCACAAAAATATTTGAGCCACCATGCACATAGTTTATTTGTTTTTTACATGTTTTTATATCTATATATATATAGGTATATGGTGGCTGAAGCGCACGCAGCCGCTATTGACCATCATCCTTGGTAGAGCATTATATAATATATTTTATTTGCTAGAAGTGCCTGCAATTTTAATTTGGAATCCAATATTACTCCCAGATACTTCAGCAGCAGCTGTGAAATAATGTCGCATTCACCTATGGTGAGTGATGCCCTTTCTTCCACCTTTTTTGTGCTTATGAGAAAGACTTCCGTTTTCTGCTCAGCCAACTCTAAATTCATGGTAGCAAACCGTTGATGCAGACTATTTATGCTATCAATGCATTTGAGCCGGATATCATCCAGATGTTGTGCCACTGCTAGCACATGAGGTCATCCACATATGGGATTGTCGTACATCAAGTTCCATAGTAGAGGGCCTAAGACCGATCCTTGCGGTACTCTGCTGGATATACTCGTAGTGTAGCTCTGAGTGCTCTCGAATAACAATCTCCTATTTTCAAAATAGCTTATTTACAAGATAATGGGGTGCGCGTTTTACATATAAAGCTTTGATTAAATTTTCCCACTTTGCGAAGTTGAACGCGTTCATTATCTTTTTATGCCATCTTTCCATATTTTACTACTTACTGCACATTTCGCACTATCACTTATTTCCCTTAGTGTGTCAGAAGAAGACTTTTTTTATAAAGCCGTATTGTTTCGCTGATAATCCGCCGGCTTTTTAGATCGCTAACTTCCAGCGATTCCATATTGTGCTTTCATACATTTTGCCAATTGTGAAAAGCATGCACAAAGATCAATAAGGCGACGGTTTTTAGGTGGGTTTTTTAGTTTTGCAAGTAAAACCAAAAGCTGTATTCTCCACGGATCGGGCAACATCTTTTCTACTATACACGCGTTGTACATTTTGACGAACAAGCTCTGTCTTAGAGTCATTGTCTCTTTTAATGCTTTATTTGGTATATCATTAATTCCAGGCGCCTTGGTGTTTTGTTTAATGTTTTCTCTTTATTAGGGGTGCTAACAAGTCATTGTCTCACTTGCTGATTTACCAGTAGAATAGGTGCACCATACAATGACTATTGCAGAAGCTGTCAGGAGGTAGAAAAATAGGAGACAGTAAAATAAGTCTATGTACAGAGAATGAATCGCAACTGTCTGTTGATGCAGGCAAACTGCATGTACTGATGAACTTCACCAGTTGCAGGGATTGTTTCAGAGAGGAGACAATACAGTGAGGTAATATTTGTGGCATTGGTTTCACAATGAGCTTCTTAAAGTCCTGGGGGTGTCGCCAGATAGGCACTCTGATCGCCTTCCTACCTACAATCCATTACCTGTTATTTATTCTAAATATAATGGTCGAGTAGAATATAAAATAATTTTACGTAGAAAATTTTATTAAGTTATTTTAATGTACTAAATTGAATTTCTACATAAAATAATTACAAAATATTGCAGTACAAAAGTTACCTTCATGTTGATATATTACATACTATATGTAAGTACATTAAGGTGTACATTATTTCGCAAGTTAATTTTTTTTTTTGCAGGCGCAACATACAGTTTTAGCCTTTGAGTTAAAAATAATTATTTATAATTACTTAATTTTATGGGATCCTTATCAGACTATTTTATTTAAAATTTAATTTTAAATCATGCCTCAACCAAGTTTTTTTTTCTATGTATTTAACATGTTATATTTGATGTTTTGTATGACAATTTTTATTTGCAATGTCATTTAAAGGGGCTTTAAAGGCTTCAAATAATCGACTTTTTTGAGAATTTTTTTGCGACAGAAAGAAACAATTGATTAAAGCGAAGTTTCCAGGGTTTAAAGTTATATATCTAACATCATCCGAAAATAATACAAAATTTTGGATACGAAATCTTTGATATTCTGCCTTTGGGAAGCAATTGTCCGTTGCATCTCGGATACGGCGGACGGCGGGCAGGATGCACGTCACAACTTCCATCTGAATCACAAAATTCAAAGATATTCTTATTTGCTAATAACTCATCTTCTGGTTAAACTAAGAAAATTGGAAAAATTGTATAAAATTCTACAAATTTTTGGAAATTAAGAAAAAAAAAAAATGGTTTTAACCAAAAAAACTTGTTCAAACTTGACATTTCTCAGTTTTTTCAGTTTAAATAAAAGATAATTTATTGCCAAAGATAATAAATTTTTTCCTAATTCCATGCGACCTTTAGTTTTTTTCTATCCTGCCCGTCAATGTAGAAAAATTGTAAAACTGAAAAACCGAGAAATCGCCCGTCAAAGTTTTCGCTTGCAGCTCAAGGGCTCATATACATGCGAGACGCTCGGCCATTATTTCCCCTTTAGCTCCGACAATATCTCAAATTTCCATCCATAACTTTGGGGACATATTCTTAGATATTTTTTAAAGAGACTTAAGCACAAAAAAAAAAAAAATTTTTGGAAGCTTCTGAGGCATGCTCCCGCTTAACCTACGGCTTTGAAAGAAGGATATACTTATGCAAAATTTACAGCTAAACAGAAAATATCTAATTGAGTTTAACTTAAAAATATTGATTTAGAAGTCATAAGCAGTTAAACTTGTCCAGCAAATGTATTGAACACGTATACAAATGACTCGTAAAAACTATGTTACTCATACGACATGTTGTACTATATGAATACAATACACTTGAAGCATAATTTCAACTGCGTATAAGTTTTAAATGAAGGATTTTATGAAAAAAAATCATTGAGAGTTTTTTTGTAGAGCTAAATTTTTTTCTTAAACTATTAATTGCACAAAGGTTTGAGTTTATTTGTTTAATGCAAACTAGTAAAAATATCAAGTTATATATATGGAGAAGAGAAACTTGATTTAGACAATGAATTAAAATGAATAAAAATAGCTTGTTTACTTTGATTTTAAAGAAAAACGGAAACTTTACCTGAGACGTTTTAGAAGAAGAACTGAAACCTTACCTAACCTTTTTTAGGAGCAAAATTAAGACACCCTAACTTATAGAATATATAAATACATATACTTGTGGAAATGCACGTGTGAGCTGAAGCATGTTTTGGAAGCATACAAAGTCATAGCGGCATACAAAACAGGGCACACATATATATATATATATGTATATATACACATATGTGTGCATGCGTGCATAAGTATCTGTCAACTGACTCTAATCCTGCGATGTTACAGTTTGTTGTTGAGGATTTTCATTGTTGAAAATATGAGCCACAACCACAAGCCACAAATTATACACGCTGGCTTGGTGTGGATGCCTAAATTTCGGTTGTGGCAAATACGCTTATGTGTGTTTATATATATATATGAATATAAATATCAATTACATATGTAGATATGTATGCGCTTGGCAGTAAAACTCAGCCTTAGAATGGCACTCGTGCCACAGTTAGAATTGCTGAGTGCTGCATTGACGCACACACATGCAATTTTCTTAACACACACGCATACACATTGAAGTGTGTTTTGACAAAATTGAAATGGCAGATAGTTGGTGCACGGAGCTTTTGTAGTTTTAACTGTGGCGCACACGTCTTGAGTGAAATGTTGATTTCATTACCAGCACTGCCAATCGGCTGCCACTACTTCAAGAGTATCGCCAACCGCACAAAACAATCAAGCAACCATGTGAGTAAAGAGCCATACTTCCTTATGGAATCAAGTATATATATACATACTATATGCATGTATGTGTGAATATGTGTTTGTATTTGTTTGCGTATGTATGCGCTGGAAGGCAAGCAAGCAAGTATTTCAACCGCTGCCGCCGACAAGTATCATAATTTATATGCTGGCTGAGAGTGTTAAAGTGGCAACACAAAAATGTGGTGCCACAAAACGCAGCTAACACGCACACACACACACACGAAGCCAAGCAAGCAAACACACATATGTGATACACTTAAATTGCGCAAAATTCTCGTAAAACCATACAGTTACACTTAAGTGTCAGCCGGCATAAATACATATATGTGGCATACTCACACACATACTCGTATCATGTGTGGCAACTATAAAATACTGTTGTTGTTTTTATGTTCATACTTTCGAGTGGATTATGGAATTAAGATTTAATTTAACATTGTCTTTATATGCGCATACACTTGCGCTGGCATATGCTCTCAAGCACAAATATCAACACATGCACAAACACACATACATGCATGCATGCACGCATACAGTTGCATATTTGCGCAAAAGCAGTAAAATGGCCTGAATGTTTATAAATGGCTTTGCTCTTAGTTTCAAGTGCAAAATGCACAAAGACAACTTATTCTCATGTATTTATTATGGGCAAACTTTGCTCTGTTTATAAGTGTCTAAATACATACAAACGTAGATATTTGTGTATGCGTCTGCAAATTTATTTTGTGAAAATTAGTATTTGCCACTTAAGTGTTAAATAACCAGTTGCGCAGAGTGTCTTCGCCGAGTTAGTGTAAATAGAAAATGAAATTTCCGCTAACAACTTTGTTTGGTTTCACTTTTGATGAAATTTTAACAAAAATTAAGCTGCAATGTGATATGTAATATCAAAAAGGATGTAGTAGGCAATTATTCCAGTAACTTACTCCATATTTCTGCTAAGCTCATATCAATACCGCAGAAAACTTTCGTTAAGAGTATGGTATTGATACGCTTCATAGCCAAAACATTAACCAAAATGTCTTGCAAAATGCTTATAGAAGGACATTTTTCGGAATGCTCTTGAAAATATCGGTCGTCGCCTTTTGGATAGCTGAAATGTCCTGAAATCACTGTCCTTTCATGGGCAAACGAAGTTTTCCCATCACAGGGTGCCAGATCGGGTGTGAAGAGTGAATGATTAATGGTTAATATGGAGTTCTTGTCAAAAATCAGTGACAAGCGTCGACCGATGACACGGTGCATTATCGTGCAACAGGCGCCAGGACCCTGCCTCACGGTATTGTGGTCGAGCACGACGGATGCGTGACAAAAGATGCTTCATAACACCAAGATAAAACACAGCATTAATCGTTTGGCCAGGTGGGACGAACTCTCGGTGTACAATACCCTCGAAGTCGTAAAAACAAATCAGCACTGTCTTTATTTTTGCGTTCAACAGTTATAGACGTATAAGCCTGGAGTTCACTAACGCTGAATGTCGTTCGTGACATCGCCCAGAAGATGGAAGTTAGGCATCAAACCATTTTAAACCATCTGCAGAAGGCTGGATACACAAAAATGCTTGATGTTTGAGTGCTGCGTAATTTGACTCAAGCAACCTTCTGCGATATTCTGCTGAAACGGAACGAACTTGACCCATTTTTGAAGCGGATTCTGACTGGCAAGGAAAAATGGATCACATATGACAATATCAAGCGGGAACGGTCGTGGTCAAAGGCCGGTGAATCGTCCCAAACAGTGACCAAGCCGGGATTGACGGCCAGGAAGGTTTTGCTGTGTGTTTGGTGGAATTGGAAAGGAATCATCCACTATGAGCTGCACCCATATGGCTGGACGCTTAATTCTACCATCTACTGCGAACAACTGGACCGCTTGAAGCAGGCGATCGCCCAGAAGCGTCCAGAATTGCCCAACTCAAAGGGTGTAGAGTTCCACCAAGGCAACAGCAGACCACACAATTTGTTGATGACTCGTCAGAAGCTACGGGAGCTCTGATGGGAGGTTCTATCGGCTCCACCATATAGCCCGGATATAGCGCCAAGTGATTACCACAAGATCCTGTCCGTGGCGAACGCCCTTGTTAGTGTAAAGTTGAACTCAAAAGAGGCTTGTGAAAAGTGGCTGTCCGAGTTTTTTGCAAATAAAGAGGGGAGTGTTATGAAATTCCGTCTAGATAGAAACAGATTATCGAACGAAACGGCGCATATTTGAACTAAATCCGATCACAGTAACTCTTTTTATAAATCATTGAATAAAGAGCAAAAAAGCGGATGGGTGGTATTTGACAACCTAATATTTATGTCTTACTTTGGGATGAAATTATATAGTTGATCTCTTACCGTATCTGTTAGCAATATAATTTAATTTAATTTTATTCATTTGGTATAATACGAGTAGTAGTAGTAGTATAATAGATGATGGTTGATACACATGTGCTACCACTAAATTCTTTATCAGGCTTTCTTTGTCTTAGCTGTATGGTGGAAGAGGAGGTGAAATAATCTTGTCACTTCCGCCTATATTGTCCGGCTTTTGTCAGACTAAGATTTAAATATCTCGATTGACACACCTTTGGAAATCTTAGCATAGCGGCTTTGTTTGGATATTAAACACCTTATCAAATTTGTGGTGAGCTCCAGACATTTCGTTGATCTATGAGGTGATGCGCCTGAAGGAGGTTTTGGGTAACACAAAGAACTAATATCTATACACGTGAGATCCATCGATTTTTCGGATTAATTCTATGACTTACCCTAACCTACTCGCGCCCAGTTGGATGCGATCTCCTCACTAGCATCTGTATTGGTAAAAACTTATCTCCAAGCGAAGTCCCCCTTCGGTTAAATATATTATAGTTTTAAGCAGTGGAACGTTGTATTTGTCGAATGAATCACTGAGATATCTTGCTAAAAAAAAAAACCTGAAGGTTTCTTTTCTGTTGGGCTTCCTTTTACTATGATTTGAGATACAAGTCTTGTCAGAGAAAATTTTATAGTTCGAGCGGGAGTACTACATAAAAAAAATATACTTTTAAGTTGGTCCAGAATTTCTTTTATTAAATGAGAAAATGCTTAAGGTACTGGAATATTTGAGAAAGTCTTCAAACCGAATTGGCTTAGAGTCACAGCGTCAAAAGTTTCACGATTTCAAGCTGATGAGGCCAACAGAAATCTCACAGTATACACGCTTAAAACGCAGAGATGATTGTGGGCAAATTGATGCCATTTTAAATGCAATCCTACATATACCAACACACGCTTGCTTATGTTTCGAGTACTGCATTGCACTCATGTGCCCTAAAAGTTCAACTATAAAAATAGTAACGAAAAGGTTATGTAAAAAGCGCTTTAGAAATTTAACTTGCCCTCC
>CM050327.1:67813722-67863722 GCA_027475135.1 Bactrocera correcta | reverse complement strand
CTTTAAATTTTGCGGGTTCAAAAACTTGGTATAAAACTTCGCTTGAAAAACAAGTTTAAGTGCACGGACACAAATCGAATGTTGGCTGTAAAAAATGATGAAGCTACCTTGGACACAAGCAACGTTTATCCGTGGTACAAAATGTTCTTAGACGGTCAAGAAGGTGAGAACGACGAAGGATATACCGGCCGGCCGACCTTATCAAGAAAAACATATTTAAGTGAAGAAAATAGTATTAGCCAAACATCGAATCACTATTAGAGAAATTTCTGAAGAACTGAACATATTAATTAGCTCGTGCGATTTGACTTGAAGCAAACGTTTTGGTATGAGTCAATCACCGCGAAGTTTGTTTAAAAATTGCTTTCATTTGTCCAAAGACAGCGTCGTGTTGTCACTACTCAGAAGATTGCAGGGGCGTGGTACAATGCATTCTTGCTAAAGTATCGTATGGTCAATAAAGAATATTTCCTGTAAGTTATGCACAATTTCTGTGAAGTGATCTCCAGGAAACGTGTGGACTTGTGGAAGACGAAAATTGTCTTCGTACCACGCTAACGCCCCTGCTCACGGTCTTGTGCTCGAATATTTGGCCAAAAACAACACATTCATGGTGCTGCACCCACCGTATTCCCGAGGCCCGACTCCATGTGAGACAAATACTGCATCACAGGAGGAGCTAAAGAAATCACAAACTGGCTTTTCTAGAGGCTTTGAAGATTGGAAAAACGCTGGCAGAAGTACAATATAGTATTTTTGATATATTATCGTGGGGTGATCACTTTGAAGGGTACAAAATAGATAGAAATACGATATACGATACCAAACCTCGTAATTTACTTTCATAGATTGTTTCTGTGCTATACGCACTTTGAACTTAAATTCTATAAAAAAGAGAAAGTTTAATATATTACAGCGGCAAAAAAATAGTTTATAGTCTATTTTTCTAACTTTCTTCTGAAAAAAACAAATAAAAAATTATATAAATATGAAGCGAAATACTGTGAAGAAAATAATTGCTAATTTTCAAAACGGTTTAAAAATTAATGCAAACGTTTCAAACAAGCCAAAAAAAAAGTTCATTTTACGAAAACGTGTTTCGAAAAATATCTCGCTCGGGTCCTGAGGGTATAGCTTCTCATTTTAATTGAAGTTAGATCCTTTTTTTATACAGGCGCTCTATTACAAACGCACAGCTCCAAATACCTTAGAATCATCAATTCGTTCTTGTTTTCTGTATATTTTGATTGTTTTGTTTGTTTTAAACTGCTTTTATCTCCCCCAAAAAGGACTTGATTTGTCATAACAAGCCGATATCAGATCAATACAGCATATACAAGGTCTGTCGCAAAAGAAACAGGACTTTTCAAAAAAACAACAAAATAGCTAATATTTTTCAAAAGTTATATTTTTTATTCAGAGTAGTTTCCTTGTGCTTCGATACAGCGTTTAGCCCGGTCAATTAATATTTCAAATGATTGTTTTTCGGAATGTTCTTTAGAATATCGGGCGTCGCCTTTTGGATAGCTGAAATGTCCTAAAACCAGTGTCCTTTCATGGGCTAATGAAGTTTTCCAAATAGGTAAAAATCACAGGGTGCCAGATTAGGTGAGTAGGGCGAGTGATTAATGGTTAAGGGAGCCTTCTAGTCTAGAAGCATGAATTTCAGGTAATTTTGAAAGTGTCGTAAAAAAAAGGCAATTAATATTATTACTATCAATTTTTTTATTTGTTATTTATAAATTTTTGAAGAGTACAGAAAAAAATTAAAAACTAAAAAAATTTCAAAATTATGAGCTGTCGAAGTGGGGGGTGTCTTAAATTTCTACGTGACCATACCCACGATTTCAACCCTCCTAGTTTTCTGAAACTAAAAAAAAGATTATTAATCTAGAATAATGTCGCAATGGTTGAAACTACGAAAAAGTGAGAAACATTTTTTTTTTTCACAAAATGGCGACTGCCTGAAAAAAAAAATTTTTTTTTGATCACGTTTCTGACTATTTCGAATGTTTTAAAAATGATACAAATAAAAATTTGGGATGTGGCTAGCTTAAACCATAGACAAGCCTATAAAGAAGACTCTATAAAAATTTCAAGTAAATTGGTCCAGTAGAACCTGAGAAGTCGTGGGCATCGTTCCGAAAAAGTCAGTTTTGAGAAAAACGCGTTTAAAGTTTCGCGATCCGGCCGAATCAGTTTGGATGCCGGGTCAGAAAAATGCCTATATCTCCGAAAAATTTTGATCTTGAATAGTTAAACTTTGAAACTAAAAAAATAAAATTTTGATTTTTTTTAAATTTCTTGACTAGAATACCCCCTTAATATTGAGTTTTTTGTCAAAAAATCATTATCGTGCAATAGGCGCCAGGACCCTGCCTCACATTATTGTGGTCGAGCAAGACTAAAGCGTGACAAAAGACGATTCATAACACCAAGGTAAAACACAGCATTAATCGTTTGGTCAGATGGGAAGAACTCTCGGTGTACAATACCCTCTGAATCGTAAAAACAAATCAGCATTGTCTTTTTTTGTTTTCTTTCTGAAGACGACTTTTTTTCGGTGATATTACAAACCACAATTAAATCGAAACAACTGAGTCAAGTTCTAAACAAACCAAATCCACATTGCATTTTCACCATCTTAACCTAGAAACGCAATTGCAAAATGTTTTAAACTTAGTTCTCTGCAATAATATCCTTACGCTCCATCACCTCTTTTCTCTTCTCCGGCAAAGTTTTAAGTTTTCACCAAACTTTTCCGCATTGTTTATGTTCCTTAGTCAGAAATAACTTATTTCTTTGACACTAATCAAAATGGAAATTGCAACTTGTTGTTGTGATACTTGGGCATTTGTCGCATTGAGAATTGCGAATGCAATTTGGGTTGAAATTGTTTTATGTTGATATTGTCATTGTTATTGCCACGCTGTCACACGCAAATACATTTGCATTTTTGCGTTGTCAATGAGAGTGTGCGAAGAGCGGGCGTAAATTTTAAACAACAACTCGAACAGAAAACGAAAAACCAAAATACAGATGTACATATATAATAGTAAAATAAAGCAAGTGAAAGCGGAAACTTTATCAACTTCGAATATCGAATCCACAAAAGAGGCTGTCAGACCAAGCGCTGCAGCAGCGGATGCTCTAAATTGAGAGAATTTTGGTTGGAAATATTTATATAGTACATATACATACATATATATCTACATATATGAAAGCTGTAAATAAAAACAAATTCAAATGCAATGGAAGTGTCAGACAAAAAGAGCAACTCTGGGTAAAAGAGTGCGTTACATTTTCTATCAATTTATCAGTAATGAGGTGCGCGAATGTATATCTCGTTGAAAAATTTATATAAAGAGGTATCGTAGGGCATTGCGAATTCCAGTTCGAACACTGTTTTCGGATCGAATTCTAAAATATCAGTCGCGTGATTATATCGAAGATCTACAGGGTAGGCCATTTAAAGTTGACCCATTGTTTGTTTGCCAAAATTAAGGCGTCGCGGATAAACAGCTGGGTTTAGTTTTTGTGCCATTTGAATTTTATATGGAAACATCTTCAAATCTTTATGAATTATGCGTCGGAGAGTGGTGCGAGAGATGTCTAATTCCTGAGAGCGGCGATAACTCGATGTCGATGGAGTCTCCTCAATACTGGCTCGTACAGCTTCGATATTTTCATCAGAACGTCTTGTGCGTTGTCTGGATGCATGACTGGCATTACTGAGATTACCGGTGTTCACAAATTTTGCGTATAAAGACTTAATTGTGTTCTTAACTGGAGCACTTTTCACATTATTTTTTTTGCGAAACGCACGTTGAGTTAACACAATTGAAAAGTTATTTTGAATATAAAGCTGAACAATTTCAGCGCGTTCTTTTGGAGTTGTACTGTTCCATGGTATAAATTGTCTTCGAATGACGCTTCTAACGCGGTATGACATTAGCCAATTTGTCAGCGCTGTTAAAAGTTACAGCGTTGCCAGATGGGTCAACTTTAAATGGCCTACCCTGTATGTACTATAAAAAGAATGGGATAAATAAATTAATTAAATTTACAAAAAATTTATATAGTCTTTCCAGCCCGTTTCATCGTTGCGCTCAAACTTTTGTACTCTTTATTAAACTACTTAAGTATACCCGGTATATTTTTTGTGGATGCCATTCAAGGTTTGGTTTGTGATAGAGCTGGGCATTTATTGAGAAAGTGGAAAAAAGTTTCCGTATTCCCTTCTAGCTTTCAGCTACTGCAAAAACTGTTATAAGTTAGGCTCATTTGTAGCACATGCTCTCCAAAAGGCCAGTGCCGCGTTATAATAGCTGTAAGTCTATCAAGGTACTACTTCTGTGTCTACTTAATACGTCGCTGTTTCTATTTCTGTCATATTTCGGATTCATTGAAAGAAGTCCGATCTTTGCCATACCTCTGATTTTTGTTGCCAACGAAATTTTCATGTAGAGTTGAGCTGCCAGTGAGCTGAAAACTTTTGGGCCGACAATACCGCCTACCTATACCTGTATAGGGTTGCTTTCTATATCCTTCCGCAGATATTTAATAGAACTCTACAGACCTTCTTTATAAGAAGTATTTCCGCTCGAAAGATGCTGGTTCAGTTTGGCAGAAAGAGAGATGCCATGAGCATTGGTTTATACCTCCGACCCTACTCTGCAGTCCATTTTGGATCCGCCAGAATAAAAAGACGTTGTATCCTTCTCCCTCAGTAAACCACTTCTCTATTCTGGTTTAGAGGCTAATACACCTATGGAAACGATTTTTTAGAATGCCCTTCAGCTCCTTCAGCGAATTTTATTGTATCTCTTCGATGGACTGAAAACTGTTTCCATGGAGCGGCAATTTCAGTTTGGGGTTCAACAAAAAATCGCACGGAACCAGGGTATTCATTGCGTTTTTGGCTTTAAATTTGGTCTCAATCGTGGCTCGATAATGCATTATCACCGTGTAAAACCCGTGAATTATTCTTCCACAGTTCCGGCCGTTTTCGACGGATATTATTATGCCTGCGCCTCAATACGGCTAAATAGAACTCCTTATTTATTGTATGTCTGTTTCGGCTCAGTGTTTTCTCTGCATTCCGTTGATTGTTCACTTATTTGAATGTCAAGCTCATAAACCTATATCTCCGACGCAGTTAAAATGCTTTTCGTGGATGTGTGATCGAAATTCGCACGATCAAGCGTGTCCAATAAGACCTGTTTTTGAAAAAAATTTAGCTTTATCGGGACAAGTTTCGCGAATTGTACCTATTACTCGTACAAGCTTCTAAAAGCTGACTTGATTGCGTTGCTCTCGGGTACAAAAGTTGTGGCGTATAATCAACACTGATGCTCAAATGACGCACATTCATTTGTTTTCGGGTTTTCCATGTATTGCCACCGCTCTTTTTTATTTATATGGGCGGTAGCTTATATAAAGATTTCATCCGTAACTGTGTGGCATACCACACTTGCGTTGTGTTGCATTCAATCTGTAAAAATTGCGAGCAATTTAACAAAATCTCTTGCAAAGTGCGCCACAGAAATACTTATTTGTATGTATATTGGATTGAGGAGTTGCCGCAATACTCTGCAAACGCTGATGAATTGCCATCGAAGTGTTGTCGCATTGTTGTGCGTAAGAGATGTATGCAGTTATATAAATACTTTCTAATATTTTTACTAAACTCTAAAGTATTACCTTAACAGTTCAATTCGTTTTTTTATTGAACACACCGATTATAAAGACCCTCCAACTTTTCGATATCATATTTTTGTAGTACGATTTATTCTTTGCTTAAAAATGTTCCTCAGTTTCGGGGATCACCTCTTCATTCTGGAAGCTACCGCAGAGCGGGCCAGTTCTTCAGTCAGCTCTTTGCCGAGTACGTCTTTAAGCCCCGGAACCAAGATCAGGTGTACACTAGGGTGATTCAAAAAAATTTTTGTTTTTCGATTGGTACTCGGAAAAATAGGTTTATATATCGCTTTCAGCTACTTGAAAAAATATCTTGTTCCTTAGATTTTGTAGGAAAATGAATGCCCTAAAAACGGTCTCGTATGATTTATTCGTAATCTCAACCATTTAAAAGGTATTAAATGTTAAAGTTTGATTATTTTTGGAAACATTTTTTATTTCTTATTAATTTTATAACTCAATGAAAAAAATTATTATGAATGATGAAACTCATCACTTTTAGTGCTGTTTACCTATCACTGAGTATAGCGATAGTATAGTTGATTGATTTCTGCACATTGATTTATAACAAAAACTTCTGCTTGAAAGATGCTCGGAAAACGTACCATTGGTATGGAAATGTGATCCCTCAATGCTTACTCAAATGCCTTCCGATGTTTTCGAGCCGTCAGTGCACCATTAGATAGTGCTGCTCCGCAATAGTAAGTCGAATGTGGAATCGGTCCACTCCGCCTTACAGCCACGAGTATATCTGAGGTTCTTTGTAACGCCGTCTTTTGGAAGAAGGGCCAGCGTTGTGTTTTCCTCAAGGACCTTCATTTGTTGAGGCGATATTGCCTTTCCTTTGCTAAAACTTTCTAATGCGATGAGCAACATGGTATGTTTCGCTACCTGTTTGATACCTAGATGCAGTGGTGTGAGCTCCAGCTACGGTGGGGCTAGTGCGCATTGCCTTTGAATCGCAGACATAGGCGAGCCTTTGCAGTTTCAATAGTTGAAGGCTTACCAAAGACTGCTTTGCCTTAGATGCCCAAGCACCCGGTCCCATAAGTGACTATAGGTCTTACGATCATAGTATACAGCCATCTTATGATCTGCCCCGTGATCTGTAGGCTAGGCGTCTGCATGGTAGCTTTGGACAGTGCTAAATCCACGTACCTATTACAGTACAGTTGAGTACAATGTGAGGCCAAGGAATTTGACCTTTTTCGACACCTTTTTGATGGTTAATAATTGACAGAATACTTTAAATTGTAAAGCTGGGAAAGCATACTTTTCTTATTCGATTCGAATTCGATTATTTGGAAGCTTAAAGCTTACAAGAGAAAAAGGTAGAGATCGCCTAAAAACTATTGTACCGTTTGAGGCAAATTTGGTGCTATTTAAATTCGAAATTTGCGATAAATATGCCGTAGAATACAAATAACCGTAGATTGAAAAAGCGCCAATCTTCAATTCGGTGAAAAAGCTTCTTGAAATCATCGTTGACACTTTCGCGGTCCATTATAGTATGTATGACCATTATGCACCATATTTTCTAGGATAGCTCACCTTATAACCATATCTCTCAAAGTAAAAAAAAGAAATGATCAAAAGATATTAAATAGTATAAAGCTAAACGAGTTCATTTGAATTTAATTATACAATCCTTTTCCCTACCAGAGAAGGTTAAAATGGGCTTGTGTTGATAAATTAGCTAAATTACTTTAATTTAGTTATATGTTTTGAATGTACATATTTATTCATAACAGTACTTAATTGTATAACTATTTTCATAATATTCTTGATACAAACACAATTGCATTGACAAAGCTAATTCAAATGGAATAATTACAATAATAACAATATAAACACTCTGGGATTATGTATAATTTCCACTGTACTGTTTTATCAATACTTAAGTATGATAATTTCGAGTGTGTTGCTTTAGAATTAATTGTGAATTCGGAGTATCTGAGTAAGTGAAAGTTAATGAAGCATGCCACAAAGTAGACAAAATTATTGACCTCAACACTTAAGATGATTAGTAAATGTTGAAGTTGGTTAAGCACTTATCGGCTTAACAGTGGATTATAAGTTAATATAAAACTGTAAGATTATAAATATAAGAGTAAAGTAAAGTGAAAAAAATATGTGTGATATACATTATATGTAAGGAAAAGTACACAATACATAAATGCATTCCACTGTATTAGCGTTGATAATAACCGAATATTTGTGTAACATTTGATACACAAAACATCAGACAATGATACTTGCCAAACAGCTATGAAAATAATTGCCGCAACTAGTACTTCAGTTAAGAGCATGTACTAGTCCAAAAGAGATGAGTTTTGTGCCAAATAAGTTACAGTTATTTACTTAAGGGTTATGGTTATTATATGTATTAGAAGTCAACAAATATGGCTTTTTGAGATTTTTTGAAGTTACATTTTATTCAATAAATTTAATGTAAATACTTTACTATTTAAGAGAGTTTTTTTTTAAATTTTGGATTCTTTTGGTCTCGTAGTTGTCTGACTATTCCAAAAACTAAAATATATTATTACTACAGAGGTGTTTCGTACTGATCCTAACACTACTCAGTATTTAAATATTTAGGAAAATATGAAGAATAATTTCCGAAAAATTTACACTTAAGATTAAAATTTATTATCAAAAATTTAAGAATGTCAGTATAAAGTTTCAAGAAAATCGGTTCAGCTGTTCAGGAGAAAGTTTCTCACCGATTCTGAAAACAACATTTAATAAAAATCCCGTTTAAGGTCTTATGAGCCTTTCGGAAGATATCCTCTTTATACTATATCCGATATAAAAATATATTTTTAAAAATTCAGAAGTCCTTATAATTCCATCAGTGACTCGTCATTTATAAAGGGTGATCCATTTCGAGGTTCCCTACTTTTTTAAAGAAGAAAAAACAGACGCATCAAACTTAATGTGGAGGGTTTATTATCATTCGTAAGATCATACTTTCACATTTATTTATTGAGGATTATCAATTGCGTCTATCAATGCTGGCAGCGGCTAAGTCTCAGATGGTTCATCCGTTGAGTCCATTTCGACTGGCAACTGGTAAATGATAAGCGTGACGTTGCTCCAAGGTCTGAATCGAAGGGGGGTATGTCCGCACAGACTTTAGACTTTACAAATCTTCACAGAAAAAAGGCTAACGGTGTGATATTACACAACCCCAAAAAAAAAAAAACCAAAGCGGGAAAATTATCTGCTCACCGAAGTATTCTCTGAACAAATATATTGTTTGATTCGATGTGTGGGAAGTGGCATTTCGTATTGAAACTACACATCGTCGAGATCAAGAGCTTCAATTTCAGGCCTAAAATACTTATGCGGTTACCATGACGCGATAATGGTCGCCATTCACGGTTACGTTCTCACTGGTATAATTTTTGAAGAAATATGGACCAGTGATGCCACCGGCCCACCAACTACTCCAAACCGTTGATTCTGGTTAAAATGGCAGCTCTTCAATATATTCAGGTTGATCTTGGTCTTAAATGTGGCAATTTTGCTTGTTTACATACTCGCTGGACAAAAATTTGGCTCGAAATCTTCTTTGAACTTTTCAAAAGCCCATAGAGCGAAACGATGTCAGACAGTCAAGTGGCTTCAGTTCTTGCACAAACTGTATTTTATATGCTTTCATTTTAAGATCTCGACGTAAAATGCGCGAAGTCGTTCGTCAGACCGAGTTAATGCAAACGGCGTCGATTCAGCTCCACACGGTCTTCGTGTACACTCTCAGCTAAAGACGCAATGTTTTCTCATAACATGCTGTACGTGGTCTACCCGATCAAATATTAACAGTAATGAATGTCAGATCTCAAGATGGGTGATGGTGTTGCGACTTCTACGCCCCGTAGGCCGATTATGTTGACCATAAGTTCAGCGAAGCCCTCGAAACGCATTCCTTACAGAACGTGAATTTTCGTAATGAATTTGAACGATTTTTAAATTTTGCTTTGGCGTAAGTATTTTTATGATGAAGTGCCAAAGAATACTGAACAAAAATAATTTCTCAACGTGATAGGACTGACGTGAGATCCGCAAAAAAGGCTATTGACAAAAGTGCCTCTACTTCGTTTAACCACTAAATATACAAATTTTTAAATTTTTAGGTTGCATTTAAAAAAAAGAATTTTTATATACTGCTTTAATCAAAAAACAATATGAATTTGTTTATAAAAAGTAACTCTTTTTTTTTATTTTTCTAAATTAATTTTTATACTCTTCAAAGTAGTCCAGTAGTATTTATGCCAAAACTTTTTTCAGTCTCGATACAGTCAGAATAGTCTCTTTCCGGTACAGCCTTCAAGATCTACTTCCATATTTATCTTCTTTCTCAGTCGTGTCAGTACGGCGGGGATTGGCCTTTTGAGTTTGCTTAGTAGGGAAAAGTTGCATGGTGCTAAATGAGGCGAATATGGTGGCTGCGGAACGATTTGAGTCGAGTTTTTTTTCAAAGAAATCGCGAAGAACCAATAATAGTATGACATTTTTATTATCGTGATGAAGGAACCAAGAGCTATAAAAGCCGTCTCAGGATAGGTACGTTATGATTGGTACCTTGATTAATTTATTATTGAATTTTTCAGTCATAATAGCATTTGGAAATATCCTCCGTCGTGATGGTCATTAGAACCTTCTTCGATTCAGCTTTTATATCCTCAACTGAGACAAAACGGTGTTCTCAGAGTGGTCTTTTGAGTTCGCTGAATGAAAGAAGTTTCAGAAAGGTAAATCAGGTGAATGTGGTGGTTGCGGCAGGATATTAATTGAAAATGTGACGAAATGGTCACACTTTAACCAATGCAGTATGAGATGGTGCATTATCGCCCTTCTTTATTTAGTAAAATCAGACGCAGTAAAAATCGAAGAATTCAAATTTAGAGCCTCACAAAACGATGCGCATCTCAAATACTAATGAATATTTTGCCGTGAAATTTCGCATAGATATCACTAACAATACTAATGATTCGAAAAATTCGGGAAGTATAAATTAAAAATTCACACAGTATAACGCTCAAATAATATTCTTTGTTGAGTGATTGACCACTCAAGGAACTGATAGTGCACTATAATCACCACCTTACTTTTTAATCACTGGTATATTAACAAAAACCGTATTTTTAAAATTCTTTTTAGTATGAGTATTTATGAGTAAGTTAATGCATTTATTGAGATTACAGGTTTGACAATTAAGTAATGAGACTGATTTTATTGTCGCGCTTGTGATAAACCCGTGACCTTGGAATTCCCTTTTTCTTTTTTCGTCATCCCTCCCCTTTCCACTAACATAAGTACCATCACTCTAGCTTGTTCAGTTCGCCTCCTGCGTCAAGTTGAGTAGACGTGTGTTTGTAGTGCTCGTCACGAAAATGGAAAAACGAAATCAAGAGCAACGCGTCGCGATAAAATTTTGTGCCAGATTGGGCGAAACATCTTCGAAAACGTACGCTAAAATTATAAGAGAGTATGGTGATAGTGCTCTTAGACCCCGGGAAAACCCAAAATCCAAAGCTCACAATGGTTGTCTCCGCGCGACTCCCGCCCGAAAAAAGCTCTCATGAGCAAGTCGAAGGTGAAAACGATGATTATTGCCTTTTTTGGTAGCCGTGGAATCGTTCACAAAGAATTCGTTCCACCGGGGAAAATTGTGAATCAAGTCTACTATTGTCAAGTACTCGAAAGATTGCGAAAGCGAGTCAACAGGTTGCGCACAGACATCGCTCGTAACTGGATCCTTCATCACGACAACGCGCCGTGCCACACTGCCCTCAGCGTGTCCCAGTAATTGGCCTCTAAAGGGATCTCTGTGTTGCAAAAGCCGCCTTACACGCCCGACATGTTACCCTGTGACTTTTTTTTGTTTCCTAAAACAAAACCGGTGGTCAAAGGAACCCATCTTGAGTCGATTACGGACATCCAGACGGCCGTGACGAGGGTACTCGCGGACATCCCAGTCGAAGCGTTCCAGAAATGCTACAAAGCATGGAAAACACGCTGGAATCGCTGCATAGCTGCCCAAGGGGACTACTTTGAAGGGGATGGCAGAATAATTTTCAAATATACGGTTTTTATGGAATCAGTCTCATAATTTAATTGTCATACCTCGTACCTCTATTGAAACGCTTGATAATAGAACAAAACCATATAAGTAAAGTGTATACATAATTAAACATACTTTTTTTTATATTATAAATTATATTTGACCCATTGGATTTAAAGATGATACCAGTTGTCAAGTAATTTATAACGAAAATATTTTACTCTAGGCCATATTACGTGCTCACATGAATATTTGTATATAATTGCCCAACATTTATAGTATTTCACTTTCTCTGCAGCCACTTCATTATACGCAAATTCATCTTCACTAAACTCTGCTATCGAATAGATATCACACATAAATATGTTTTAATGCCACTTCTGATAAATGAAAATTATTGTTCTATGCTTTTTGGTTTAACAACAAATATGCAATTTTACCACAGGCATTTGACAAAAGTCGCCATCAATTATGCAGAATCGTGTGTGAAGCCCTGAGGATGTAATCGAAATTATAATATACTTCTAAACCAAAATATCAATAAAATATGCAATCTCTTTGTAATAAAGAAAACTCGAAAATCCCTTGCTAATTGCAATACGTTTCCACTGCTTAATCAATATTCTTGTGTACAGTTATGGGCGCAGTTAGTTTTTGCTGGCAAAATGCAAATTAATTTGGAATCAATTTCAAGTGAAGTTGCACGCAAGCCTCTGTAATTAAGTGCTGCCAACTGGAAAGGCTAAATGCTGCTCAACCGCAAGCTTATAGTTTTGTGTATATTTTGTAAATATATATTTACAGAATTCTGCACAAATACATACATACGTTGTAGTTAGCAGAGTTAGTACTTCCGCTGACAGCTGACGTCTCGTCTTATTTGACAGTTTGACCCAAAATCTTAGAAGTAAGTAATTACGCTGGCAAACACGCTATTTAATGCTGTAACGGTTAATTAATGTGTTCTTTCCATAATTGGGCTGATAAAACTACACCGAGGAGTACACTGAGAAGATATTGATTAAGCAGATAGAATTTATTTATTTAACGTCCTTTCCTTTATTTAAAGTTTCAAGAACCATATATAAACTTTTCCAATGAACATTTCATACTGCTCCTTCTACGTTAGGTATAGTTAGGTTAAGCGGTCGATTCTAACAAGAACCTCACTTGGATAGCTTAGAATACTGGTCCGTAATGTTACCTTAAGCTTCCATATAAGATATCTAAAGGCTGAGGTTACGAGTATGAGGTTGATCCTAACAGGAACCTCACTTGGAGAGCTTAAAATGGCGGAACGCCCATGTAAGTAATCCAAAAAGTCTATCAAAAATTTTTTTGAGATATTGATGTCAGTTTCTGCTATGTTTCCTGGTTCGCTGAAGGTATGACTCCTGAGTTGACTTTCACCACTAGTGTTCGTGAGGCTTTTTAGTCTTACTGCTTGAATGCCTATTGAACCGATTGCTAGATTTAAATTTTGCCAAGGGCAAGTAACTTATAAGACCTTTATGCCAAACTGATCTTTAAGTCACACTGAAATAATTCGTCGACCCTTCTAACTACATTCGGCGAAAATCGAAGAGAAATTTTGACTAGACAGGCTTAACCGTGTTGAATCTTCTGACTTAGCCTACCAATATCAATATCAATATCAATATCAATATTAATATCAATATCAGTATCAATATCAATATCAATATCAATATCAATATCAATATCAATATCAATATCAATATCAATATCAATATCAATATCAATATCAATATCAATATCAATATCAATATCAATATCAATATCAATATCGATATCAATATCAATATCAATATCAATATCAATATCAATATCAATATCAATATCAATATCAATATCAATATCAACATCAATATCAATATCAATATCAATATCAATATCAATATAAATATCAATATCAATATCAATATCAATATCAATATCAATATCAATATCAATATCAATATCAATATCAATATCAATATCAATATCAATATCAATATCAATATCAATATCAATATCAATATCAATATCATTATGATTAAATTTAGGCAATCATTTTTGTTAGTGTATTATTTCCACAAAAAAGAAGACAGTCGGTTCGTTGGACAGAAAGCGAAAGAATTTCGCCCGCATCCAGGAAACACGCTATGCTCTGCGGTGGATAGGAATAGCACTTATAAAAAGTTGGCGCTCACCAGAATCAGATTCAATTCATTCGCGCGCAGCTGATACAACAGCAACTACAATGAAACAGGAACAATAAAAACCTAAAAACTTTTTTGTGAAATCTGAAAGAAATTTGAATACAAAACATTAAAGGAAACCACAAACCAAAGGAGGATTTAAACTTAAATAAAAGAGAATGCGACTATCGATTGCGGCGGCTACAACAGTCGCTTTGTTGCTGGTATTGAACCATGTATTGGCACCGGTGGACGCAGCTAGGCGGCAGAAGCGATGTAAGTGACAAAATTGCTGAAATCGAATTGCGCGAATCGTGTATTTGGATAATGGAATATTTTTGTTGTTTTTTGTTCTGTTTTATTTTAATTCGCCATGATAGGGCAACGGCTGAAACCGCAACAACAAAAGTATACTTACGGCAGTAATACCGAGGCTCTCGGTCGTTCTGCGGACATAGTCGACGCCCCCGATGAGGACGCCGCCGCTGGCGACCAAGCGACCGGCGATAGTGGACGCGGTTTCATGGCGAAATGGATGATGCTCAAAAGCATGTTGCAACCGCCACCACCACCTCCTCAACCGTCCAACAATATTATCATTGTGACTGAACCCTCATCCAACCCGGTGACAACACCCACTACTACAACCATAACTTCACCAACATACACATATTCGACGCCCACTTCTACAACGCCGACAACCACTACGACGACAACGAATTCGACGCGCGGCCATTTCACACACGTAGTCTACGCACGACAGGATAATGGTGTGCACGAGGCCGGCGAGTCGGCAGCGCCCACAATGACTAATGCACCACAATTGACTGCCAATGCAGGCATACCTTTGTTTATGGGCAGAAAACCGGGTATGACTAATCAAATTCCAATGATTGGACAATTCCCACGTCCAGCGGGGCAACGAAGGCGCAACAATCGTGGCCGCTTGAATCAAAATGTACGCAGACGTCGCATACAAGCACAACAACGTAAGCCAGTCAATAATTACAATAAAAGACGACGCTTACAGGCGCAAGGAGTTGGCGGTAAGCCACTGCAGCAGCGGCCCAAACGTCGAAAGGTGGTTCAAATCCCTAATCGAATTCGTAACGTGAATAGAAAGGGCAATTCCGGTGATAGCGTGGTCATCGTCGACGAGGTTGATCAGTTTGGTGTTGGCGCAGGCAATAAATTTGACACGAACTCACGTCTGCCGCATTTCAGGAATAACCTACGGCATCCACAGTCGCTGCTTGTCCGTAACCGTCACTGAAGTTTCTAGCATATTTGTGCCGATTGCCAGCTCTCCTTGCTATTTCTATGGCGCTGTTGTTGCTCGATTGATATTTCCCGGCTGAGTGACGGTGTTAAGTGAGTTAAGTTAGCAGCGGTGGGAGAGCATATTGGCATTACATTAGAGCGTTCGAAATGTCACGCGCAGCCTCTCTGTGCGTGTTCGACCCAACATCTAATTATATGCTTATTTGAACCTATTATAATATTGAACCAATAAACTGATTCTGACATACATTTCTCTCACAAATATGACTCATTTAATATCCAAAAATTATAATAATTCTCATATCTCCACCGCTTGTTGATCTCAATTCTAAAATACTTCCTCTGAGGTGTTGATAGTACTCTAAAGCCCCGTTTATTTATTTACTATTCATTCTTAAATCTTTAATTTGTTTTGCTTGATCTTCGCTCAGGGTAAGAAACTTGATGATCTCGCATCAACACGTTTAGTATCTTACTGTGTCTAACTGACAATAAATTTGGTAGAATTAATTATGCAAATATCTACTGAGATCTGTAAATATGCGTATGTAACTTAGTAATTTATTCTGTCTGTAATAGTATTTCCAGTTTTGGTGTAATTTTGGAAATATATTAAAATTACTTTACCGAATTCCTCTTCTTCTTTATTCGCGTAAACATTGCTTACGCGGTTACAGCCGACTTTACAACAGGGCTCGCTGTTTGGCTCCAATTAGAGGTTGCAAGTTCAGCCAGGTTTTTCTTCACCTGGTCTTTCCAATGAAGTGGGGTCTTCGTCTTCCTCTGCTTCCCTTGGCGAGTACTCTCAGAGCAGGAGTGTTTTCATTCATTCAAACGACATGACCTATCCAGTGTAGCCGCTGTTTCCTAAGTAACTGAATTAAATCTCGTACAGCTCATCATTCCCTCGACTGCGGTACTGCACCCGTTGCCAATGCGTAGGAGAAAAAAAAATCTTCTGTATAACCTTTCTCTTGACAACTCGTAACACCGACTCATCAGACTTGTCATCGTCCAAGCCTCTGCGCCATATGGCAGGACGGAGATGAAGAGTGACTTGTAGAGTTTTGTCTTTTCAGCCCACTCAGTACCTGTTGGTAAGTGTTATATTGTGTTGGATTTTGAGGCTGATGCTGTTGTTGGTGTTTAACTGATTCCGAAATAAACGAAATTATCTACAACTTCAAAGTTATGACTGTCAACAGTGACGTGAGTGCCAAGTCGCGAGTGCGACGACTGCTTGTGTGATGACAGGAGATATTTCGTCTTGCCCTCGTTCACTGCCAGACCCATTCGTTTTGCTTCCTTGTTCAGCCTGGAGAAAGCAGAACTAATGGCGCGGTTATTAGGGCCAATGATGTCAATGACGTACGCCAACAGTTCTACACTCACTTATAGACACTACACTCTTATAGATTGTACGATTTCAATTCAGATCTGCAGTTCGACTTATTTTCTCCAGGAGTGGATAGAGTACGTCTGCTCTGGAACCTCGTTTGGTATCGAACAGCTCGGTGAGGTCCTTCTTGATTCTGGATGAAACTTTTACGTGTTGTCCAACTTCAGCTTGGACAGCGGTTTTTGCTTTATTGAAATACAGAGTTCAGACCTAATGGCATAGAGGCAGTTCCTTTACGTGCTATTAAAGGCGGCTTTAAATTCGACGAAGAGTTGATGTGTGTCGACCCGTGAACTTTTTCAACATTTCGCGGATGGGGAATATCTGGGCGGCTGTTGATTTTCCACTCCTAAAGTATCATTTATAAGGCCCATCAGTTTGTAAAGGCGGGTTGTAGTATTTCACACAGTACGCTCAATAGAAACCTATTTGCGATGTTGAGCAGGCTTATCCCATGGTAGTTGGCTCAGATTGTGGGGTCTCCTTTTTTATGAATTGGGCAGGGCACACTTAAATTCCAGTCGTCGGTCAAATTAGCTAGACAAATTTCAAAACAATTAATCAGCAAAGTTCTGAAAAAATATTTAAAGTTGAGACTGCGATTTGAGCTTGGCCGTAGAGGTGCAGCTATCTAACGGGTGATTTTTTTGAGGTTAGGATTTTCATGCAGTAGTATTTGACAGATCACGTGGGATGTCAGACATGGTGTCAAAGAGAAAGATGCTCAGTATGCTTTGACATTTCATCATGAATAGACTTACTAACGAGCAACGCTTGCAAATCATTGAATTTTATTACCAAAATCAGTGTTCGGTTCGAAATGTGTTTCGCGTCCGTGTCCGATGAGCGATGAGGCTCATTTCTGGTTGAATGGCTACGTAAATAAGCAAAATTGCCGCATTTGGGGTGAAGAGCAACCAGAAGCCGTTCAAGAACTG
This sequence comes from Bactrocera correcta, assembly GCA_027475135.1. Taxonomy (NCBI): domain Eukaryota; kingdom Metazoa; phylum Arthropoda; class Insecta; order Diptera; family Tephritidae; genus Bactrocera; species Bactrocera correcta. The sequence continues at coordinate 67,846,136 of CM050327.1, read as the reverse complement.
CCCATGCATCCCGAAAAATGCACTGTTTGGTGTGGTTTGTACGCTGGTGGAATCATTGGACCGTATTTTTTCAAAGATGCTGTTGGACGCAACGTTACGGTGAATGGCGATCGCTATCGTTCGATGCTAACAAACTTTTTGTTGCCAAAAATGGAAGAACTGAACTTGGTTGACATGTGGTTTCAACAAGATGGCGCTACATGCCACACAGCTCGCGATTCTATTGCCATTTTGAGGGAAAACTTCGGACAACAATTCATCTCAAGAAATGGACCCGTAAGTTGGCCACCAAGATCATGCGATTTAACGCCTTTAGACTATTTTTTGTGGGGCTACGTCAAGTCTAAAGTCTACAGAAATAAGCCAGCAACTATTCCAGCTTTGGAAGACAACATTTCCGAAGAAATTCGGGCTATTCCGGCCGAAATGCTCGAAAAAGTTGCCCAAAATTGGACTTTCCGAATGGACCACCTAAGACGCAGCCGCGGTCAACATTTAAATGAAATTATCTTCAAAAAGTAAATGTCATGAACCAATCTAACGTTTCAAATAAAGAACCGATGAGATTTTGCAAATTTTATGCGTTTTTTTTTTTAAAAAAGTTATCAAGCTCTTAAAAAATCACCCGTTACAATTCGCAGGTGGAAATTCACTTTATGAGCTAAGGAAATGGTACTTTGGCCACTTGCGATCTTCATCAACTTGACAACACTTTCACTTTTCATCGCTTTTCAATATTTCTAAGTTAGAAATATGTACTCTTAAATAGGAAGCAATTTAAACAGTTCCATCATGATTTCATTCAACATTATTCTATCGCAAAATATGCCAAAGTAACTTCACCAGTTCCGCCTTGCAATATTTTATCAGTTTCCGCTGCATAAAGTACAAGTACTTTTAACTACCGTTTTACCGGCTGCCAAACTTCTGACTTTCTTACAGTTATGTAAGGCCACGTATGTGCGTGTCCGTACGTTTGTGAGTGGGTGGCCGAACGCTTGCCATTTTTAACCAACTCAGCCACTCACACTAATTTGTAGCGGAGTCACACGCTTCAAGCTCCACGCTCCACGCTAGACTCTGGACACTCTCCGATGCAGGCTCGCACCCACCCGTTTGAGTGAAATAAATTTTTGACTGCCTTTTCATTTACATTTTGGCATTTCAATTGAAATTTATTTGCATATTCATAAAATCATTCGGCGACCCAGCCAAACGCCGGCAGCTTGGCAAAGTTTGTTGCGAGCGAAGAAGGTACACAAGAATTGAGAGAAGTAAAAATAAACAGTTGCATAAACTTTGTTGCGATTTTGGTTTGTTGCATGCAACTTTTTATGGCAGCAGATTCGGCGTAAGGAGCAGCAAAACGACCGCAAATAGAATACGGCAGGGTTGCATAAACAATTGTTGCAGCGGTGCCAATGCAACAGTGCGCGCATTCCAGCTGCCAGAAGTACTCCCACAAATGCAGCGCTGCTCTCCGATACAAACTTAAACGCCATGTGCACAGGTGTGTGTGAGTGTGAGTGTGTTCGAAGTTCTTACAAATAAATGTGCACAAAGTTAAAGATTGGGCAGAAAGTTTCATTCTCGCAAAACGATATTATCGTAAACTCTTTTGGAAGCGAGATTGTGGCAGGTGAAATAGTGCGCAGGCAACTAAATGTTTATGTGCGGCGGGTGTGGGCTATAAAGCAGATTTAAGTTCCAACGAAGGCGAGCGAAAACTTCGAAACTGAGTATTTTTCTTAAAAACACTTTTTGGCCAAAAACAATACAATTTAAATCAATTTGTGGTTATTGGTTTAGATTTTGCGTTGCCCAAGGCACATACTTTCAGAGTGTTCAGAAAAAAATATAAATTTTGTACTAAGTTATATTTTAAAGTGTTCAGCGCTAAATAAAATGTTAGGATATTTTCTGTTTTAAGGCAAAGTATTCACTTGAACGGCTATTGAGAAGTATGTTCTGATTTTCTAATGATAAACCTAACTAAATTGGATCTAAGCCTTTTTACGTCGACAAAACGCACTGAGTCCACCGCCTCATCTGTATATTCCAAAATATGACATCCAAGGTATTTCAGATTCAGTGGCGTAAAAGCGAATCAGTTAAGTGCCAAAAGTTGAGTTTATTCTACTTTCCTATTCTAAAAAACACTTCGAAAACTAGCGTACGGCAAGACTTTCAGCTCTGCCACAATGAGAAGAAAATATTGTGAAGAAGATATAGCAAACTTATCTGAAAATGTACACGCAGAACGTGGACTGAAGCCGCTGGATCTGCCCAAACGAAATCGTTTCGCTTTATGGGCTTTTGGAAAGTTCCAAGAAGATCCTACGTTTTCGAGTAAAATTTTCTTCAGCGCTGAGCACATCTGTGGCTCAATGGGTACGTAGACAACCAAAATTGACGCATTTGAGACGAAGAGCAACCTGAAGAGATTCAAGCCATTTCATCTAAAAAACCAACAGTTTAGTGTGGTTTGTGGGTCGTTGGAATCATCGGTCCATATTTTTTCAAAATATCGTGATCTCGTCGACAATTGGTTTCAAGAAGACGACGCCACTTCCCACACATCCCATCAATTAATGGATTTATTGAGAGAACACTTCGGTGAGCAGATAATTTCATGTTTTGGGCCGGTCGATTGAAGTATAAAGTCTATGCGAACAATCTCGCTATGATTCAGGTCTTGGAGCAACGTCACGCGTGTAACCAATCGAAATAATCGAACGAGTCATGGAGAGTTGGAATCAATGGATGGACCACCGGAGAAGTAGCCGCGGCAAACATTTTAAAGAGATAATCGGCACTCGAAAAACTCATGCAAATTCCAGTATGTACTGCGTCCAGTATGTACAGTCCGATAATATAGGGACAAGAGTGTTTTCTTTGCGATCTTTTCATTTTTGCGGTATCTCATAATTACAATAAATATTATTCTGCAATAGCCTGACGTAATTAATATATAGCCAGTAAGCTCACAGCTAATATCGCTGTCTTGCTACAAATGGCTTGGTATAAATTCATACTCACCTCTCTAGAGGAAGAAGTCTACCTGACCATTAGGCTAGTCTGGAAGTCATAACTGTTTAACTTTAGCTGACTATTTTTAATATTAGAAGGTGGGGAGGACTCTGCAGAGTACTAATTTTACCTCCAAATTTGTGGAAAGCTACTTCACGATGAAAATAAACACTTGAGTGAGAGCTAACACATCTACATATTGTATTATTTGCCATATAAAACCTTTTCAGCCTAACCAGTTTTTCCTGTGTCATATGTACATATATACCATCTTAACGAATTATTTTAATGTAAATCTTTATTTCTCCAAAACAAGCATCTATTGGGCTTATAAAAGCAGGCCTTCACATAATTGAATTTCCCATTAATATATTATAAGCCTTGGCTGGGAGAGCCTTCAATGCTTAACCCTTTCATGCCTGATGTTGCCTATAGGCAACACTGTACATATATGCTTCTAAGTGCCGTTATTTCAATTTTTTTGACGCGCGGTTTTTTGCATTATGTATTCTGATGTATTGTGTAAGCTTACACTGAATCGTTCTATTGTAAGGCTATAAACAACATCCTGTAACTAAGGAACCAGGACACTAAGCACATTGAAATTTTTATCAATTCATACTTGAGTTAAGACTAGCATATATCTGTCCCAAAAAATGTTTTAACTCCGCCATTTTTAATTTGGGCATGAGAGGCTTAATGCTTCAGCGAATTATGTTTTTTCTGAAAAATTTTTTGAGTGCTCATTGTTAGGTTTTTGAACAGTTTTGCCGACATATTTAAAAACCCATGAGCCATCAACAGCAAGTATGCTTTGCTGAAGGTACTCGGTGTTGTTTTCAAGAAGGATTCAAGTCTCTTGGTACAAATCTAAACGCTTCGTACTCAAAACTTTAACCACAATGTATTGAGTTGATCCATCAGAGATGTTGAGATCATATGCTATCTCTGCGATGCCTACTTGAAGATTACAATCACTGTTTCCTTAACTTTTTCGCTTTTAATTTTAACAGAGTTGGATGACTTTAATGAGAAAAGCTTTCGATGACTTCACGACCTTTTCTGAATGCTTTGTGTCACTCACGTAACTTTGTTTGTGATAAAGTAAACTCCTCAAAATATTTCTGCAACATTTCCAAGAATTTTGTAACCGTGATGCCATTGGAAAATCAAATTTCAAGGACACTTGTGGTGTTTATTATTATTTTTTTCATGATAAAAGTCAACGGGCAAACTTTTCGTTTAGTAAACAAACAGCTGCCAACCATACATTACGTATAATGGGACTATGTAGATCAAACTTCACACGACCATTCAAAAATGGTTTGCCAACCTAAGGAAAAGTTTTCATCGAATCGGCTTGCACGCACGGCATAGCTTAAGTCAAATTTGGGCAGATGTTACCTCAGATTTTGATATTCTTGTACATACTTATCTGGAAAATCATCGCTTTAAGAAAAAAATCATTCGAATCAGGTTCCTGAATTTTATTTTATGTTTAAGTCTCAATCGGTGTTTCAATTTTTTACCAATGTTTTATTCACAGTGATCCAACTGTCATAACCTTTTTTTCTACATATATAGCGGAACAACTTTTTCTATTAACTTTTATCACATGAATCCCAGCTCAACAGTTCTGCACTTCATGTAAAGATCTTATTTCTGATCAATCGTTTTTATTCTCACTGATCCAAATAAGTCAGACCAGACAGTGTGCTCTGTTATCCACCACGATCTAACTTTTTACTTATACTGAGCTTCTAAGCGACTTTAGAACTTTTCGACTGCAATATCTACAAGGAATTTGAAAAAAATTCTGTCCCAACCAAATAAGGTATTTTGAGTAATACAGAAATATTTTATTGACCTCTTAAAATTTACAAAAACTCTATACGCCTAAAATGATTGGCGAAATTGGAAAACCGGTTTACATTGTTTTGATACTTGTTAGTCTTTTTCTTCAACTGTCTACGTTTTGGTTGTTCGTTAGGAGGAATACTACCCTGCATTAAGACTTGCACTTCAGGCGGCAAATATACCGGAACCAATTGATTGCTTGGACTGAGTATAAAATTCTGTGGAGCTGCTTGCCCGGGTCTACTGCGACGTTGCTCATATTGCTCATATTGTGTGGTATCCGGGAAGGGTATAGATTGATAGATGACTTGACGACGACTAGCTGGTGCGGCTGTAGTTGTGGTGGTTGTGGTTGTGTCTCCTACTGTGTTATTCAAACTGTTCTGATTGATATTTGTTATATTGCTGGGCACATTTACAATTATGTAGGGAACATTACTATAACCACTACCATTATTTGCACCATTACCGATGTGACCAGCGAAACCACCGGTACCGCTGAAGAACCCTTGCAAAAATAAGCCTTTAAACATGCGCGAACTGTCACCCGTTTTTGCTGGTTTAAGAAGAATCAGAGTTTCAGATGATTTTGTGTTCATCTCGGGACTTGGTTCTTCATCAGCTTCAGCTGCCGTGCCAGTAACGGTATCCATACCAGCGTCAGTACCAGTGCCACTATCGTCATCTTCTGCTGTGCCGGTAATCGTTCCAGTTTCCACTTGCCGAAATAAAGGTGTGCGGTATCTACGGTTGCGATGCTGCTGGTAACTGCGATGTTCTGTGTAAGGAGTTTTCATTAACAAATTTGATTGCTTAAATATGTATAAAATGTTACCAAGTCTTCGTCCATCCGCTGCTAAAATAACTAATAACAGCAAAACACAAAAAAGTGTTTGTTTCTTGTAAGAAATCATCTTGAAATTGCTAACACTTTTTGTCGAACGATTCGTTAAAACTGTGGTGCTGGCTTCAGTCTTCAGACTTTTATATACTTCTGACATTTTGTACTTTGCTCCAAATCATCTGCTTTGGCAGAAATTGTAACAAAACTTTATTTTGCCTGTTGCCAACATATAAATCCATAATCGCTGTAATTAATCACTTCTTATCACATCGTGTTTATGACCTTATCTAAATCGCGATCACTTAAGCTTTCGAACTTGTTTATAGACTTTCACTTAAGTTAGTTTTAGTTTATGAATGAATGTTTGATATACAGTTTGATAGTAAATAATATTTTTTGTTGTAAACTATTGTTTAGTGTAAGTTTTCGAAGAAATAGGAATTTGAACCATAGTATGATGTGAAATTACGGAAATATTAATGCTATGTTTAAGAAAATTTATTATCAGTTTAAGTTTTTATGGGCTTCTTGGTTGTAAAATATAATACTCAACATTTTGCTATTATAAGAATCCCACGAATTTAACAAGTTATAATTTAGTCCTTTCTTTAGCGGTGTGTTTTTACGTGTCGGGTCCCAAACCCAGCGTACAACTCAAGGAGGGATGTTTTGCCGTCTCACTTTAGCGCGCATTCAAAAGGATATTTTTTGGCTTCCTTGAGGATACTTTGTCTTAGATTATTAGCCGTGAGCTTCCAGAGCCAAATGCAAAAGAATAATTTCTGCCAATCTCAAGTAAATGATGCTCATGATTCTAATCCATTGAGATATTTACTGAGAATATAATATCAAGCATTTTCCTATTACTAGTAAGTGTAGGTAGTTTTAAGGTAGTAGTCTACTAACTTATGACTATTTTCATGACTTCTTTGGAGGATGGTTTTTTATGGGAAAATAAAAATGAATTATCTTGAATATTTAGAATATTTTTATTTACATATTGAGAATATGAAAAAAATGTATTTGAAAAAATTGAATACTTTATTACTATTATTATTGTCACCCGAAGTTGGAACCTCAAAAAAAAAAATTCATGTGGATGGCCCGGGTGACTTTGGCTCTTGATATTCTCTAAAATCAAATATTCTTGTTTATTCTTAATCTATAGACAAGTAATTCTGGTCGGAACTACTGAAGTTAAATTTGAAAGGCCTAGAATTGGTTCAATAGAAAAAAAGTTAGGACCCGGGCCGACCAGAAAAACAATGTCTTGAGAAAAACGCGTCTAAAGTTCAACAACTTCGAGAGAGAGGACTCCGAGGTGCTCTAGGAAACTCGTTATAACTTACGAAATATTTCGAATTTCTGTCTGAAAATTTCACAGTACATTCTAAAGACATTGTACTTTCAAATTAAGTAAAAAAAAATTTCGATTTTTTTAATCCAGGTTACTAGACTACTACTTTAAGCGCCTAGTGTATGGAGGAAGACTTAACCTAGTATGCCATTGGAAATGTCGAAAAAGACGAAAAGGTAAAAATTCTTTTGAATATAATCGAACTTGTCAGAATGGAGTTGGTAACTAGGGTTCCGTACAGCATATTATATACAGCACAGCCCCATATTCGAATATACGTCTTAACAAAGCTGTAAAGAGTGTTTTAGTAACATACAGATCTCTAAATTGTTTAGACCAACTTTTTACAAAACTGCGAACATATTTTGATTTCAAGACTATGGTATCAATATGAAAACTAAAATTAGTATTTGATTTCATATAGAGAATTATACCCAGATCTATGAAAAAAGCATCTAACATTTTTTGAGACTCAATGAAAATTTTTTCTATCACACCAAGTTACCAAACTGTTTAAGTTGGTTTGCAACAGACACCTTTGAGTTGAAGTACATGATTTATATGAGTTAAAAAACTTTTGGTCGTCGGCATACAATAATTTTTTTTGAGAATTCTACTACAGAAGACATATCGTTAATAAATCGGGCCAAGGTGAGTACCTTACGGAGTTTCTGAAGAGACATTAATTGAATCTGAAAGGCTATCCATAAATATCACTCGTTGTGTTCTATTATAAAGAGAAGATGATATCCGATAAAGAAATCTTGACTGAAAGCCCAGAACGTCAAGTTAGTGAGCGAGAGTCGTGAAAATTATTTGATCAGGAGTTAGTAAAGTCAGTATATACAACATGTTTAAGCTTATGTTCCTTAAAACCCAATGATAAAAGATTAAAAATTCAAGTAAATTTGCCAGAGTAGATTTCACTTTACAAAAAAAAAAAGTTGTATGGTCTAAGATGATAGCTTCAAAAAGTTTATCTGTAACTAATAAGTTTTGCAATAGCTCTAGTTTTTTAATTTATGACATAAAGTCAACTTTTAGTTGCTTACAGAGTTTAATAGTTTTATTCACCCAACAGTTGTTTGTATCACCTAAAACTAATTGGGATTTATCATTCTATATATATTTTACTAGCAGCCCGTCCCGGCATCGCACGGGGTAAACAATTATTTATTTTTAGAAATTTGGATATAAAACACTTTTTTTCACAAATATTTTTATTTGTATTAAAAAAAATCCCACTGTTATGTTTGTATGTAAGTCTATTTATGTTCAATTTCTTTGATGGTTTAAGTGGGGGGCACTTTTAAAAAATTTTAAAAAAAAATAAAAATAATAATAACCCACGAAATTAAAATAACAGTCGTTTTACATAAAAGGGTAAATAATAAATTATTAAATAAATATATTAAATAGTAATAATAATAATATTCTTTAAAAATTAGCGTATAAAATAATTATATATAAAAGTAAAAATTTTACGAAAAAAAAAAAAAAAATACCAATAATGAAAAATTAAAAAAATAAAATTAATAATAATCAAAAAATTAAAATAACATAAATAAATAAATAATTCGGGTCGTTTTACATCTAGGAAGTTTTGGCACTACACGTGCTCAATTCTGCTAAATGCAGCGACAACGTCGAATTCCTTACTTTGATTCTATCGGTTCTGTTAGCCGCCAAATCGAACATCATACAGAATTCAATTTGCCCCTTTCCCTCTATTTTTTACATTCTCTGGCCCGGCGGGCTTTTTAGAATGCATCGCAAACAACGGCCACTGCGCTATGGCGATTTTGTTTATTTTTTAAATTTTTTTAAATTTCGTAATTTCTTTTGAATGGAAAGTCCAATTTAAAAACTATTTTATACGTAGTTAAATGGTCTTGACCATAAAATAATTTATTTGGATAAGGATTAATGTAAACACATAAATAGCATTTTTTGAATTTAATTGGCATTTTCATTAAAGTTTAAAATGAAAAAAGTTTTTGTAGTGGCATAACTACAATAGTTGGACATATGCTTCCGCGGAATTTTTTGTAGGCATTATGATGTTCTTCAATATTGTTGTACATTATTTTGTTCTATCGCTAATTGTTTCGACAAAAGCAATCGGCGAAAGACATTTTTTAAAACTAATTTTTCTACTCCCCTTCGGTTACATTGTTCAAATTTTACCAAGGATCCCTAATTTTTTTTTTCAAAATGAAATGTAGCCTATGTAAATTAGAAGAATGTAGCATTCTACTGGTGGAAGAATTTCTTAAAATGGCCAAGTACTTTTTGAGCCTATTCATTACAAACATACAAAAATAGGTACAAATCTTTCCTCTTTATAATATTAGTGTAGATAAATAAACATCAGAATGACGAGATGAGTTGAATTTCGAGTAACATGTCTGCCTTTCCGTATATCTGTTCAAGCTGTAACTTGAGTAAAAATTGAGATATCTTGACGAATCGCCACGTGACTTCATAGTAGCATGGTACCGCCCACTTTTAGGAAAAATCCTATTTTCCGGAATTACTGTGATAGAGGTCAAAAAAAAAAATGTTCTACTGAATATAAATCAAACACCCAAAAAGTGATGGAAATAAAAACTCAAGTAAATAGTACTGCCTTTGAGGTACTCCACCTAACGTCTTAAAGTAATTGAAATTATACAACTGCGTGGATCTCAGTGCTACGGCTTATTTTAAACCAAAAATATCAAGGATAAGGATCAATGGATAAAATCTGATAAATACTAAATAATATATACCCAATATACGAATTTTAAACTTCCAATTGAATTTAAAGTGTATACATTCTGACAAAAGTGTACCCGGAAATATTAAATAAAACGCGAAATGGTAGTCATTATTATTTATGTTGTCGCCTAAAAAGTAACCCCTAACAGATGTTATACACTTACGAGGTTTGAAAATTAAGTAATGAGACTGATTCTATTGTTGCGCTTGTGGTAAACCTGCGACCTGAATCCCTTCTTCTTTTTTCGGCATCTCTCCTCTCTCCATTGATCTATGTATCATCGCTCTAGCTTGTTTAGTTCGCCTGCTGCGTCAAGTTAAGTAGACGTATGTTTGTAGTGCTCATCACGCAAATGGAAAAACGAAATCAAGAGCAACGCTTCTAGATAAAATTTTGTGCCAGATTGGGCGAAACAGCTTCGGAAACGTACACTAAAATTGTAAGAGTGTATGGTGATAGTGCTCTTATACTTGAAAACCAAACGCCGAAGCTCACAATGGTTGTCCCCGCGCGCCCCCCGCCCGAAAAACGCTCGCATGAGCAAGTCGAAGGTGAAAACAATGATTATTGCCTAAATTGATAGCCGTGGAATCGTCCACAAAGAATTCGTTCCACCGGGGAAAACTGTGAATTGAGTTTACTATTGCCAAGTACTCAAAAGATTGCGAAAACGAGTCAACAGGGTGCGCCCAGACATCGCTCGTAACTGGATCCTTCATCACGACAACGCACCGTGCCACACGGCCCACAGCGTGTCCCAGTATTTGGCCTCTAAAGGGATCTCCGTGTTGCAACAGCAGCCTTATTCGCCCGACATGTCACGCTGTGACTTTTTTGTTTCCTAAAATAAAATCGGTGGTCAAAGGAACCCATTTTGAGTCGATTATGGACATACAACTCAATCGTATACCAACGCTTTTTCCAGTCATCGAAACAGTCGATTTCGGTTTATCTCTCCGACCCACTGTAAACGAATTCCATTCCGATGATTTTTCATAAACCCATGCTTCATCGAAATTCGCTTACTGTACTCTTTTTGAAAAAATTCAGCTTTCTCGAGAGGAACAGAACGAGAACGCTTTTCATACCCAAAACAACCACCAAAATCATTCGAACGGAGATGTCTTGCCACCTCTCCAATACTTACCTGACAATTTTTCAGCACCATATTTTCCATTTTTTTCATATTTTCATTAGTTAAAAATGCCGAAGGTCATCCAGAACGATCTCTCGACCATCCTTGAAGGCATAATACCACTCGTAGGTTTTGTTTTTGATAAATCTGAATCACGGTAAGCCTCTTTAACACTCGCAGCTATTTCTCACACGAAATAGGTTAGTAGCAAGTAAGTCTTGCCGCAGCATACTTTTTTCGTAGAGCTCGCAGCTTGGTTCTTAGTTTTGAAAGTTCCACGCTGTAAACTGTCAAAACCTCTACTTGTTTGGAAGAAACTGTTTTAGGAAGGGACTAAATTGAAAATAAATACTTCTTGAGCAAGTTCTAACAAAGCTATAGCTTTTCAAAGTGTTTCTATCCAAACTAAATAGCACAAATGCGTAATTTTGAACAACTCAATAATAATTTATTGAACATGCAAAATTTACAGAAACTCTATGCGTCTAAAATTTTGACCGAAAGCGGAAAACGGATTTACATTGTTTTGATAAGTGTTGACCTTTTTCTTCAACTGTCTACGTTTCGGTTGTTCGTTAGGAAGGACACTACCCTGCATTAAAGCTTGTACTTCAGGTGGCAAATAAACTGGAACCAACCGATTACTTGGACTGAGTATAAAATTCTGTGGAGTTGCTTGATTTTCGGGTCTACTCCGGCGTTGCTCGTATACTTGTGTAGTAGTCGGGTAGGGTATGGGTTGATAGATGACTTGACGACGACTAGCTGGTGCGGCTGTAGTTGTAGTGGTTGTAGTTGTTGTCCCTATAGTGTTATTCAAACTGTTCTGATTGACATTTGTTATGTTGGTGGGCACATTGACAATTATGTAGGGCATAGTACTGTAACCACCACCACTATTTACACTGCCATCACTGGAGCCGCCTAGCAATTTTTTCAAAAAGAATCCTTTAAACATGCGCGAACTTTCACCCTCGGCTGGTTTCAGAAGAATCAGTGTTTCGGTTGCTTTACTCTTCAACACGGGATTTAGTTCTTCATCAGCTTCAGTTGCCGTGCCAGTGACGGTATCACTATCGTCATCCTCCGCTGTGCCAGCAATCGTTCCAGTTTCCACTTGCCGCAATAAAGGTGCGTGGTGTCTGCGGCTGTGACGCTGCTGGTAACTACGCTGCTCTGTGTAAGAAATTTTTAATAATAAATATTATCTCTTAAGTATTTTCAAAATATTACCAAGTCTTCGTCCATCTGCTAGCAAAATGCCTAAAAGCAATAGTACACAAAAAAGTAATTGTTTCTTGAAAGTAAACATTGTGACTTAGTACCACTTTTTATCGAATGATTCGTTGATACTGCACTATTAGCTTCATTCTTCAGACCTTTATATACTTCTGACATTTTGTACTTTGATCCAAATCAACATTTGTGTAAAAAATTGTGACAAAATTTAATTTTGCTTATTGCCAACATATAAATCCTTAATTGCTGTAATTAGTCACATCTTATCACGCCGTGCTTACGATCTTATCTAAATCGCGATCACTTAAGCTTTCGAACTTGTTTATAGACTTTCACTTAAGTTAGTTCTAGTTTATGAATGAATGCATGAAATATGTATAGTTTAATGGTAAATAATCTTCTGTGTTGTAATTAATTACTCGTAGCAATGGGAATATGGGATTCATTGAAGTGATAGTTTTTAGCCTCATTCGCATTTCATATTCGAAAAAAATGCTCTATTTTGAACAAAGCTTAAAGCAAATGGCAACAGCAAAAGTAGATTTAATACTGAAATGAACACAAGAGTTTTGATATTAGTTTTACACCCAATTTTCAAGAAAATAAAAGATATTATGTATAGAAATATTTATTATCCAATAACAAAACAGCTCAAATTTTTTTCTTAAGTTTTAAACAAAATAAGAAATTTAAAAGTGTTCTACTTAAATTTTAACAATTTTCCACTTAATAATAACACATTGTGACAAAAAGGCGGGCGGAAATTGTAACTAAAATAAATTGGTAGAAATGTCCTTAATTATTACGCCAAATACCAGAGCGATCTGTGAACCAGCTTGTTTACAGCAGCTACTTAAGTCGGTATAGCTCAGTAATGAAATGCGATTTTTACAATGAATACTAATGCAGATCAAAGAATTTTTTAAATTTTTTAAATTTTTTTATTTCAAACCAAATTTCATTCGCGGAATCGTTGCAAATGTTAGGAAAGGCTTGCATTGATTCAGTTTTATTAAAAATTCAAGCCTGCAAGTGGTACAAAACAAATACTGTCGACTGATCGTTGAAGACATGTCTCGTTCTGGACGATCTTTGACCTTTTCAACTGAAGAAAATATTTAAAAAAATGTGAAAGATACTATATATGCTTTTGATAATCGTCACGGAAGGATTGGAGGGTTGGCAAGAGTGCTTGAGATCTCTCTCGAATCCGCTCGATTGAGTTTGCTCAACACGTTCCGATAAAGCTGAATTTTCTTAAAAAAGAGTACCGTAAACAAGTCTCTTCGGACAGGCTTGGATCATGCGCATTCCGAGCCCTTATTTATAGAGAGCATTGTAGCTGCCGATGTGACATGGGCTTATGAGTTTAGCATGCAGCAAAGTCAACAATCATCGAAATCGAACCCATTTTCAGTCGATCGATGAAGTAAAACAGAATTCGCTGAATGAGCTGAAGGCTGTCGTAAATTGTGTTAATGATAAATGCTTCGAGGTAAATATTGATAAATAATGAAATATTTTTTATTTTATTTACAAATTTCAAGTACTTTTTCACAATGTACATTTAGTTTTAAAGTCTTTGATAACTTTTAAGGGGGTATTCTACTATAGAATTTTGAAAAATTCGATTTTTTTTTTCATATATTTAAAGTTTAGACTTTCAAAAATATGACCTTGGAAGGATTTTTCAAAATTGGATTTATTTTTTCAGATACAGCCGATTTTGTAAGGTGGTGCCCGTGTTCACTAGAATTGTCTCCTAAACTTTAAACGCGTTTTTCTCGAAACTACTTTTTTCCACACGGCACTGGCATTATCTCAAGTTCTATACAACCGATTTACTTGAAATTTTGTGTGAACCTTCTATATATAATCTTTTATCGTTTCCACCAGCATTTCTGTTTTTAATATTTAAAAAAAAATCAGGAATTTCAAAAAAAAAAAACGTAAAAAATGATTTTTATTTTCAGGCAGTCGCCATTTTTCAAAAAAAAAATTTTTTGTGATCCCGGACTATAACAGCATCCTTACTGGTTACGGATTTTCTTTTGATTTTTTTTTTTTTCAGACCATCAGGAGAGTTAGAATCAATGTCACCAGGATGCGCCATTTTTTTACACTTTTCTCTCCCCCCCACTAATTATTTTAATTTTTAATGATTTTTTGTAATTTTTTTTTCCTCTATTCCTATGGTATCAATAAAAACACCATAAAAAAATGGAAAGTAAAAATTTTTTTGGTTTTTTTAAATAAAATTCAAAAACTGCCGAAAAATTGATTTCTAGAGTAGAATACACCCTTAGGTAAAAAAAAACTAGTGGAAACATTTACTTCGCCTTGATCGTGCAGTTTATATGGCATGCTATAATAACTCGACCTCAACAAACCCTAAGAAGATTGTAGCATTGCCTTGCACCCATCCAAGCCAAATTTCGTGATGATATCTAGTCAAATGAAAAAGTTTTCCATACAAGCACTTGGTTGCGATAGTTCAGTTTGTATGGACGCTTTATACATTCCAACAAATGAACAGCTTCTTGGTGAGAAAAGCACGGATGCAAAATTGCAGATTGGTATCTCTGGAACTGAGGGACTAGTTGATGCTATATATATGTACTTTATAAGATTTCTTACATTTCCGCTTGAGTGTTACAAACTTCGTAGTAAACCTAATATACACTTTACTGGGTATGTATGAATGAATCTTAAGTCCGGTGTAAAAATTGTGTTCTTGCTTTACAAGGGAGTTCGCTATGATGAATAGTGTTGGATATCCATTGTCCTTCTTCGGTTTTTTCAGTCTTTCATTTTGAGCGTAAACAAAAATATTTTTTTCTTTTCATTACTATCATTTGAGGGTTAGTTTATAACTATTTTGGTAAAAATCGATACTAGTTTAAGAGTCAAGCTGACCGATCGTGCGAAAAGTGGTTTGCGTGATTTAGAATTGCTGATTATGTCCTAGAATTTAAAGAAGGGCAAACGAGTACTGGAAGCATAAAGATAATTGCTAAAAACTCGAAGAATCTCTGGAAGTAACTCAAGCCAGAAATGTCAAAAATGCTGCTTGAACTCTACAAAAAATAAGGCGTTTTTGAAAAGAATTATGGCCAATGATTCCCACAACAGTTCATCAAATTGAATCACGTGATTGCCGAAAAACGCTCGGAATTTTTGACAAAGCAAGGAGGACCGATTACAAACTGTTTGGAAAGCTGCGGTCAGAAAATTTTACCTCACATATCTTGTAGCCCAGACCTTGCCCCTTCTGGTTAGGATTCGTTTTGCTCTATGAAAAACTTCCTTACTGGTATACGATTCACATCATAAAAAATCTTGGTCCGTTCCGGTTACGTAGACCTGACTGTCGTGGAAACGGTTCAAAGACAACAGGGCTTCAAACATTGGCTTGATTCATGCTTGGCCGCCAAGCTAATGCAGTTCTGTTGCGTCAGAATCCACAAAATTTTCAGAAAGTTGTGAAAATGTAGAATAAGATTTTTTTTCCGAATCCTCTCAGAATCATATCTCTACTCAACTTATTCCAAGGAATTCAGATGCTGTATGAGTTCCGAGCACTCTTTACAAACTTTGCTTCCAAAAAACTATGAACATAAAATAGGCGGTCAGATCCCAAAAGAGCGTCAGAAGATAACAGTGAGTTATATTCAACTAGCTTAAGCTGTGAGTCCACGGATTCTTATCTTTCTTAAATTACCACTAAGTTTATTTTTTTTCGGTTTTTGAATTTTGAAGACTCGCTTAAACTTTCTTTCCCTTCTTAAATGACAGTATGTATAAGCACATGTTTTACTCAATTCCCGTAGCCATAAGTATTATGTACATCAAAATTTGCTGCAATTTACATTTTAAAGAGCTGAATTTAATTCCACTTCGAGAACACGCGGCATATTTTTCTTATTTCAATGAGCTATTCAAGCAAATAAATTAACAAAGAAAAATGAGGCGACTAAGTGCATGCCTCTCGACTCTTGGTCTCGCCTATGTAATTGAAGTGCGCATAATTACCACTTTTCATTACGCCGATATAATTTTTCTTTTAACCCCCTTCATTTATATATTTCGCGCTCATAATTTTTAATCTGCCACCGAAATAAAAACGAAAGCAACATGTAACAAATGAAATACAAAATCGAGGAAAAGGGTGAACAGCATAATTGGAGTGAGACAGAAAGAGAGAAAATGTGTGAGAGAGAGAGAGATTGAAAAGGCACATCTTAAAGCTGCTTACACAGCCACAATAGCGACAGCAATGACCCAAATTCGCGACTTCGCGGCAGTCGATGAAGGTGAAGTGGGTCGAATTTGTATTTTTTTTTTGTTTTGTTTTTGCCTTCGAATAAAGATAAATGCACTCGTCTACAAAGAGTAAATTGCCGACGTAGAGGTGGCATTAACGTTGATAAGCACCTGTCTGCGCTGACAGCAAAGGTATGACAGGGGCACGTTCAAAAAAGAGCGAAAGTAGCAACGAAATAAGCCGAGCAAAAAGAGCAGATGAATTCATTGGCTCTACACGAGAGTCAAAAATAAATATTTATAAGCCTTGTTTATATATCTGTGTTCACTTGGACAGTAACGGTTAGGTTTAGTATACCGTTGAAGGCGCACACCTGACTTATTAATCCTCTAAGCGGCGCTACTTGACTTTTAGCTGTAATTTTTAGTGTCTGCGGGGGGTGCCTGCCGCTTTTGGGGTTGATTTCGTGAGCGATGTACACACACATACATAGACGTCTTTATAATTGCAATATTGCGCCGTTAATGCGCCATTGTATAAAATATTTTTCATACTAATTACTGGAGCTGGCAACACACCACCGCCACGACACCCCCACCGCCAGCAATAAAGTGCTCCGTCACCCAGCCTTGGTTAATGCCTTGCAGATGTACGAATACGCCAAAGCCACCTCAAGCGCCAAAGCCATAACCGCATATTTTTGCAATTATTCTCCATCCGCCGCAACTGGCTTTCATGGCTTTAAGCCCCGCATTTTCGCCATTTACATTGCTTTTATCTATATTTTATCTCGGATATCTATTTACTTTTTAGGTTGAGGCGGTTTTTGTATGTGGCAGTTGAGTAATCACCTGCGGCCACCTCAGCTGCAAACATTTTGTTTGCTTTCCGCGAATTTGACTTGTGCAAATAGATGAACTTTGCATAAATTTCCGCTTCAAATACG
Source organism: Bactrocera correcta (assembly GCA_027475135.1). Lineage (NCBI taxonomy): Eukaryota > Metazoa > Arthropoda > Insecta > Diptera > Tephritidae > Bactrocera > Bactrocera correcta. Next base: position 67,828,703 of record CM050327.1, on the reverse strand, counting down.
GTTGGAGTGGTAATGCTTAACTCTCGTGTCGTTGCAGAGACAGTTTTTTTAGAATACAAGTTTGAGTAAAAAATTTTATCTTCAGTCTATCTATTACTACTATTTTCTAGCTCGCCTTCAAACGGACGTTCTTTGGCTACCCAGAGGATTCTTCGTCCAGAATTCGTGAGCTGCTTGAGCCGTATGTACAATAATCGTTTCTGGACACTCCCAAATGAATGGCGATCAGAGAACTTTCTTCACTTGTATGAACTTTTACATATGACTCCATTTTTGTTCGGACGACATGATTTAGCCACTGTCTCTTAATTCGCTGAACTATGTAAATGTCGTCATATATTTCATACAGCTCATCGTTCCATCGGCTGCAGTATCCGCCTTTGCCAAAGCGCAAAGGACCATAAATCTTCCACAGAACCGTTCTCTCGAAAACTCGTAGCACCGATTCATAAAATTTTGTCATCGTCGATGCCTCTGCACCTTACAGCAGAACGGTATGATGAGTGACTTCTTGAATTTAGTCTTTGTTCGTCGAGAGAAGACTTTACCTCTCAATTGCCTACTCAGTCCGAACAGATGCTACTGTTGGATATCGAGGCTGACATTGTTGTTGGTGTTAAAACTGGTTCCACCATAGACGAAATTATCTACATCTGCAAAGTTATGAGAAAGCAGAACTAATGGCGTGACTATGGAGTTCTTTTTATTGGAGGTGTTGTTTTACATGGCGGGTTTCAAACCCGGATCACAAATCTGGGGAGGAATGATTCGCTTTTTCACTTTAGCTAGCCTTCAAACGGATGTTGTTTTGTCTACCCATAGGATTATTTGTCTAGGACTGGAAATCGGAAGCTGCTTGAGCCATATGTAAAAGACTCGTTTCAGGTCACTTACAAGTGAATGACGCTCAGAGAACTTTCTTCATCACGAACTTCTACTACATCGTCCCTCAGTTAAGCCCAGAGAAATTATCTTTGAAATAGGTAACCTATAACTAACCGATTACATAAAGTTCCTTTTGAGTTGGGTATATAAGGATGTTAGGCAGACATTTTTTATGCCAAAAATTATGAATTTTCTTCATTTTACAGATGACCTCACTAACAGTAGACCTCGCCAGAAACTTCTGCAGGAACATATTTTGGAAGAAAAAAATATCGTATAATTTATAGTACAAATACTTTAAATTATATTACACTTAAATGTTTCTTTCAGAGATGACAATCTATCACGCGTTACCTAAGGGTTAATAATGTTTATGTCTGTTTTGATTCTTCCATAATGTCATAACACAACCGCATCACTAGGATCATCGCAGCCGTCGCTGCAGACTTAGCATTTATAATTTTTATAATATTCATAGTAATTTTGTTGTTGTGCCGTGTTATTTCCCCCATTACACATCGTGTACTTAGCGCTATGCTGCTGGCTCTTTATCCGACATCTTATTTATTTTCTTTCATTCTTTTGTTTTCGATGAAATGCTTTGCCTACATTTTCGCTGACCCACCGCCAGCGTTATATTATTTTCCTTTCAGTACAAAGGAATCGCGGGAAGCCTGCATTGATGCTGCTGATTCGCGTCGAGTGGCAGCACTGGCATGAAGCAAGCTTAAATGAGCTCGCATGTAGAGTGCGTAAGGAAATACAGGAAAGCGCGGCTGCTATCATAATGTAAGCTTCATTGTACTCAGAGCTGTAAGTGCTTTCAACGCGCTTTGAAAAATTAAAACCGCTTAGACACGTGGCTTTTGATATCTAGTTTAGTTAATAATTGGTATCTGTTTTCATCATCTCTCTATTTGCTAGCACTTTAGCTTTAGAAGCAGCTTTGTGTTCTGAGTGGAAATTTTCAATAGAGTTATGGTGAAGCACCTGTTATTGTTTAGACAGACACCGACTTTGTTTATTATCGAATGAGTAGTGACTTCGTTATCTTTGGCTTTAAGCTAATTTGCATACAGAAAATGCGTTTATTTCGCCCATTCAGCTTTTCTTAATTATTGTAGATACAAATTCGCTTTACACTCAGCTAGTTGATTTCTCGAGTTCGGCGACTACCTGTCGGATATCATAAGAATATATTATGAATTTATTTATGAATTTTTCAGATATTTATGAAATTTTGGAAAAGATATTGGAATGTGAATTTACCACGGTGAACCTGTTATTGCTCTAAGGATTTATACTAGAACCTCGGTAATATTTAAATTCCAGATTCTGCTAGTCGAACTTTTAAACCAATTGTCTTTTTAAAATATTTAATTTTGGTACAAAGAAAGAGTGGGCCAATATCACGAGTGAATAGAACGGTTAGAAGCGAATGAACTTATGCTAAGCGAACGGCTCTCATTTAATTTCCTAGAGATATTTTCTTTCATGAATGATATTAGCGTTTTATTAAGTACATGAGATGAGGAAAAAATTACTTCGTTTATGGCAATGCCACATATTCACTTGATGTTTTTAAATTAAAAAAGTTGATTGACATACGTACATATTGACCCAAATAGCTTATAAGATCAATGATCAATATAAGGGACTGGGTTAGGCGTTTCATATTAATTCGTAAATCTCAGAAATTTTTAAGATTGCTTGACTCAGTATTGTTTCTCGTTAAAGGGAGACACCAGCAAAGAGAAAAAACGCAAATCTTCACAGTTTTTCTTCGAGAAAGCGAAAATACAAACCAGACAGTTGAAAATGTGAATAGATTGTGAATTAAGGTTGATACTTGAATAGCTAACCATGTTAAATTTTGGTTTTATCGATTTCGTTCTGATAATTTTTAAATCTAAGAAACAAGATGCCAGAGGGAGGCCATTTGACCAAAATGTCGATAAAATAATAGATATCATCGAGTATGCACAGTTTCGGAGGCGCAGAATCTATAGATTGCATACAAACCCGTTGGATAAAAAACGAAGCACAATTTAATTGTGCCACCCGAGTTTATCAAAAAAACCTAATGAACCGAAATTCCATTTGCGAATCTTTGCCGAATCCGGGATTGTTATTGGTAGTGAAAAGTGATTGCTGATTGAAAACAGTCATCGAAACGGATTGGCAGGCAATCATCAATATGCTGTTCCACTGCAGCCGAACTCTTGATTCAATCCGGTACAATTGAACCGTCTGAGGGAAGCAATCACCCAGAAGTGGATAGTTTTGGTCAATATGAGAAGAATTGTGTTCCATTAGCACATCTCAAGGCTACGCATATCGGCAGTGAATCTACAGATACTTCGGGAGTTCGGTTGGTTTTTATACACTCATATTATTCTCAGGACTTGTTACCAAGAGGTTATGATCTTTTACTGTATATTGTGGAGGACTTTGTTGCTCAATAGAAACTTGTGAAAATCGGTTGTCCTACTCATTTCTATATAATACAACCTCCACAGAAATACTTAGCGCATTTATGAAAAAACTTCAAAAGACCCTTTAGAGTTAGAATGCGTATGATACTTGTGTTGAGTCAATGGACCATGTGGGGTCGCAAGCCCTACTTTGGGTCAACGGAGCATGAGTTGCAGATTTGAAGAGAAAGACGCGCTTTTTGTGCTTTTTTGTGAAAAGCTTGATTTTAAGATTTTGGTCTTCCGCATAATTGACGATTTTAAAGTACCTTTTATCGAGTATATGTTTCCACTCATTGATTATGGTGACCCAAAGCAAGTGGGCTAGGATGCTTTCTTGAGGGTTGTCACAACTGATCTGATGTACGATTTTTTTACCTTTTTCATCGTATATGATTTGTCTATCGCTTAGCACATGACTTAATCAAACCAACAGGTTCTGTGAATGGATGTTTTACCGATCGTAGAACAGTAGAAAGGTTGTTATACTGATTAGTCTTTTAAATCTTGGCAAATAGTAGTTTTTATTTCCCGGTTCGGGCTCTGAGAGAGCTCCGTCTATATCTTATATGGAACTTATCAGGTCAGGTAATGACAGAGTGCCTATGGAGCGATTCATATATGCTCCAGCTTACCCTGGTTCTCTTCCTATACATCGGTAGCTCTAGACCTTATATTAACTTTGAATACGATGTAATTGTGGTCGGAAAATGAGTGTTGCTCCTCTTTTCACACCTACCGTTGTCAAAAGAAAGCGCTTTTCGGAAGAAGAAATTGTCACGACCCGGTGAGGTGCTGTCACTATGGAATATTACAGCCACCCTAGCCCTAACGCAGAAACGGAACTTTAAGTTATCTCTTATTCCGGAGATTTCTTATTTTTGGGTAGCGATACGCTGTCTTGAGAGCTGGATCCAGCTGATAGTATCTGCTGCTTCTGCGCCTAACAGCACCGAAGCGTTGTTTGTCTTCCGGGCAGAATTTTCATTGGTTCAAAATGATGGTAGGCGAACGTCTGTAAGCGGGGCCTCCAGAATCCGGCACCCTGCCTGAGCTGAAGCTGTGGGTGGATTACCACTTCAGTGGATGCAACCAGGAATATTAGTCCTGATGTGGTCACCTTCGCTCAATTTGGTTTAATAATTTTAACTTGATGCTAAAAGGTAGAAGAAGTTTTCAGATATACTTTCCGCTTCTTCTTCTCAATTCCCGAGGCGCTTAGTAGAAGCCAATCGGCGCACCGCATCCATCCCACAAGCCTATTTATAGAGGGCTAATATCTTTAATTTTAAATATCATTTAATATTTTTTTATAGAAGTTTTCATTTAAAACAAATTTAATAATATTTTTTGGAAATTAAAATTTTCATATTTTAACTCGGCTCCAACTGCTTTACTACATAGCTTCTCAATTTAAAGCGAATTTTTTCCGCCTGCTACAATCAACCAACTATTTATGCTGCCAGCCAGCGCTATATACCGTTAGGTAGAAACCATATTTATGCACATACATAAATCTGGGCAGACCAAACAAATTTGCTCGTAAGCAAGAAAATTATTTTTCTCATTTACCACTGCCAATCGCCGGAAAGTAAACAAACTTGCAGCTACAAACATAACAGTACAACTAGTAGGAATGCTTTGAGTGGAGCGCATAGACAGCTGTGGACGTTGCCGACGCCGTCGATGCTCGGTGTCTATTTGACCTGACCAATTCTGGTCGTGAAGATGCGCTTGCCCTGGACAGCTTTAGATAAATACGATTTTAAGGCATACAATTTGTGTAGCGACGCTTGACTTAAATGCAGCAACGAGCAAACGTGCTTTTCACTCGCCACTTCCGCACACCCCTGCAATGTTTATGCCGCACTTCAATGCACATATCGTCACACACACAACCAAAATTTAGCAGCACACTCTTTATACCCGGCGGAGAGTTATTGGCGTTTACATGTACACTCACACACACATACAAACATATTTAACTACATTGCTTGTTTGCTGCCAGGGTTGCTATTCATCCGTAGGGAAATTTGTTAAGTGCAATGGAGCGGAAAAGTGATCCGATGCCATGTGAAGCGATGAGACAGCTGTAAAGCTTGCAACCTCTTCAACAGCTCCTTTCGTCTTAACGCTCTTTAGCTGCTCTTCTTCTTCTTCGTTTTTTTTTTACATTTAGATTACTCCTTTTAAACGTCGGCGGAGCTCGTAATTGTCTGCCGTGATTGTGTGGAATAAATTGTTTATTGACTCATGCATATTTGTGCCCTTACAATGTGTAGGGAAATCCTGAAATTTGTTTTTGTTGCTTATGGGGAAATGTGAGCGTATCTTAACTGGTTCTAATAGCTGCTTGTTTGTCTGCACCGAAAATCGCCTGAAGAGTTCGTTGAATGCAACATTTTCGTACTTCTTCATTGCTGCCAACGGTCTGTTGTATGCAGATTATTATTCAGTGAACCCAGTGTTCTTATATTCTTGCTTCTACAGTTTTAATTAAGTTTTTCAAGTATTTCGAATGCGAATAAATGTTTGTTTCACAATATAAGAGGTACCTTATTTCCTTTCTCGAATCTTCGGCCAAAGGCCATGAACTCGGCAGATTTCTGCCGCTACAACGACCACAAGAATATAATGACAAGCTTAACATAAACCTTACCGATCCAAAAAGTGTAAGTCACAGCCTTTGGTCGGATAAAATTTGGGTCAATTTCGGTAACGTAGACCCCGCTGTCGTAGGAAGTAAACAGTCTCTGCAAGCAGAGTGGGAGAAAATGTCAGTTCCCTACTAAATTCTCGGTTTTTATATTCACTAACTGAAGGAAGGAGTACAAACTGGATCATAAAATCACTGTCGATGGCGTCAAAACTCCGACTGTCAACAACCTCCGATTTAAGGTGTTACATTCAACAGTTTGTGCTCTTTCACGCCTAAGGTGACACTGATTGCAGTCAAAGTAGAGAGCAACAAAAAAATCCTCGATTCGCTAGTCGACAGCCGAAGTTTCTGCTTGTATGATTTCTAAGAAACCATCCGTGAAGTCGGCTTGAAAGGCTCCTTTTTTGCCTCTTAGAAGCATCAAGAGGTTTTTCTTGACTACGTTGACAACATTGAGCGATACGCCGACCAGCCTACGCAAGCAGAAAACTGTAGACAAGCACAATGGAGCCATCAACACCTTTGCCGCATCCCTTTTGGTAAATCGCGTACTAGGAGTTGCATTGTCAATCATTGTAGACGTAGAGCTCGAGTTGTTCCAGCATCTAGAGTGACACTTGCGCAACGTCGCTCCTGATACTGTAACAGGTTGAACCTACTCATCCAAAATCGACTTGAAATGAGTTCCCGCATTGCTCTATTATTAAGGTGCTTGCATATCTAACGATCACCACTCGTCTAACACTCTTCTCCGTATGGTTCGACCCCGTCGAAACAGCACGTTTCCTGACCCTACTGTAAAAAAATTTCGATGATAATCACCTTGAATCTTACTACCTAAGCTCGCTACAATACCAGCGAGAATTTAAGAATGCAAAAAGCTTAGATATCATTCATTACATGTGAAAACAGCTTCAGAAACAGGAACTGTTTTCATAAATTGGTTTGGTTTCTGTATGCTAGTCCTTAAAATTAGTTGATTTCTGGATAAAAGAAGTTCTAACATCAGTTACTCATACTGAGGATAAAAGTGATGTAACGATTCCAGCATCGGCAATTCTTGATTAATCCTAGACACTCTGGACGTTCTAGATTCCAAGTCGTTTCGGAAGATGTGAAAGGAAGCTCTTTGCTAAGAGAACACGAATTAGTCCGAAATATTATTTTCAGTATGGGCCAATACCGCCGAGCTGTAGTCATGTTTTTGTTGAGGTCAGCAATTGCTGATGTGGTATTATTATGGAAACCAAAATAATTGTATTTAAAAATTCCAAGCCACTTTTTTTCTCACTGAGCATAGTTTGGCGAAATTTCGGTAGGTTCTTTAGTGTAATCTTATTGCAAAGGCAATTAACTGTGCCTGACAGAATTATGCTAAAATAGATATAAACTACGAGACTTTTATATGGAATCTTATTTTATATTAGTTAGTTCGAATAAATGATTTCTAATATTCCAGAATAAAGTTTTTAAAAGCATCCCGGGTTGGATGAAGTAATCAAGTTTTGGTGCTTGTGCAAAATGGAAATTTTGTAATTTAAAATATGCTATCTAAAACAATAGTTTTGAAATAATAAATTATATTTATTCCTTGTATAGATAATTGGTAGAAAAATTTTTTTTCTCTTTATATACTACTCTCCATATTTATGTATAATGATATGTTTTTTTCTTCTTACTTTTCAGATATGCTACAACAAAATTATAAGGTATGTAAAGAAATATGACGGATATTTTGTAACAATCATTGCAGAGTAAATATAAAAAGCGATTTTTAGTCGATTTCGCTATTTGAAGTTAGAATAGGTTAGGCTAAAAAGGCGATCTTAATAGAGAACTCACTTAGAACACTATTGTGGTACCCAAAACTCTTATATAATTGATCATAGAACCTTCACAAATCAACAATGCACTTTGAGCCTATCACAAATTCGTTGTAACGGCTATAATCAGTTTCGGCTTTGTCTTCTGGTTCGCTGAACGTGAGGCCGCCGAGATGTTTCAATTTCAGTATTGCAAAGGCTGAACAATGAAGGAGAAAATCCTTTGATGTTCCACGTTACCCTCTTCCATCCAAATTTGGCTACTAGCGTGCGACAAAATAAGTCTTTGAATAATATCCAGTAAGAACTTCAACGTTTTTGGCAAGCGAAACTTTGTTAATCCAAGACACTGGTTGCTGACCAACGCTTGCTAAAATTATCTGAGGTCTACAGGTTCAGCTGGAACGCAAGAAATCAGTGATGGTTCAACTTCTTTCTATTCCGAATTGAGCGGTGCGAGGGTGTACCTTATTGCTAGCTCTTTGGCTTTACAGTAACCACTGATTCTGCTATGTCCAGATGATTTTGATGATTAAGTAGCTCGATCTGAAATTTTGCACACGTTCTTTACCCCCAAAGGCTGGTCATTAGTCGGAACCGCCGATATCGAACCACTAAAGTATGTAGCTGCCATACAAACTGAACGATCGAAATCAAGTGCGCTTGTATGAAATTGTCATTTGGCGTGATATGTTCCCAGCCCTACAATATCAGAAAACATTTTTTAGATCTCGCTACAATATCATATAGCATATAAACTGAATTATTAATGAATCAGTTACGTATTTTATGAGTTCTTCCTCTATAATTTTCTAGCCAACAATCACCTTTTAGGCATCCGCAGTATTCTGACACAATGGTGCGATCCAATCAAACTTTCATATCCGCTTTTAGATGCTAATGGAACAGACCTTTCGTTGTTTCTCACCATAACCTTCCAAGTTATCTGAAAATGTGTCTAAATTAGAGAGAATTTTCGATAATTTCTTTATAATTTGTATATTTATGGTTATCGAGGAAAATGTTTACTATCAACACTCAATTTTTCCAGTAAGTAGTTAGATCTTTGATCTGTATCTCTCCCTATCTGTATCTTTTATGAATTGCAGTATTTTTGGACCAACAAAATGTCCAACTCAGCAACTAAAACAATATCCTTCCACGTCAAATCCTTTAACAAATTGTTTTTTTTTTCGCAACTTGGCCAAGTATGAAACGACTGAGTAAATTTTGAGAAAATAACTTTACGGGACTTCATTATTTCTGAGTATTACCTGGGAATTAATTTTGAATTGAAGCCGTATTTTTATTTAGTAAAACAGAACTTTTATTGATGGTAATTTTGAATATCCATAAACGTTTGGTTTTTAGAAAAACCTTTTTATTTTCTTTCTTCTTATTTTCGATAAGAAGCCTAAAGATACGGATCACTTGACGTGTTCATGCGAATCATGGTTGGTAAACTAAATTGTAATTGCTAACAAGCCGATATATTTAGCAAAATTATGAGATATACAATAAGCTTAGAAACAAAAACATATCCAATATTGTTATGACTAAATTCGTAATCTGAATACTTGAAAGCATTAACATTTCCAAGGCAACAAAAAACATATTGTTTTTGTAGAGCTGTGTTATAGATTAACTTTCATCATTTTCAAGTTCTTAAAAACATACAAGGTCTGTCGCAAAAGAAACAGAACTTTTTAAATATAACTGTTTCTGGTGGCGGCACCTGTTGGTGGGTATATGAAGTAAAAAGTTTGATCTCTTGTTGAGATTTCGTAAAAACTTTAAGACAATTGGATAACTAAAATCGATGTTATCGATCAAAAAGTGACAGCAGCTTTTGGTCATCGGTTGTAAAATGCCTTTTGAACAAAGAGCAAATATTAAATTTTGTTTTAAACTTGGGAAGACCTCTACTGAAACATTTCAAAAGATGACAAAAGTTTACAGTGATCAGTGCTCATCCCGTAGTAATGTGTATGAGTGGTTTAAGCGATTCCAAGAATGACATGAGGACCTCTGTGACGATCAGAAGTCACCGAAAAAAAGTCGTTTTCAGAATTTAAAAAATAAAGATAATGTTGATTTGTTTTGACGATTCCGAGGGTATTGTACACCGAGAGTTCGTCCCACCTGCCCAAACGATTAATGCTGTGTTTTACCTTGGCGTTGTGAAGCGTCGTTTGTCACGCATTCGTCGTGCTCGGCCACAATACCGTGAGGCAGGGTCCTGGCGCCTGTTGCACGATAATGCGCCGTGTCATCGGTCGACGCTTGTCACTGATTTTTTGACAAAAAACCCTATATTAACCATTAATCACTCCCCTACTCACCTGATCTCTCACCCTGTGATTTTTACCTATTTGGAAAACTTCGTTTGCCCATGAAAGGACACTGGTTTCAGGACATTTCAGCTATCCAAAAGGCGACGACCGATATTTTCAAGAGCATTCCGAAAAACAAAAATTTGAAATGTTAATTGACCGGGCTAAACGCTGTATCGAAGCACAAGGAAACTACTTTGAATAAAAAATATAACTTTTGAAAAATATTAATTTTTTGTTGTTTTTTAACAGTCCTGTTTCTTTTGCCACAGACCTTGTAGATAGGGATCTCATATCTTGTCATAACGAAGCGTTAAATCATAAGATCATACATTTTTACACTTGTTTAAAGAAGTTGTTGTTGTATTACATACAAAAATAATTTTACGCAATTACAATTCTCAACGCTATGCTTTTGGTTCATTATAAGTTATAACTAATAATTTTATAAGACTATATGAAACCCCTAAGAGTGTTTCTGTAATAAACAGACTTTAAATATTAAATTAAGCTTACAGGCTCATCGCGTTGACGGCTGCTCAACCACACTCAAGTTTTCACACACACACCAATGCAATGCATGCGCTTGCACGGTGTCGAGTGTCGCTTAATAGAAATGGAGCAAAAATGTGCACAAGTAGGCAAACTGCAAAATAGGTCTACCACTACAAAAACAACGCCATACATACACGACACCCTAATTGAACACACATATTTAAATATACATACATATAGTTGTATGCTTATAATGAAAGTTCCACTAAGCCATTCACACTGAACCATGCGCTTAGTGCATAACCCCACCCCCACACAGCCGCAGAGTGCCATAGAAGCATCCTTCATAAAGGCTGTCACCTGCTATTTTATACCCGAAAACAAAAACATGTCACCGCACCAGCCCGATGAGCAGCGCATCAACTGCAGGTGAAGCATCACAATTTGACGCCTAATTAGCTGCATAAAAACGCTATGCATATGCACGCGCACAGCTGAACACGCTCAGGTCCCTGCCATTACTTGCATATATAAGTGCTTTATATAATATATATATTTATATGTTCATATACATATATAATATACATGGTAGTTGGCAATGCAGATAATAAGCCGCTGCAAATATTCACCAACTCCTGCGCTAATTTCACCGTTATTGCAGCGAATTCTCTTGACTTAAATATTTTATTATAACCGCGTTGTTGTTGTTGTTGCCTTAAATAAAAGCAAAAAATTAGGTCAATTATCAGTTGTGGGAAGTTTTGCATTCAACGAAATTAAATATAAACTCTTGCTGAAAGCGAATGCGCCGCGGAACAGTTGATGGCTGCATAATATTAATATATGCGCGTTGTGGAAGTTGAGTGTGTGGCACAATTAAGAATTTCGCTGCATTCAAATGCAAATGATCTATGAAAATTCACGGCATCTAAATTATGAAGAAGTTCATTCATTTGCATAGCACAAATGTTTATAGCACAGTCGTTGGAAAGACTGGTTGAAATTGGAAGTTAATGCACTTAGCAACTTCAATGCGAAAGCTTTCTCCAAACTGGCACTCCATAAATTTCTCCTCTCCTAAATACTCTTAAATTTCTTTTCTGCACTGTATTCCTTTGAAGCTCAGCTTTCTGCTTTTCATTAATATAAAATAACCGCTTATCTCACCTTAAAATATTATATATTTTGATTTATAGATTCTAGTACGCTTTTGGATCCTACATTTAATTTTGTAGATACAATTTTTAACTATTTATCTTTTATCGGCTGTGATTATTATAGGAAATGAAACAAGTGTCTTTACAGGTTTCAAAGTGTTAAATTTTTGGTTATGTTCCCAAAGTTAAGAGTGTCTTTTACCGAATTCCCAGACCTCTCTTTGATTGCATTGCATGTGTATTGTAACCTGGAACATATCCAGTATAGTACTTTGAGGTACAAGTATACTAATGTGACCAAAAAATAAGGTGACATTTTGAAAATTGTTTATTTATTTTTTCAAATCAATTTCATCCCCTTCAAACTAATCCCCTCCCGATACAATGCACTTATGCCAACGGATTTTCCAATCTTCGAAACACTGGTTGTATACACTTTCCGGGATGACCTTCAGTTCCGTCTTCATTGCGGCTTAAATCTCCTCTATCGTATAAAAACTGTGTCCCCGGAGCGGTCTTTTGAGCTTGGTGAACAGCCAGAAGTCGCACGGCGCCAGATCAGGTGAATACAGTGGTTGCGGAACGATATGGGTTGAGTTTTTGGCGAAATAATCACGAATTACGAGGGTAGTATGGGATGGTGCATTATAGTGGTGTAAAAACCAAGAATTGTCTTTCCACAATTCCGGTCTTTTTAGGCGGATAGCGTTACGCAAACGACGCATAACGTTCAAATAATATTCCCTGTTGACTGTTTGACCGGTTGGAAGGAATTCATAATGCAAAACACCACGATTATCGAAGAAAACAAGCAACATGACCTTGAGTTTTGAGCGACTTTGGCGCAATTTTTTTGGTCTCGGCTATCTTTTGGCACGATATTTACTCGATTGATCGGTTTTTTCGGGGCCGTAAGCATAGATTCAAGTCTCATCGCCAGTTATAATGCGTTTCATGACACCCTGATAGTCGGAAAGCATCGTTTCACACACTTCAACCCGACGCCTTTTTTCCAAAAAATTCAATGTTTTCGGTACCAGTCGAGATTTGACGCGCTTGAGGCCCAAAACACATTTCAAAATGGTATTGGCTGAGTCATTCGAGCCAACTTCATCAGCAAGGTCTCTAATTGTTAATCGACCATTTTTCAATACCAAATCTTTGATTTGTTCGGTTGAGGTTGATGGTCACCCTGGACGCTCTTCGTCTTCGACACGTTCACGGCCGTCTTGGAACTCACTATACCACTTGTAAACATTTTTTTGAGGCATAGCCTTATCACCAAAGGCTTTCTGCACCATCCTCAATGTATACGCTGCAGAAAATTGATTCCGTAAACAAAATTTAATGCAAATTCTTTGCTCAAAAAATTTCGACATCGCAAAAAACGAAAAACTCACTTTTAGCAGCTCACAAAACGAGACGTATCTCAAACACCAATGGATATTTTGACATGAAGTTTGACATAAATGTGACTGACAGTACTACCAGCCTAAAAAAAAATAATTCTCCAAATCCTTCGACGCGCGCAGTTTGAACTCAAATGTTATTATTTGGACACAGTAGTATATCGACTTTATAACCAAATTCAATTTTTTTTTTTTGTTTAATTTTGAGTTGTTTCTATTATATCGTTTTTCCTTCCCCTGAAAAGTGATGTTGCCTTGTTTCGCATTTTAGGTGAGGTTTCAACTTCATATATAATTACAAGGATATTTTTGTAAGAAATTTGATTGATCTAGAAGATAATTAAAGAATCTTTCTGTAATGATGAACCAACGCCAACTTCAGATTATCATAGTAGTCCCTTTGACTGATATTTTTTTGTTTGAATGCTATTTTGGAGTCTGGGCAACTGTAGCTGCGAATGTGAATAAGCTCTACGATGTAAACCTTGTAAGCTGTGCTCCATTTGTAATGACGAATATTTACAGTTCCCTAATTAGAATTCGATTCCTTTGGAACCCTCCTTTTGTGTGCTATTGAAGTACAGTTGTTGTAGAGGTGCTAAGAGCACATCAACAACGTTATTATTTCTAACGACAACTCAGAACAAATTGACAATGAACTCGACAACCGAATTCGAAACGAATGCGAAGTCGCATAAAGGAAATAGGGCAAAATAATGCTAAGCAAGAACAGCAGGGATGTGCGAACACAATTTGCGCCAGAAAGTATGCTTACTTGCTAAGTAAACTTACATAATCTTATGTGAACTTGTGAGCTGGTATGGATGTGCGTGTGTGTGTATTCAGAGGTACATGCAACAATTTGCTGCAACCTGTGGTAATAACAAAGCTATCTCCTCCATCATTACGATCGAACAGCAATTTGCCTTTGCTGCGCGCTTACCGCTTGAGCGTGCATGAGTTTGTGCATGTATGTTTGTATGGGTTTCGTGTTTGTTGTGCATGTTTTACACACTGCAGATGCTGATTTTTCAAAATTTCCAAGATAAGTGCTGCAACATCAGTGTGCCAATGAGTTGGCGCGCAGCGAGGGCAGGCACTGGAAATGCTCATTTGCTCGAGAAGCCGGTGAGCACCGACAAATAAAAGTTTAAATATGTGTGCGTACAAGTACCTACACACATACAAAGGCAGCTGGAAGTGCATATGTAGCAGTGTTTCGACTTGCAATGCACACAAATGCAAAATATTGCAAGCACACATACACACAAACAAGCAAATAGCTGTGCGCTTGCCGTAAGGTGTCAAATTGTAGTTGTGCAGTGCCGAAAAATTGTACAACAACAGCAATAACAAGCACAACAACGTCTGGCTGTGATGATAGCAAAGCGTTGCAACGTGTTTCCGGCTAAATTTTCCAGCGTTGCTACACACTCACACATAGCAACAGCAACTCGTGTTTTAGTTGCCACACACACACACTCCAATACACAGCGTTGATGCTGCAGCTTTAGTTACACGTTCGTGTCATTATAGTCATGTTCTCTGCGCTCCATTGTAGACTGCCGTTTGGGGGAGCTCGCCCGTCGGGGGGCTGCTGCAGGGTCGCATGTAAAGTAGTTTGGGCGGCTCGCACGGCGGCATGTAGTTGGCAATTCCAATTTGCCATTAAGCTTTATGAATATTTCCTTTTCCGCATTCCTAGGCAGCAGCACCGGCGTATGTGTGTGTGTTTGTCGCTTTTTT
>CM050327.1:67643137-67813222 GCA_027475135.1 Bactrocera correcta | reverse complement strand
AAAAAAACAAAATAAAAAAAAAAAAAAAAAAAAAAAAATTATGGAGCTGTTGAGTTGTTGACGTGTAGTCGGTTGCAGTAGTGGACATATATTGTTGTTGGCAGACATGCTTAGTGATTTGTGTGTTAGACGTGCCTTCTGAGGCTGTTATTTAATAGTTTACTCAAGGGCAAAGAGCCATACAGGGAATTAAATTGTAGTGCGGGAAAATTTACCGTTAGTTTTAACGTTAAGCACTTTTTAAATATCTTTTGTGGTTTCTTTAATTTAAATGAAAGCAAATCACATTTTCTGAAATTTGTTAAAAACTGTTTTGCATCAAATGACATCTGTCGACAATGGTATTGTATTCCAACTCAAGTGACTTTTCACTTCCTCTTTATCATATATTAAAACAAGCATCAAAAAAGTTATCGAAATATAATTTAGACCAATATTATTTAAGGTGTGGCAGCACTCACAAAAAATCAGGCAGAACAAAAGGCCTGGCTATGTCAGGTACATTGCTGCAAAGTGCGCTGTAAGGCTCAGGAAAACTGGGCATATGAAGAGGTTCGAATATGGACATGCCAAAATTGTATCCTCCTTGAACGAAATTCCTGTTAACTTGGATCAGAGCAGAGGCTACTCGTGACGGCCTTTTTATGACACACATTCCTAACGCTGAAGTGCAGTGAATTATTTCACGGAAGGGTCGAAATTAGGAGGGAAGGTTGGGTTACTGTTTTCTGTGAGGAGTTCTCCGTCGATCTTAGCTTTATTCTACCGGACCTCTGTAGCATCTTTCAGGCAGCGGTGGGACTATTAGGCATTTTTAAAGGACGCAAGTTGTCAAAGTTGCATGGATGTGAGTGAGTTGGATACATTCAGGTACTTTTTCTCCCATCCTCCAACCTTAAAAATAGTTCGCCAGTCTTACTTTTAGCAAACTAGGAGACATAGCCGAAACTGATTTCAGCCATCTCTACTAAACTGCAATCCGGGTTTTATGATCTATTATATCGGTGATTTAGGTAACACTGTCCAAATTAGCTAAGCTGCACAATTGAGATCCCGATTAGGGTAGACTTAACCTAACCTAAATTTCTGACTAAACCTTTGATATCAAATATGATATCGGTAACATGTTTTCAAACAATTTTATTAACATAACTCAGTTTGATAGACTTACGAAATTCATGAAAAAGTCAATGTTTCCGGCAAACCATAGTAAAACACATTTATTTTTGGAAAATTCGTATACATACTCATATTCAACAAACTTCTATTGTGTAGGACGATTTGTCCTTTGCTTCAAAATAGGCTTCAGTTTTGGCGGTCACCTCTTCATTCTACAAAAATTACTCCCCATTGAACTTTTTTTGAGTCCTGAGAACAGGAAATTGTCGTTGGAGGCCAGATCAGGGAATACGGTGGATGCTGAAACAATTCGAGGCTTATTCTGAGTTTCACTTCATAGACATTATATTTGCGATACGATGCATTGTCGTGAAACTGTACTGTAACTGTTCTTTTTCTTCAAATGCGACCGCTTTTCGCCGATTTCATTCTTCAAACGGGTAATAGTCGCTGTTGATAATCCTTCCTTTTTGAACTTAGTCAATACAAATTTTTCCTTGCGCATCCTAAAATATGTATAGACGCTATAAGCTTCACAGCCGATTTTGGCGTTTTTCCACCCTTTGAAGCGGATTCATCGTGGGCAGTTCACTCGAATGTTCGTCGAATAGACTTCGGAGTGAAATGATTGAGCCATATTTCATACTTTCTCACGGGGAACCCACTGTGTACAGAGCTTTCTCATACCCAAATATTTGTGAAAAATATAATGTACTATACATGTTCAGTTGAAATCTTTAGGGTGACTGCTATCTCGAACAACTGCAGTTTACGGTCATCCGAAATTATTTTGTAACAACCTCTTTGGACATTGAGCAAAAACTAATTATCGGACAACTGCCAAAATAACACCCGCGCACGAGCTAACTAAAAGTCATAGAAAAAGTGGCAACATTGCTATAAGAGTTAAGGGCAGTAGTGATGGGAACAGGAAGAGCGATTGGACATAGCGAAATTCTGAATAAGCTCAAAACTAATCTCAATAAATCGGACTATAGTCCGACTAGATAGACTCAAACTGAGTTTCAATATTAACTTCCAGGTGACCTTTTAAACGTGAGTGGAAAAGACGTCTAGTAAAGGAGGAGAATACTGCCTCAATCTGTACCGACTGGTGCAAAATAGACAGCGATAGAACATACTCCGAGGATCTTGATATCTCACTCTCTTTCTGTCAACCAAACTCAGCAAGCATTTTACAAGGGGAATACTGGGCATAGAGAAAGCCAAGAGAGCTATCATATACTCTGATAGCCAGTCTTCATTGTGGGTTTGTCGTCGCAAAGATAAACTCCAGTGAGGCCAAAAAAGTCTCAAAAAGCTTTAAGCTCACTTATCCATGGTAGGGTTTTCCGGTCACAGGAATATTTTCGGCAATGAAAAAAGCAGACGAGTTGGCCATGTCAGGAGCTTCTCTAGACGAATTCGATGAATATACAGGGTAGGCCATTTAAAGTTGACCCATTTGTTTGTTTGCCAAAATTAAGGCGTCGCGGATAATCAGCTGGGTTTAGTTTTTGTGCCATTTGAATTTTATATGGAAACATCTTCAAATCTTTATGAATTATGCGTCGGAGAGTGGTGCGAGAGATGTCTAATTCCTGAGAGCGGCGATAACTCGATGTCGATGGAGTCTCCTCAATACTGGCTCGTACAGCTTCGATATTTTCATCAGAACGTCTTGTGCGTTGTCTGGATGCATGACTGGCATTACTGAGATTACCGGTGTTCACAAATTTTGCGTATAAAGACTTAATTGTGTTCTTAACTGGAGCACTTTTCACTTTATTTTTTTTGCGAAACGCACGGCCTACCCTGTATAATACCGTGCCCTCTAGGAATGATCAAGAGGAAGCTCAATATGGTACACAATTAAAAATACAGCGCAGAATAGATGGAAATCTATAACTAAAAGAAAGATAGTCAAATTGATATAGTTAAAATATGGCAATTAAAAAACTATGAAATATAAAGGCAAGTATATATCGACTTATAGCTACCATAACGGGAGCATTGGCTATTTGGAGTACGTGTTTTAAAAATGGATAAGCCCTATAACATCATTTGCCGTAGCCGCAAATTCGAAGACACTAAGGAAAAGTTCTACTTTGTGAGGGCCCAGCTCTATAAGAAGCCAGATATCGGACTCTTGGAATCCAATATACTAAACCTTGTATGTCTAGCTTCAAAAAGTATAAAGAAGTTAAGTATTTTCATTGAGGACATTATATTATAGTTTGAGCACATCGATAAAACGTATTGACAAGATCTAAAGGTATTACGATAGTGTAATAAAATGGTACCTCTAGGCCGAAGGAGTTGTGGACTCCTACCTACCTATATATTTTCTGTATTTCTTTTAACACAATATACCTATCATATAATGATTGTCGAACTTCCGGTGAATCTGGTACCTTATAAAGCGGCCTATCATACCTTTCCACTAAAAATTATGCGAATTTATGTTTTAGATAATAAAAACCATAAACTTTATTTATAGATTTCCACTTCGATATAGATGCCAAATGATTTACATATATGTATTCACAGTGAATGAGATAATAGATAATTGATGTGAAATTAATCAGATTTGCATCTGTCACATATTAGGGTAAATGAACTATATAACCATATGCCTCATACAAAGTTACTTGGGTTTAATTAAAGTTAAGAAATATCACATATCAATTATAGGTGACTGAATTAGCCCCTAAACAAATAAACAGGAATGTTAATATATGCTACTATGTATGAACGATGAGCTTTGCATAGCTTGATTTACCATATTTAGAAAATTGCAATAACGTCCACTGTCTCCTCTGGTATTAATTTACCATGTGTATAAGTAGAGTTCATCATATTAAGGATCACATATGTACTATATATATCTTTACGTGTGTTATATTGAATGCTCGGACATTCAGCTCAATTTTCAACTACCAAGTATATTAATTAGGGTGGCATACATATTTACAATATATATAAGAGTGTAGTGCAATTAAAGAAACACCGTTTTGAGTCCATTAAATTCATTAAAAGTGAATGGGTAAGCGCATTAAAGGCCATTCCAGAAAGTGACTTTAACAACTGTTTCGAAGATTACAAAAAACGTTGACGCAATATACTGGTGCCAAGGCAGGTCCCTTTGAGTAGGACGACATAGCTTTTGAAAAATAAATTAAGATTTTTAAAGTTATGAACAAACTCTTATTAGTTTTTGCTCATAGTGATGTAGTTGCAATTCAGAGAAAATCTTTATCTGGTAATGAAATGCCTGTGTATCAAAAATCGGTTGAAAAGGTTTAACATTTTTCTTAGCCGCCGTATATCTAATATAAAGATTTCCGAAATAGCATGTGAGGACCCTAAGGAAGCCCGAGCAACATTTTGTTAATATTTTCTAGGTTAATAGTGTGTGGTAACCATCAGAAAGAGATAAAATTTAGTCGATACTACCTTAAACTCCCACATAATCCATGTATGTAATTACTATATAATTATTTCATTTTTTAACAAACCTTATGAAGAATAAGGGGATCAGTGTGTAAGTTGTTTACTTAAAAAATTTCTAATAAATACATTTCAAGTTCCCCAGTATTTGATTCTTGCAAGTTGCAATAGTATGAAATGTTCGGTTACATCCGAACTTTGCCCTTTTTTAGTGGCTTATGATGATTTGTATGCAATGTCTACACATATATAAGAATCAGTACAGTGTTTATTTTTTCGCTTGTTAAAAATTGGGTGAGAGATTAGTATTGAGCCTTTTTCCCACACGTTTACAGTTGATGATGTTTCATGACAGAGGGGAGGTGTTCGTCCCCGTGAGGTTCGAATAAATTCAGATATAAAAATTTATGAAGGCATTCGCAGTAGTTCTATGAACATCAGAAAAATATGTCAAATAAAGTAGGTACAACGGTCAAATCAAAGAAAAGTCTTTCTCCAGGTGATCTCCTTATGAAAGCATACTCTCAAGTAGTCATCTTCTGATCACATAGTTGATGCGAATTATATTTCCAGAGACGCAGAAAACTACCATTTCGAATAAAATTTGGTACATCGTGCATTTAATAAATACTTTATAAATGACTAATAGTAATAAATAATAATAAAAAAATAACTAGTAATAAATAATAGACACCCTAACATACATATACATTAGGGTGATTAAAAAAAATTTCATTGAGTTATAAAATTAATAAGAAATAAAAAATATTCCCAAAAATAATCAAACTTTAACTGTTAATATCTTTTAAACGGTTGGGTTTACGAAAAAATCATAAGAGACCTTTTTTGTAGAGCATTCAATTTCCTACAAAATCTAAGAATCAAGATATTTGTTCAAGTAGTTGGAAGCGAGATATAAATTTTTCTATCTGATAATAAGAAAAAATAGAAAACTGAATGTAGGAGGACCTTCCCGTTCCAATTAAAAACTCATATTTGGAAAGGCTTTCTTAGAGGTGTCTAGGAACCTATTTTTCCGAGTACCAATCAAAAAAAAAATTTTTTTTTGAATCACCCTAATATACATGCGTGAGTACGTGAATGCAAAATTGGCTGATCATATGTCATTTGCCAATGAACCTTGGACATTGAATCCAGTTAATTGATAATTGATAATAGACGTATCCATACACATATCCAACACATGGATGCATACTGTAAAGCTATCCACCTGATTTGCGATATACAAGTATGTATATGTATTTCTACGGAAACGCCCACACTTTTTACTAATAATAATAAATGAAATCCAAATTTTGACCGGAGTCGTAAACCTGTTGCACCGCGCTTTGTTTGTATTTGTTGTAACTTTTGTGTATTAACTGCCGTTACTTACTTTTGTGTAAAATTAGATTGGCTGCGCAACAGCTTGACCAGCTGTTTAAGGTGCATCAACAACAGAGCAATCACTCAGGCAATAAACTCTTTATAATCCACGCATTTCACGTGTGCAAATGTTATTCACTTTTGGCGCTTTGTTTATGCATTTTTTGATATTGTTCTGCAAAGCAAGCTGGAAGAGAAGACTCTAACGTGCATACATATGTATATTTATAGATAATCTGTAGATGGTAAGTCAATATCAAAGACTTCTAAGTTTTTTGAGTGAGAACATATTATTAGCTCTTGAGAGCAAAGAAACCATGCTATAGCAAGTAAGGAAGTACTAAATTCGGATATAACCAAACATTCTATACTCCAAGTACTTGTCTACTTCAACTTGCAAGGGTCAAAGACGAGATTTTGTCTTCAGGTGTTTATAAAATTTAACATTAAAAGTTAAGCATACATTATTCGAAGAAATCGTGCATAAATTGCTATCACATTTGGTACCTTCTTGACTTACAGGGTTTGTCCGGAAAGTAATAGGTCGATTAAAAAAAAAAATGAACCAATCGTTACAAATCTTTAAAACCTTTCAAAATAGGCTCCTTCTGCGTCGATGCTGCGCTGCCAGCGCGATTTCCAAGCATTGAAGGTATCATTGAAAGCATTCTTCGGAATGGCCTTGAGAGCCGAGGTGCGTGCTGCTTGGATCCCCTTTCATCAGCCTTTTCAGGCAAGTAAACAAAAAAAAAAAAAAAACAAAATCCGGAGGGCATCCTCTGGGCTTAATGGCGGCGGCGAAAGCGCTGAGATGTCGGCCTTGGTTAGGTAGCTATTCACAAGAAATGCGGTGCTAACCGAGGCGTTGTCGTGGCGCAACTTCCAACCGGCTGCGATGTTTTGTCAGACCTGATTGACAATTCGTTTGAGTCTCTTGAAGACTTCCACTTAAGACTTGGTGTTAACGGTTGGTCCAGGAGGAACAAATTCATGGTGGACGATGCCTTTGATGTTAAAAAAAGACAATGAGCATCCTTTTCACTTTCGATTTTCTAATTCATCAGCGACCTTTTCCTGGCCCTCCAAAAAGGCCTGGTGCCACCGAAACACACCAATTTCTGCTAAAGCAACATCAGGGAAAGCCCGCTCGATCACAATAAACGTCTCTGTTGTAGATTTACCGGGTTTCACACAGAGAATAGAACGACTGACTGGTCTATTAGATCGTAACCAAGTCACAAAGGTAGAGCCGGGAATGAACTGGCTGATGAGTTTGCCCGCTCCGCATCATCCACTAACATGTTAGGACCGGAAACCTTAATTGGGGCTGATTCCCACACCATAAAACAGTGGCTCCGCAATGATGAAGCACTGGGTACTCCTAGGCATGCGTCATGCCAAGTTGCTAATGGGAGGGTACAACCTTAAAAGCTTTAAATAGTATGTGATCAAGCTTGTCATCTTCTTCTTAAGCTCAAGAAGCAATTATTTAGCACTTGTGCGAATTGCTGGTTCTCCGACTTGGAGTCCAAAAAGCCGAGCACCCTTTAATTGACTGCACAGCAGTCTGTAGACGCAGGATATATGTAGGTCTTTAGATCCATGTTTCCAAATAGAGATCACAACCGGTTTTAATACCGGATATGCTTGCTGTTTTGATCTTTGAAAAATTCGAGAGTATAAAGTTCGCTTAGTCCTTCTTTAGTAATTAAATTTTTACTTTGATATAAAAACTATTAATTTTCGTAGACCCTCTTCGGACTCCAGAACACTTACTTTCTAAGCAGATATGACGAAAGGCTTAAATTATTAATACTCTACATTACTATAAGCACCTCGAAGACTGAACCAACAAAAAATGTCTTCTCAACAAGCAGCTCATTATGATTTAAATACGCCAAACTGGCATACGATGCGATACAGAAGTTCAAAGTATTACGTCAAAGAGGACCTTAGATGCGGAATTCTGAAAATACATTTATACCATGAAAATGTCCATGTAAATGCCCTTTCGTATGTATGCCAATTTGGCATTCACTTTAGCAGCAAGCGGGTAAAGGTTATATGTAAATGTATGGCTACTATTTTCAGCCTCAAGCGGCAACAAACTACAAACCCGCAATGTCTTATGTACTACGAGACCATGTACGTAATTTACATATATCATTATATATATAAGTATATGTACATTGATAATATAATATAAGCGAAACACAATCGAAGCGAAGTGGCAAGAACCTTCAAAACAGCGGGGCAAAACTATTTGTGGGCCCACAACCGGTCTGGGAAATATTCAAATTCTATGCCACCAAATATGTTATACGAGTGCGTATGACACTGTCAAATAGTTGTCATTCCGGTGGCAAGGAAATTTTTGTCGTCATACGTTAACTGTGCTAAGTTGCATCGAAAAAGGTAAATAAGGTCGACCGCAAGTCCTTCACAAGTGCATTGCATTCGGTAAGGCATGGAGTATGTAGCTACCAAACGCGAAAATTTTGTGTGTCAGTGGAGTGTGCCGGTTGATAAACACATTCTAAGTAGTTGTTGTTGTCGATGACGTGCTGTGATTTTACTGCTACAACTGTACCCTATGGAACGGCGAAGTGTTCCCACAACAAATGCAAAGCGCTGAATGCGCATGCGTTGAGCAAGTG
Organism: Bactrocera correcta; assembly: GCA_027475135.1. Classification (NCBI taxonomy): domain Eukaryota; kingdom Metazoa; phylum Arthropoda; class Insecta; order Diptera; family Tephritidae; genus Bactrocera; species Bactrocera correcta. Next base: position 67,804,610 of record CM050327.1, on the reverse strand, counting down.
TGAGCGAAATGAGCGCGTAGCAGCGCAAGAGCGCGATATAGAGCGGAAAGACGCTAAGCGAAGAACTTTAAAAACTTGGAGGTTTCAGTGGACTCGCTGCGTGAAGCTTTTTTAGTTGCTTGAAGCATGTTGTATATTAGAAATTGATTTGCTCAATATGCAAATATGAAATAATCAAAAATTTTGAATTTAAAAAATCCAAAAAATATATGTTTTCTAATTTTTTTTTTTTTTAGAATTTTAAAGTATAAAAGTTTTACGTTTTTACCAATATATATTAATTGTTAGTTTTTGCTTTTTGAAATCCTCCGAAAATAATGCTAGGAATTCACAAAAATTTTGACGAGGGCGTATAGCCGATTTCGAATGTTTTTTGCTAAAAAAAAGTATTATAGGTTGATGAAACATTGTACAAAAAGTATTTTAGCATATCTTAAGTGAATTGGAGGTAATGTTTGGAGACTTAAAGCTATTTCTTATACCATGAATCTTTATGGAAAGTCTCAGCGAAGTTTTAAGGATATTATTCTTACACCTAATTGTAGGCAATAAAAAATAATAAAAATATATCTTCACTTTAAAAGCAAAATATTGTAACATCACTGTTAATCGGTTAACAGACGAAGGAAAAACGATATAATAAAAACCATTAATTTGGAGTTTGATTATAAAATGGTTATATATTGGTTATTTATGGGTTATTTCTGAGAGTGGAAGCTTGAAACTTTACGACATTACATATATAATATGGTGTAGTGAATCGTATGTAATAAAAATTTAATTTCGAATTTTTTGATGATACGTTGTGCTCCATTTCAGCCAACGGTATAATATTTTTTAGCACAAAACCTAAAGAAAAATCCTTTAAATATTTAGTGTTAAGACTGTCTTTAAAATATTTGACTATAAGCTTTAGTCTAAGAACGACAATTTTCTACGATAAATTCTATCAAATAAAGAGAGTTTAAACGTTTTAATTACTCGAATTCATTCAGTTTTTTCTATCGCTAGTTGTTAGTATGCCTATTTTTATAACCAAAATAAAATTGAAGTGAGATAATTCAGAAATGTTTACTTTTTAACACAAAAATTAAATAATATTTTGTTCTCTTTGCTTTTGATATACTTTTAATGCCACTATCAGGATTCTATTATATACCCTTGTGTTGTTAGCCCAAAAATACACTTAAAAAATGTTTGTTTTGATGCATAATGTCAAAATCCGCCATTTTGTTTTACTTTTACAACTCAAAAAGTAGTTTTTCAAAGACTTTAACCAATAAAAATGCGGTTTTGAATGATAATTGAATACGAAAAGATTGTAAAACATACTAAATTATCAAAATGCAAATAGAAAATCCACAAAAAAAAAACCAAAATCGATATTTTCAACTTTAAAAATAAAAAAAAAAAACGAAATTTCGTAAGAGGAAACACGCTTCGAAATAACACGATCTGGTGAAATTTAATCATGGACAAATATCAAGTTTTTTGATATGAGTAACGGCTTGTTTTAACCATTCGCTTTAGCTTATGAGGGCTGCTCCTAAATGTATGCCTTGCAGTAAAGAATAAATCGCTGTTTTTAGAATGAAAAGTTGTTGCCAATATGCACTGCTCCTAAAGGTATGCCTTTCAGTTAAGCATGAATTGCTGTTGCTAAGTTAAGCTGAAACGCTGTTTCCAATATGCGCTGCTCCTAAATGTATGCCTTTCAGTAAATAATGAATCGAGAGCTTGGTATAATATGGGCTGCTCTTAAATGTATACCTTTCGTGAATTGCCATTGCGAATATTGACCGCTTCTAAATATATGCCTTGCAGTAAAGAATGCATCGCTGTGGTCAAAATGCGCTGCTCCTAAATGTATGCCTTTCAATAAAGAATGAATCAAGAGCTTGTTGTATTTTTCAGAAATATAGCATTTATTCAAATATAAGGTGAAGTAGCCAAAATAAATGGTGTAATTATTTTGAATTTACTTATACTAAAAATTTGTCTACGCTTTAATTATCTATGAATAATTAATTAAATATAATTTAAAATTATTTAGAATAATTGAATATACATCGATTTTTTAAACTATTTGATAGTTGAATACTTTTCCTTGTAGTAATGGAAGAAATCTTTGAACTTTTCAGTGCTTTTTCAATAAAGTGTTTTTTTTTTTAGTTTTAATTTAATTTCGTTTTCCGTTTTCTTTTAGAAAAAAATATGCAGCATTGAATGGAAGAAATTTTGCAAAGTTTTACATTGAGTTTACTCTACAGACTACAGCACACCCACTAGGTGTTTGGTGTACATTTATATACAATACATTTTATGTTTTACATGCTTCATACATTTCAAATCTTGAGACTCGAGGCACTGCGATTTCCATTATTATGTCTTTGGTTTCATAAACCAAACCTTATTCCTTCGAGCTTATACTTAGGCGCTTACAAGTAACTACGGGTTAAACTAATCACTTATGTACACTTAACGGTATTATTATTTTCTGTTATGAGTTACAAGTCTTTTGCAGTTATTATTTGGAAAAAAAGTTCGACTTCTCCAAAGCTACAAATCGCTACGAACTATGATACTTAGATAGTCAGCCTCTTTTTCGATACGTCTGTGTTTTTGTATACATAGTGTATATATGTATGCATACTCCATGTACATAGTGCACACATTTGCATACGCATAACTAACGCCAACCCAACGTCAGCCACCTAATGCATTGCATATGGCGAGCAGACGGTGTAGCGCGGCACACGCGAGTAGAGGCCGGACATGCCCTTCATGTAGACATAATGCACTGGCGGTCGCAATATGCTCTGCTGCTTCTTATCCTTCTTCTTGCCGCTCGCGCTGTTGCTGCTTTTACCGCCACCGCCGCCGCTGCTGCTGCTGCCACTGCTGCTGCTGCGGCTGCCGCTGGACGATGCCGATGATGACGACGTATTCGGCAAGCTGTGCTTCTTGTGCTCATGCTTGGCATTCCTGGCATTCAAATGGCCGGCTGCGTCATCAGCCTCCTTCGGTTTGGCATCCTTGAAGCAGCGCAACGGTGTGCTGCTGCACGACAACGACCTCATCGATGTGCTGCTGGCGAAATGGTTCAACATGCGTGTCACCGACGAGGCAATCGATAGCCGACTTAGATGTAGACGCTTGTGTGTTGCTGGGTGCTCTTTTTGTTGTTGCTCATGACGCTGCTGATGCGCTGGTGCTTCATGTTTCAAACATTTACGCTTCTGCTTTTGTTCACAGCACTCCTCATGTGTGGAGCATTCATCATCGTCATCGCTGCTATTCGTATCCGTATTGTGACCAGAACTGCAGCTATGCGCCACATTGTTATTGGCGTGGTTGTTGTGCTGTTGCTGCTGCTGCTGCTGATGGTACATTTTCAGCGAGACAGACACTTCTTCTTCACCATCTGCGTCACCATCAGCATTGTAGATGTCCACCAAACAATCAACGTCGAACGAGCAGAAAGCTGGTGAACATGAGGAACCGCTGTACGCCGACGAGGAAAGTGTGTTGTGTGAGGCGTGTTGCTGGTGATGTTTCTGGGTTTTCGGTTGTGTTGCGTAGTCGTTGAGATCACCGCAAGTGAGATCGATGCTGGAGCCGGTGAGGTGAAAGCCCGTGTGTGAGCCGCGTTCATAGCTGAGCGAGAACGAGTCTGTCGATGAGCTGGGCAAATCGTCTTGACTGTTGTAGATGTAGCGCTGCAGTTGCTGTTGTGGTAAATGTCGTGGATTTTGCTGTAGAAAGTGGCAACCTAAATGCTTGCCGATGCAATTGAGAAAACCGCGCGTTGTCTTCTGATCGCGTGTTAATTTTGTTTTGGACATTTTGCTGTCGCTCGAGGAGGATGTGGATGAGTAGGAAACGGCTTTGTGTGCGACATGCACGGGTGAGGCTGTTGTGTTTTTGGCGACGAACACCGATGAGTTGGATGTGCTGCTGGAAGATGATGTTGTGGGTTTGTTGAATTTTTGCGGCGTTAAATTATCCATTTTGGGTTTGTTGGCGTTTAGCTTGTAACACTTTGACTTGCTTTTTTTTAGAGATATCCACAGTTTTTTTGTCTTTGTTAGTAAGAAACCTTGTTCTTACAGATTTCAAAAGTTCTTTTCCTTTGTCAGATATAAACTTTGTTTTTATAGATTGCAAAAGTTCTTTAGCTTTCTCAGTTAGAAACTTTGTTGTTAGCAACAAAATTCTCAAACACTTTATTTCTTGGCTTCAAAAGTTTTTGCGCATGTATTTTTAATCCAAATACGCTTAGAGAGTTTTTTCTTTTTTTGGTTTTGGTTGACACTTGCACTTTTTGCCAAATTCTTGCTTTGGTAAATTTTTATTATTTGGTAAACAAAAATTTGTTTTTCAACTTCAAATATCAACGGTTTTGCTTTTCTCAAGTATATTCCGCAATTTGCACTGAGATATTTCAGCTTCGAAGCGCGACGAACATATGCCCGTTACCAGCAATGGGCAGCCTTTTTATACACCAGCCGTCTCAGGGACACGTTCGTGTTGGTCCTCATTGCCGCCACTTCGTTGGTTCTAGCGAAGCTTATTTGCGTCGTATGCAACCTTCGCTGCCAGCCTGCGAGCCACAGTCAATCGTAGCAATAACAGTAATAACAACAACACTGCACACTATCGTATAGAAAGTTTCGAAGGCATTCAAGCTTCGTCTATGCCAAGCGACGAGCATGTGCTGACGAGCTTTGAGACAAAGCAACAAGTGTTCGTGAACTTTGCGCTCACACATGCTTTCCTCGTCGTATTGTTAGCCTTCGTATGCGGAACTCTTAAGGATCATACTGTAGCATTTAGGATTGCCTAACACAGCTTCACGTTCGCTGTGGTACATATCACATGTTGAACCACACAACGCATTTGACACTTTGCGCAGCGTCTTCGCGCGCGTAACGTGAATTTTTTCCAAATGTCAGCCGCCAGCGCCAGGCCGTACAGGGAAATGCTCACATTTTCCAAACAAATTCCTTTGATGTTTGCGCGCTGTGCCACACATGTCGTCGTCAGCCGTGTACGACGCGTGCCTTATGCGATGCACAATGGTGCAGCGGTGTTGCTGCATGCGCTGTCGGTGGACTGCCAGCTTCTAGCAACGCTGGTGCATCTCTTTGACTTAACACGCGACTTGGCAGCAGTGCAGGCGTCTAACTATGCAATTATGCGCTAACAAATGTTTATTACTCGGCAGCGTGACAGTGGCCATTGATTGGTCTGTGCGACGCTCACGCTCGACACTCACGCCCGTGAACAAAGTACGGTGTCGTGCGATTGTTTTGAGGTGTGCAAGCGTAGACAACGTGACTCTTGACGGCGCTATTGTTTTTCGTCAGACGAACTTTGCCGGTGTGCGGCCAAGTCAGTTTTACACCTTCACTTCGCTGCATTTCTGTTTGTTTTGATTGGCCGGTGCACGTGAGTTCGTGCGTCACTTAGGAATTTTTAGTATTTTAAAAACAGTTGATAGGTAGGAAGTACTAAGTTTGGCGATTGGCATCAACTTTTCTAACTCGTATGGTAATTTCGTTATTTATTTTATTTTCTCTTTGTTTACATTGCACGATTTCTGACGTTGTTGCAGCCATATGATGCACAGTAAATATACGGTCGTTGATGGCTCGGCTGGCAACTTGTGCGGATACTAAGGAATCCAATTGCTTAGCATCTACAGTTATTAAAAAAAACAAATTTTTTTCAAATATCAAGAAATTTTTGAAAATAAAAATTTTTGCAGAAGCTGTTCATAATGCGCTGTTTAGATGATAGAACTTCATTATTAACCCATTGTTCCAACATTTCGAAGCTACGCTGGAAAGCTATGGTACTTGTGCGATGAGGCAGGGGTCGGTTTAGCCGACTTGGATGTCGCCGTTTTGACGGCATCCGTCGAGATGGAGGAGTGTACTCGTTTGTCTTTCATTTGCAGTGTATTTAACAATACTTTTTCACTAAAATATGTGGATCTTTCTGCCGAAAAAGTGGGTTTGCAGCTTCTTTCTCTTCTTTCGCTTCTTTAATATGAGGAAAAAATCGACCAAATATCATCGTATTTTGGTGGAAGTTTATTTTGAACATGTTTTAACTAACGAACGTGTTAAAAAAGGTTTGTGCTATTTTAAAGTGGGGATTAAAGCTTGAGGGACATGGAACATAAGATGGGCGTTTCAAAAAATTGGGAAAGTTATCAACTGGAAGCATTACTCTGTGAAGACTGTTGCTAATACAAGAAGCGCTCGAGAATCTTTGGAAGTCATTCAAAGCAAGAAAATTGGATGCCATTTGAACTAAGCCCAAGTGTCGTTGAAAGACTATTTCGCATGCGGGAAAGTCGTTTTTTCAACGGGTTCTGCTTGATGATTAAAAGTGGATCCATTACGCTAACAAGTAAAAAAGGGCTAAGTTCGGGTGTAACCAAAAATTTTTTACTCTTGCAACTTGCTAAGATCCACACCGAGGAAATAACTTCAGGTGCATAAGTTTTGTAAGATGTATGTAGAGTGGGTCTCGCTTTCATCCAATTTTGTCCAAAAGACAAAAAGATGCAACATTATTAGAAAAGAACCTTCAATTTCATAAAAATAAATCAGAAATTTGCCAATATATGCGGTGTAAAGTCAGCTGGAAGTTCCAAAACTTTTCTGCTAGGTATAAGGGCTAAAGAAATTATTGATCCGATTTAACCCATTTTTAAGATACAAGCATGCTAATATAGGGTGGGCCATATAAAATTTTAAATTTCGAAGATAGGGCGTAAAAGATTCAGTGTAGAGTTTGCTGTATGGTCCGTAGCGCCGTTCTGCTGGAACCAAATATTGCCAAGTCTTCCTCTTCAATTTGTTTGAAGAAGAATTCGGTTAACATTGCGCGATATCGCTCACCATTGATGGTTGCGGTTCCTTCTTCATTTTCTCGAAGAAAAATGGGCCGATGATTCCACCAGACCAAAATCCGCACCATACAATGATTCGGGCTGGGTGCATTGGCTTCTCGACGATTATGTGCGGATTTTCTGTGCCTCAAATACGACAATTCTGCTTGTTAACGTAACCATCGAGGTGGAAATGAACCTTGTCCGAAATGATGATTTTTCGGTAAAATTGACCATCCTCGGTCAATCGAACTTTGGAAAAAAGTTTTCAATATTTCCCAGTTTTCTTCTAGTGAATAGCGACCCACTTCGTCAATTATAGACTTTTTACTGAATATCTGTCACTTTCCAAATGGTATTTGACTTTTCCAATGTCGAAATATAGATAATTAAAATTTAGAACGTTAGATGGCCCATCCTATAGCATACAAAATTATGATACTATTATTTGGAAACGGTTCTGTCCGAATTGCTATAAATATCTTACAGATTGGCCAACATTTTCGAGAAAAAGTTCGCAATTGGAATTTTGATCCTCATATTCGGAATCTGGGAACTTTTATAGTTTTGATCAGATTTGAACACTTTTTGGTTATAAGGTGGTCTACTTTAAGGGTAAGGTAAAATTTTATACCCATACTATGATTGGCCCTTTATATGCATTTTGGAAAGTGAAAGAATCAGATCAAACTCAAATTTCGGTTACATGGGAAGTAGGCGTGTTGTTGCCCGATTTTGCTTATTTTCGTACTGGAAAATAGGAATATGAGGGTAACATTATACATCAAATTTGGTCGATTTCACACTTAAAGTAATTTTTGTGGAATCGTTATGGGGACTGAGCGGATTTATCATCCGATTTCATCCAATTTTGCAGTGTTGCTTGGGATGGTCAAGTGATTTGTCCAGAGCGAGTTTCGATTTTGTTCTTAAAGTTTTTTAAGAGGTATGTTCATTATAGCTTTAAGGAGGTGTTCAGGTATCCACGCCCATTTAGATGAACAAACTATTACTATATAATCTGTAGCAACATGTTGCAAGGGTATAAAAATCATACTACTGTGCCCAAAAAATAATTATTTAAACTGTGCGCGTCGAAGGATACGGAGAATTATTTTTTTATGTTGGTAGTACTGTCGTCGATTAAAAATTAGAGACCTTGCTGATGAAGTTGGCATATCGAAAGGCTCAGTCAATAATATTTTGAAGGATGTTTTGGGACCCAAGCGCGTCAAATCTCGACTGGTATCGAAAACATTGAATTTTTTGGAAAAAAGGCGTCGCGTTGAAGTGTGTGAAACGATGCTTTCCGACTACCAGGGTGTCATGAAATGCATTATAACTGGCGATGAGACTTGGATCTATGCTTACGACCCCGAAACAACCGATCAATCGAGCGAATATCGTGCCAAAAGAGAGCCAATGAATTCCTTCCAACCGGTCAAACAGTCAACAAGGAATATTATTTGAACGTTATGTGTAGTTTGCCTAACTCTATCCGCCTAAAAAGGCCGAAATTGTGGAAAGACAATTCTTGGTTTTTACACCACGATAATGCACCATCCCATACTGCCTCGTGATTCGTGATCATTTCGCCAAAAACTCAACCCATTGCGTTCCGCAACCACCGTATTCACCTGATCTGGCGTCGTGCGACCTCTGGCTGTTCTCCGAGATCAAAAGACCGCTCCGGGGACACCGTTTTTATACGATAGAGGAGATTCAAGCCGCAGCGAAGACGGAACTGAAGGCCATCCCGGAAAGTGACTACAACCAGTGTCTCCGAAGATTGGAAAATCCGTTGGTATAAGTGCATTGCATCGGGAGGGAATTACTTTAAAGGGGATGAAATTGACTTGGAAGAATAAATAAAGAATTTTCAAAATAAAACAAGGTCATCTTGATTTTTGGGCACAGTGGTATATAAAACTTGGCCAACCAGCCATGTTAGGATTGTCGAGTATTTACGACGAAAATGTGTCTTTGGTGGGATCAGAAGAGCGCGATGTATTATTCGTTTCTTAATCCGAAATCATTAATGGAGAACACTTCCGATAACAATTTTTCTCATTGAAGCCAACGATTGCTGAAAACTTTTAGATTTTACGAGCAGACACGAGTCAATAAGTTTCTATCATGACAACATATATTTTACCTCACTCGCCTTTTAGTCAGAATTTGCTTATTTTGACTACCTGTTTTTGGCTGTCAAGACGGCGAAGTTCTTCAATGCTCATTCGACCTCTTCAACTGTTGAAAATATTAAAAAAATGAAAGACATGTTGCTTGAGAATCGTAGGGTTAGTGTTAGAGAGATGTCAAGAGAGCTTGAGAGCTCTTGCGACTCGAAATATTTTGGTGGATATTTAGGGTATGCAACGCGGTCTTGCCCGACTCGTCCCGATAAAGTTGAATTTTTTTTTTTAAAGAGTACCATAAACAGGTCTCTTTGGACATGCTAGCAAATCTCGATCTCACGTTCATAGACAACATTATAACTGCCGATGAGACATGGGTTTATGAGTTTGACATGCAAACAAGTCAATAATCATCGGTATGGAGGAAAAATAGACCCGGGAAACCCAAAAAACGTCACGCGAAAGCCGCTCAAAAATAAAGGTGGGGCTCATTATTCTCTTAGGTATTCGTGGTTTGTTGCATCATGAATTTATTTCGGAGAGTAAGAACATTCGAAAACGGCCGGAATTGTGGAAGGACAATTCATGGATTTTACACGATGATAATGTAGCGTCGTATCGAGCCACGATTGTGACCTAAATGAAAACCAAAAACGATGAACACCACCGATCAGCCACCGTATTCGCCAGATTTAGCTCTTTAGCTCAGTGTGATTTTTTTCTGTTCTCCAAATTGAAATTGCCGCTCCATGAAACTGGTTTTCAGTCAATCGAAGAGGTAAAATATTCGCTGAAGGAACTGACAGGCCATTCCAAAAAGTGCTTATGAAAAATGTTTTGAGAACTGGAAAAATCGTGGGCATAATTGTATTACATCTGGTGAGGATTACATTGAAGGCGACAAAATAATGTACATTATATAAACTCCTGCGTCGACTTTTTGTGGCAATAAAACTGCCAAATTTATTTTAATTATTTTTATAGTGTAAACCAAATCAAAATTAAGATCTGAAATGTTATTTTTTTATTTGCTCTGGATTCCGCATACACTGCTGCTGATGATTCATGTAACGGCACATGTTCATATGTGTCCACAACGCACCTTTCAAGTGTGTGCATTTTCCCACCTAAACACTTTTCATTCGCCATTGACTTTAAATGAACCTTTTCGTGGGCGAACGTAATTCTTTATCTGTCAGAAACAGAAAAGCAACTCGTGTTTGACAAACGTGTTAAGAAATCGTGTTCGCGTACACCTACATACAAATGCTTTGTAATGACTCTGCATGGAAACGTCAAGCTAGACAGGGCTGATACCAGCTAACTTCTAGAACTTTCGACAGTGCAATATGATGCACAGAGTAGAGTAGTTCAGTTAAATGCAATAATATACTTATATCAATATGATCACAATGACGAGATAATATGGTTTGCCAACGTACGTCCTGTGTGTACATACAAGTGTTAACTTTAGTAAAAACTCAAAATGCAAGTCCGTACGCGTGCTTTTTGGTTTCACAGTTGGGTAGAAAATAAAAAAAATTGGAAAAATGTTGAAAAAAGAACCTCTGACTTGTGACAACCCTTATGTAGAAATGGTCATAATCGGTTCAAACCTTTTATAGATTCATGTTCGGAATATGAAGACATCCATGCTGCACAATTCAAAGCGTGACATTCCAAAACTTTCATTTACTTATTGTTACTGAGGATACTTTAATGCAGAGATTTGTGATACAAAGACGAATGAAGCAAAGGCTCAAATGGGACCAATGCACATTTTCACAAGTTTTGAATTCAAAAGCAGACTTCTTGAAGTATCCTTATTTATAGTTCTTGAAAATTTGGGGATAGTTTAAAATATTCGACTTAATGCTATTGAAGCTTATTAACGTGGTATTAGCAAACACTCTATTATACTACTGTGAGTTAATTTCCGGAATTCACGTTTAATATCTTCAATTGAGCAAAACGGTTTCACCGGAGGGTCGTTTGAGTTTGCTGAATAGCCAGATGTCACACGAACCTAAATCAGACGAACAGGGTGGTTGGGGCACAACAAATTGGTTCAAAATTTGACGAAAAACTCACGAAGCATTAACACAGCATGCGACGGCGCTTTATCGTGTGGAATGAACCAATAGTTGTCAGCTCATAAGCTTCGAGCAAACGGCGCATAACTCTGAAATAATACTTCTTGTTGATAGTTTGTCCAGACGGAATTCGAATTCATCACAACTCGATAATCAACGAAAATTGTCAACATAACCTTGATTTTTGACTTGTTTTGCACGGTTTTTTCGGCTTCGGTCCACTTTTGCCACAATATACGCCCGATTGACCGTATTTTTCCCGGGGTCGTAAGTTTAGATCCAAGCTTCATTGCCAGTAATAATACGTTTCATGACGTCCTAGTGGTCGAAAAGACGTTACGTGACGCTGTTCTGCGAAAAATTTAGTGATTTCAGCACCAATTAAGCTTTTGTTTTTCTTAGACCCAAATGATGTTTTAAAATGGTTTTCACTTATCCTTACGATATTCCAACGAAGCCAGTAAGATCCCTAACTATTAAACGTCGATTTTCAAGCGCTAATTCCTTGACGTGTTTGATGGAACTTCTTGGTTGAACAATTTCACTCATCGTAAAAATCGCTGAATGCACTTTATGTGCTTCAGAAAGACAAGCGTATGCTAAACACTAATGATTATTTTTATGTGACATTTGGCGCAGATGTCACTGACAGTCATACCAACAACTCACTCCCTCTCTTTCTCTCTCTGTAAAAGTTAAAAAATGGCGGTGGCATCACCCATTTTAAATTGAAGTCGTATATCTCAGGAACTGAATGAAATGTGATGTGATTGCTTACCCAAACATTTCTACCAGACACTGTGCAAAAGGTCGGAAAATTGGATCTCAATCACGCCTACTTACCATACAACAAACCTCTTATTCTATCTGACTCTTTCACTTTACAATATAAATCAAACATTCAATAAAGTTATGAGAGTACAATTTTACACAAATAGTGTCCTCTAGGCAATTAATCTTATGCGCAAAACTTGATGAAATCAAACTAAAACTTTTCAAGCACCCAGACACCAAATATGTGGACTTCTGTGTATACGACTGATTTTTTAACGAATATATCAGTCAATCTGTGAGTTTTAGTATTAAAGTTCGTGGAGAATAATTTTGTGATGACGGCATGCCAAAATGTGTAAAATCCATTCTTTTAACCGATATATCTTCTTCTTCTTCTTCTTTATTGGCATAGACACTGCTTTAGTTTACAATTCCTCTTTTCGCAATTCGGTCCTAATTCGAGATACCAGGTTCAGCCATGTTCTTCTTCACCTGTTATCTTTAACGGAGTGGAGGTTTTCCTCTTCCTCTACTTCCATCGGTGGGTAGTGTATCGAAAACCTTCAAACCGCCCCAACTTAGTCCTTCCTTACACGTTTCTGTTCAAATCGATTTCAAGTGTTTTCCCGTCAACACTTAAATGCTCTTCAGCATTAATAGAAATCACGCGCATTCATTTCGCTACAATTTTAATTACAAATAACGGTTATTACAACAAAAAATCATCAAAATTATGCAATATCTGTTTTTCGAAAACCAAAACCCATCAGCTTATAAGAAGTAAACAAGAAAATTTCAATTATCTGCGCGGAAATCTTCCGCGATAAACTTAATTAGCAAAGCTTGAGCGCACAAGGAGTCCACCAATGCATACATATGCATACAGCAGCACAAATAATTTCACATGCACACACAAACAGGCAGATTCTCGCAAGCCGCACGCAAGGCTACACTGAATATTCCGGCAAGAGGGATGCAACAGACACAGATTTCCATTGAATCATTAGCATAACAGAAAATCAGTCGCCCGAGTACTTCGTCAATATTTTTAGATCGCCTGTGGCTATTTTTAAACGATGCAATGAAGGGACTTTCGTAACTTATCGTAAATAGATATGTATTTGTTATTTGTTTTGCCAATAAAATGCGAACAAATAAATATCTGTTTTATGCAAATACAGAGCGTGCGTTGCTGGCAACGTGCCGCAGTTTTGATTATGAATACTGTCACATTTTTCTAGCGGCGCATTTGCATACGCACACACACACATACATGTACATGTGACATACGTACGTACTTTATGTTTGCATTTCGAGGAAATTGTGTGAGCACTCGCAGTTAGTCACGGGTTTGCATATGCGAGCGGTTTTCATGGTACGTTGTGTTCACGCAGTAAATAGTTTTTCGATTTTTGTGGAAACCGTTGTCATATTACTATGATCCTAGGTATATTTACTTCCGACATTACACTTATAAGTGTTCCAAAGGAAAGAAAGGGCAGATGGTGATTACAAATACAACCAAAAGAACACATGTGGCATAACTATTGATTCAAAATTCGATGTCAAAGTAGAGACGGTTCTATAAAATCATACAATCTGGTACTAAATACATATATTTTTCCAAGAGGTTACTGATGGGAAGGAATTCTGGTTCGTATAGGAAGTACGTGTTCGTATTATGGCTTTTTTCTCGATGGAGTTAGGTTGGGATAGGTTAGAATAGAATAGAAATTAATTGGCGTTTGCACCGCATTCTAAGGTCTTTTGTGCCCTCACCTCGCAAAAGCCCAGGAATTCTAATGAATCCCAGGAACTTGCTGACCACAATTGAAGTGATGTGATCCCTAGCCACATAAATGGATCAAAGGGCTTTGAGCCTGCGTCTACAGATTACTGCGCAATCGGCAATCAGATGATCAGTAGTTTCTAGTTCTATGTAAGCCAAGCCATGAACATGTTGGGCAGGTACTTCTTGAGTCTGCAGTGCCCGGTATAGAGTGCGACTAGTTGGTACAGCTCAGCTTCGTTCTGCCACACTTAGATGTTACGTACAGTCTTTATGCAAATTGAAAACCTCTTATAGCTGGCTATCAGCAAAAATGCCACGAACCTTTAATAAATCTGCTTAGGTGTTTTACTTCTATTACCGCTATTTCATCTGGAAGTCTAAAGTATGTTTTTGCCTTGATCTTGAGATGATTCTATCCCATCTTCTTTCGAACATCCAATGCAGGGTACTCAGTATGATGATTATTGCGTGAATACCGAAATTAGAACTCAAACAACTATGGTGAACCTTGCTGAAATCGAAGAATACTCTCCGAAGTTAGAACTCCAACAACAAAGGTAGTCCTATCTGAAATCGAAGAACAGAACGATTTAGCCTTGGCCAGTAAGGGCTTGCGACCTTACAGCTGTTGGTAGTCGACCAACGCTTGGTCTGAAGCCCAAAAGTTGTGCGGTTATCCACTAGAAGCCAATCGAGAGGAGCTGCTATCTGTCAGCGAACTCAAAGGTCTTACAATCCTCTATCCATCCATCCGTAAAAAAGCTCATCTCCACACTTTTTATCGGACACATCAGTTAATCTGTGAGATTTAGTAACGAAACTTGGGGAGACTTTCAACTAACAAAATATCTCCTTGGCTAAAATAAATGAGATCTGGGCAATATTTCATTTAGACTCCATATGTCTAGTATTCGAGTTTTCAAACATCCGCTTTACTATATGCCTTACATATTGGTCAATATGGGAGGTATCTCAATGAAATTCAAATATCAACTATGTGAGGTTATTATAAATCTTAAAACGAAAACTGGATAAAATCGGGTAAAAATATTACGTAGCCCCATATACCTTATACAAGAAAATTTATGAGAATTATATACGAATTTCAAACATCCGGTTGGATTTATATATATCAGACATATCAGTCAATATATAAAATATTTAAGGAAAATTAAGTGAAAGTATAATATAAGACATACTATAGTTTCATGCTGAAAATGTGCGATATCGATCCAGAAATTACCCGGTTGCTGTGTACTACATACAATGAATTTTGCTTTTTTCTATAATGGAATTGGGATTTCCCAATTCTTTGGCTAATTTTTCTCAATACACGTCTATAGCAACATCTCATATAGCTAGTAAGAAAAGGTTTTTTTATTTTGAGTAACTTCTTACTGCACACTACTGTTGCATCTTCCTTAAACTTAATTGTTGTGCACTCTGTTAAATGCTATTTACATATATGAAGTTCACGGCCAAATAACATCATCATGAGGTAGGGCAGACTGCCCGCATGAAAGAGAGTTCCTGGCGATACTGTGACGAATGAAAACCAGTTTAATAAGACTGTGCAGACGAGGACTCTTTTTGTCGCCCAAACCGGTTTTTGTATTCGAGGGGGCGACGAGCAAAGACGTGTGTCCGTGTTCTCTACTCTTCATTTTGAAATTCCTTTCAAGTTAGCAATAGTGCTCTGTTTCAAATGCAACAGTTAGAGAATGTGATATGAAAGGAAATGCAGAGAATTCCCCTAGTCAAGTTTGCGCACTTGTGTGGTTCGTGTGACCGCAATGAGCGACAGCAAAAGAGAATTTGCCACCAATGAGCAACAAAAAGAGTCCTCCTCTGAACCTAGACTAAAAAACCACGAACTTGGTAGTGAATTGAAAATATACAAAAGTAAGCCTGCATATACTTAAAACAAGTTTGATCACAGCGGATATTTTGTTTACCTTTTTGCTCATCTGCACGAGCCTGACCTATGGTGCAACCAGATGAGAGCGTTGGGTATAAAAGCGCGGCGGCTCTATGATATTTAAAATGCATTTCTTGATGCCATTGGTGAGTGAGCTTAAAATGCAAGATATTTTGCAGCGCGGCAGTCAATTTTAAATGCTTATAATACTTTATTGAATTATATTTTACAGCTGCTACTGTTTTTTGGCCTGCTATGCACCATTGAGCTGACCCTTGCTGTGCCTATCGTTATAGCAAACCGGGGTCCATATTATCCACCAGACTTTGGCACAGCGTATTATCACACCACGCCGCCACATCCACCGCTATACTCGACCAATCCATACTCGTATGGTTACTCCTATGGCTACAGCTTCGGCTCGTTCAGCATTGCACCGTTTATATATTGAACACATTTATTTTTTAAATAATATGCATTGAAGCGAACTTTCGATTGTTTTCTTTATTTGGTTATATGTAGGTACAATGGTTTAGTGTTCATTGAGAGTGAGAGGTAAGTTAAGCATGCCGTGGTTTAAAGTCATTTATTCAAGTTTAGACGTAAGTGCCTTCCTCTATTCGTGTTCTAGGAAAGCCAACTCCGAATCTCATGAATAGTCAGAGAGATTAAAATCCTATTCAATCAAAGTGGATGTTGGTTAGATAAGTACTTCGTCTTTGAAAAAAAAAAAAATTTTTTAAATAAGTCTTGTAGCAGCCCAGTTAGAGCCTGTCGTTATAGCACCGAAAAAAGGTCTACTCAGTTGTAGGAAAATTAATGCGGAATGGAAGGAAGCCAGATTGCTCAGATTGTCTCAAATGGGAATACCTCAGGGCGCGTACAATCATCACTCTTATGGTCACCTGTAGCTAAGAGCTTTTAGAAAAATTTGAAAGAAAAGCACCCAAACTAATAGCCTATGTATGCAGACAACATAGCTATACACGTTTTTAAGATACAACCAATAATTTGATGGAGAATGCTTTGGCGGTCATACACCGATGGGCGATATCAGCCAACCTGGTAAATGCTGATAAGGCAAATCTGGTACTCATTATATGGAGGTACAAAATCATGCCATGGAAATTCAGAGACTCAATGGAGTTGAATTGGCGATTAAAGAATATACTAAGTATTTGGGAGTAATATTGGACAGCAAGTTGATGTGCAAACTTAATGTGGCGGAGAGGGTGAAAAAGGCTTGCGGTGCTCTATACGCATGTAAGAAAATGCTCCGATACACTTGGGACATGTCATCTAGCCACTTGCTTTGGTGTTACACAGCGGTAATCAAGTCAATATTACTTAATGGTGCTCTAGTGAGGTGGACTTTTTCGAAACAAATTTCATATAGGAAACCGATTGACTCAATGGAAAGCTCTGCGACAGATTTAGCTGCAAAATTGGCTACATTAGCGGAATTCTCTGCAAGGACTTTCGGGGATAGCTCAATAAGCATGGGAATAGTGGACAAATTAGAACACTGACCCACACGCTTTATTTGGGAACCTTCTCTCCCACAATAAAAGAGAGTTCATGCCGCAAAAGCCTACATGGCTAATGGCCAGGAAAGCAATATATAAAATGTAGCGGTGGCGGGAAAGCGACTGGATATATACTGGGTTACAGCCAACAACGAAGTTCCTGTTGGCCTCTTGACAGATAACAACCTGGTGACGTCGCATGTGCATCAGCATTTACGATGCATGTACAAAGTACAGAGAAATTGATATGAGAGAGACGCTGGAATCTCTCCTATGTCTGTGTCTAGCACTATCTAGAACTCATCTTAAGTATTTAGCAGCTTCGGAACTCAAGAGACAATACGAAGCAATAAGCGTAGATATCAAGTCGTTCTTAAAGTTCACAAAAAAAGTTGACTACAGGACGTCACTGACGTCAGTGACGAATACTTCACCTCGATCTGAACTAAACTTCCACCTGGCATTACTAAAGACAGGTAGGTCTATGTATTTTGCCTTGTTTGTTTGATCGGCAGTAATAATGCTCTCCATGAATTTGGAAACGGAATTCCCACAGTGTCCTAACAGCATTATCGGGACGAGTCGAGCAAGAACGATTTTTTGTACCAAAAATATCCATCAAAATAATTCGAACGGACTTGCGAGAGATGTAAAGCTCTCTTGCCATCTCTCTACACTTGCCAGTTGAAATGGTCGAAAAACCAGTAGGTCTATGTATGGTATGATAATCAGCCAGTATAACCTAACATATCCTTCACCTTATGGTCTCCTTCTGGAGGTCTTAAAAATATATCTCCCAGAAGGCATTGGACAAAACTTTCTACAATACCATGGTGGGGCAACAGTTCGTAGTATAATTCTATCTATAGTCAGTTGTTCAGTTGAAAAAGCTGCATAACTTTTCCGCCGTTTTTTCTGCAAATCTGTGACCCTTCTCAGTGTAGTTTAAAAATTCTTAGAAAACGGTGGCCGGACTGCCGAATAGAGTTTTATTGTCCCAAAACGACGCAGATGCTTCCTCGCTTAAGAAGCGTCCGTTACTGCTGGAAAGCGGATCTAAGCGAACCAACGCGACGACATTTTTCTTAGGCATAATATTTGATGCTGGATATGACCCATTCAGCCTTTTGAGATACCGACTGTCTAGCCATATCATGCATTTTCAATTAGCGGTCTCTTAATGCGAGTTCTGGGACTTTGCAGTTTTTCTATTGGTGTCTTAAGACAATACACAATAGAATGCGCCATCACTGGTTCACGCTGACATCTGGTATTGCTACACCTACGTGCTGCAAGCAATTTCTTTACAAGCCAAATTAGATTTCGCAACTACGTAAGTGTGTAAGTAAAGTTGTTGGCAACGCTGGGGCGCTGACGTTGTTCAAACCAATGAAATGGTCCATGTGACTGTGGTCACGTTTTTGGAACGACTGCAATACTTGAGGTTGCAGTGTGTGTGCGTCTTGCTTTGCCACTACATCAGGAATCATAAACTATCCACGCCTGCACGCCAATGGAAAAGTCAGTCAAATGAATAGTCAGCCACAACAAAAAGGAATGAAAGCGAAATGCTAGAAATTACGAGCAGTCTGCTGTGATGATGATGCGTTCAGTTTGCGGTTATTATTGTGTGTATTTTCTTCCGTTTAATTACAACAATTCGGTCACATTGCAACCGCAAGTGCAAATGCCAACAATCATTCCCTCCGCTGAGTTTGTGCGTCGTAGCCATCAACGTATGCTTTTAACGGTGTTACTAAGCGCTTAGCACGCACACACAAACATATATTTTTCCACACGATACGTACACGAACGGACCGTCGTGTCGCTACCTCTAGTTTTCATTTGTCGCGTTGCAACAAACGTTAATGGTTGATTTGGTCAAGTGAAAGGCATGTCAGAGAATCGAATGTATGGACATACCCACATCAATATGTTTGTCCGTATGTGTCTTATGAGATGCTTGGATTTCGTTATTAATCTTTTCACCTGACTGAACCAAACTCTGTGCGCTAGGCAGTAGTATAACTTGGATAGACGCGTCCAATAATCATATTTCTGTCGTTTCAGCAAGATTCGCTTGAGTAAATTCTAAGTTTAGATAAATCCAATTTTTAGCGTCAAAATAGATATTATAGTTTGTGTTTTGTGCTGGAAGTTCCTTATAGTTTATAATTATATCATCGGTGCCATCACTTTCTAAAACAATAAATAACAGAGGATGTGATATTAGCTGAGTCCATAACAACGCGCCATTTTTCCTTTACCTAGTACTCAAAAATGAAATTCTTTTGCACTCTATGTTTCAAACTCGGAGGAGGTCTTCTTTTCTTCCATAGCTGAAATTGAAACAAAATTTAATAACATACGTTTAGAGAGTTGGCAAGAGAGCTCCACATCTTTCGGAGTCCGTTCGAACGATTTTGGTGGATACTTTGTGTATGAAACGCGTTCTTGCTTGACTCATCCCGATAAAGCTGAATACTTTTTAAAAAGAGTACCGTAAATAGGTCTCGTTGGACATTCTTGATGGTGCATATTCCGATCGAACAATCCCAAAGAGCATTATAATTGCTGATGACACATGGGTTTATGAGTTTGATATGCAAACAAGGCATCAAACATTAGATTGCGGGGAAAAATCGAACCGAAACCAAAAAAAAAAAAACACACCAAAGCCGCTTAAAAATCAAGGTTATGCTTATTGTATTTTCACCGCCATTCGTGGTTTGGTACATAATTAATTTGTTCCGGAGGCATAGACTTTCAATAAAGGGTTCAATTTAGTCATATTGAAGCATTTGCGTGGGAACATTCGCGTTCTATTTAGTTCTATTGAAGCGTTTGCGTAAGAACATTCGTGAAAACCGCCGAAATTGTGGAAGAAAAATTCATTGATTTTACACAATGCTATCCCACCATCGCCTCGAGCAACGATTGTGACCGAATTTAAGACCAAACCCGCAATGAATACCATGGATCAAACACAGTACTCACCAGATTTGACTGCATGTAATTTTTTCTTGTTCCTCAAACTGAAACTGCCGCTCCGTTTAACCCGTTTCCAAAAGAAAGATAACAAACTTAAGGAATTAGTCCAGAACATTGTTATTTTTATGATCTAAAATGTTTTGCAAGTAACGGAGCAGGATACTTATAAAAGGTGGCGCAAAAATTACTTTCCGATGATTTTTGGAAAATGAAAAACTTTTTTAAAAAATGAAAAACTTTGTTTAAAAAATGAAAAACTTTTATTCTTCTTGTGGATTATTTTTATTTGGTCTTTTCAAATTTTTTACATCAAGTCGAGCATGTGATATCATGTAAATGACTGCCGTCACAGTTGATTGTTCTTTGAGCCCTTTTTATGGCATTTTCCATCGCTTTGGTCAGAACTTCCGGCGATAGATCCTCACATTCTTGTCGGATATTGTCTTTAAGAGCTGCAAGAGTCTTATTGACATACACCCGTGATTTCAAAAATCCTCACAAAAAGAAGTCTGGAGCGGTAAAATCAGGCGGTCTTGCTGGCCAGTGCAAATCGCCAAAACGGGAGCTTAAGCGCCCGGGAAATGCATCCTGCAGCATATTGCTTGTGGCACGCAGCGTAGCGCACCATTGTTTATTAACGTGTATTTCGCATGTGTTCACTACACAAATGTCAAAACAGAACAGACATTAGAGGTCAATTGCAAAATTTATAGCATCTTCTGTTCATCTACTGACTTTTGCGCCACCCTGTATGTTAACCGAACGTGATTAGTGCTCGTACTTATTTTACTCAGCATGTTATCGATATGACTTTCGTCATATATTTGTTGCTAACATTCATAGCTACAGACATATACATATACATATGCACCCTTTATATACTTAAAATAATTGGTGTGGTTTAATGACTTTGGCAGCGCTTCCCTGCTGAATTTGGTAGCCACTTATACATGCAAACGCTGCACAGATACATTGGAGTCACTCAACGGTATTTATACAACTTCTTGATGTTGTTCTTGTCTAGCCATGTACATGTGCAGTACATGTATCTCTGTATGTATGTACCAGTATTTTGAAAAATTCCAGATGTCTTGCTGTTTTTGAGTTCATCAGCTCCTTAAGAATACACAGCATTGGTTGGGGTCAAGCGGATCTCTTTAGGGTTTGGCTTACCTATTATGCGCGCTTTATGGTTAAGTGTCTGCCTTTCTGCTTTTATTTACGTGCGACTAGAATGCGCTATTGTGTGGGGCTTCGTCAAATATTGTGTTTCAATTTAAAGCTTTGTTCTATGTGTTCATTCGGCAGCTCCGCACACTCAGCATTCTATTCAAGGATGTATTTGTTGGCAGTGGCGATGGTGTACATATGTCGCGACAACACCGTGTTTGAACTCGATTCGCGTTTGATGCATCCATTGTTATGGTATTCAATCAGAGATGCAGGAGTTACATGTGATGCTTACGGGCGCTTCAGTTCAACGCCAAGTGGATATATAATCGTATGTATGTATGTTAGTGTGAGCATTGATAAGCGTTCATGGCACGAATGTCCGGTAGATTTTGGTGTTGAAACAATAATTCTGGACGCAAATGTTAGCAAAAGGCCAGCGCTATGTGCACTTGGCAGGGGTTTATTCACCTGACCGTTTGTGACTCGAATTCGTTGACTTGCAGTCTAATGAACTGATAATGCATTGCTTTGTAAACAAGTTAAACATAAGTGTTATGAAAACCAGCGGGAAAATTAAAAATAAATAAATATTGCAGAATGGAATGAAGATGCACTGAACTTTCGAGAATGTGAGGTATTTTAGCAATTCAGCAGAGGTGAGCGGAGCGCAGTTTTAAGTTATACTATATGTATGTATATTAAGGTGTATATGTATGTATATTAAGGTGTTTTGAATTTTAACTTTTTTTATTTATTTGTGGATACGTGGAAATTTTATTGTTTATCTTGAAAAGAATGGGTAAAAGTTATAGCAAATTTAATTTCGGACAAAAAAAGGTTTGAGTGATCTTCACATAAAGAGTGAATTGTTTCGGAGATATAAGGGATTTAATAAAAAAGTAAAGGTTTAATGGAAATTTTTGTATTCAGAACTTGTTTTAATAACTTTATTTCAATTTATTATTTAAACCTACCACAATAACCATAAAAAAATCAACGAACGATATCATCTATCTCAACTCAAACGATCATATCTATCGCGCCCTCTGGTTAGAGCGTAGGGAAGCTCCGAGACAGCTGATAATGCGATTACTTCAAGCAAAAAAAAATATAGAGCATAGTGGAAATTTACTCTAAATTATCGCTCTCAGTAGACGCATAGATTTGTCTTCTTAATAAACAAATACGTGAGTCACTCCATAGCATGATATACCGTTATGTTGACATTTTATTTATCTCTGTGTTACTGAATCATTTTACCAAAAAATAACTGTTTCCTCAGCGCCAGGAAGTAATTATCCATTTACAAACAGATAAAATGTCAATGCTTTGCCGAACTGTTTTGTGGATTGTGTTATCAGTGGATTAGCTTATCCAATGTTTATGTCTGGGCACTAACTCTTATCTCACAAAGTTATACACTTGAAAGTAATTATGAATGAAATCTCAAAGAGCAACTTTTAATTTGTTTAAGTCATAAAATCGATTGCTTACGGCGGGGGCCAAGGGGTGGCGGTTGATTTAGGCGATAAAATTCAGACTTTTATTCATGCATCTGTCAAAACTTAGGAGTAAAGAAAACGAGTAGGGGAATGATATATTCGGGTGCAACCAAACAATGGATATTGACGTAGTACGAAATAATAGTCTAAATATAGTGATTTGTCTGAAAAACTTTTATAAATTAGGTTGACAATGAATTTAATTCTATTTACCACACAAAACGTCCATTCGATTGCGCCTATTTTTGGTACCAAACTAATTTATGAGTAAAACTTAAGATCCTAACACTAGTTTCACACGATATCGTCAAAAATAAGCTCACTTTATGACAATATGACAAAATACTGCAATTAGGTAGGGAACTCTTCTTCAGCCTGCTGAATAGAGAAGTGAAAGCCTAGCACCAGAAAATGGTGAACCCGATCTCCAATCGATGCCGATAGAGCAGATGTTCCATTACTCGACCACGAAGAATCTCGAATGGCAAATATCCAACTGAAGAACAACAAAGCGACGGAGGCCGTATTCAAATACCGCGGCGTAGAACTGATAAGTGCTTCTTTGTAGCATATGATAGGGCGAAAGCATGCCCGACGATTGGAATTTAAGTGTGCTCTGTGTAATCCACAAAATGGAGACACCACAATCTTCGTGAACTACCGTGAGACAAACCTCCTCAACATCGCAAATATGTTTCTTTCAAGCGTACTGCGTGGTAGATTAACCAGACTAAACCGGACATTCACCATGCGCCAAATTTTAGAAAAAAAAAATCGTGAACAGAGGATCAACACACACTACCAACGCAGAATAACTCTTGTCGACATGTGCTACTTCGATCTGAGTAGGCAATTGAGAAGTAAAATCCTCTCTCGACGAACAGAGGCCAAACTCTACAAGTCACATTCTCGTTCTGCTGCAGCAAAAGCGTAGACGGTGGTCGGAGTAACGAGTTTTCGTGAGAAAGGTTCTGCAGAAGACTTCTGGTCTTTTGTGCGACAGCGAATATCGCATTCGATAGAACGATGAGCTTTATAAGATAGACGACGACATTGACATAATTCAGCGAATTGAAAGACAGCGGCTGCGCTGGCTAGGCATATCATACGTATGGACGAAAACACTCCAGCTCTGAAAGTATTCGACACAATACCCGACGGGGGAAGCATACGAGTAATACCCTTACCAAATAATTTCCATATAAGAACCTAATATTTATCAATCACTTTGTATGACAGCTATATCTTACAATTGTCTTCGGTAATAAGCCATGAAAAAATTCGTGAGCAAAAAAGTTTTCTTTTCATCGTTCAGTTTGTATTCCAAAAAATTTATGAAAAATTTTGGAATTTCTCAATCTTATAACCAATCTCCACAATCTCCAGTAAAACCTTAAGAAAAGGTGACAGGCGGTATGCACGATTATTCATTTAAAATTCTCTCGAATAATCAAACCGAATTTGCTCGAAAATAATTAATATTTCTATGCTTTTAAAGCAGCTCTATAATTTTCTAGTTTACAAGTTACAAGACTAAACAAAATCACGACTACCCTGCAATATCATCATTGAAAATATCTCAAATATGAAACACAATCAAAAAAACCATTATAGTGAATATTAAAATTTACATCTTTCCCGTTTATTTATAACTTAAGTGTTGGAAATTAGTGACCAAGCATGTGGTTAATGATGATGTACAAACTGATTTGGACTTTCCCTTAGGATTCTTAAACCGATGGAACATTTCTATTTCATATCGGTGATTATTGGTATGTCATAGGACATCTGGACGAAATGATGTGAGAACTTTTCGCTGTACATTCAAAAAAGTATTTAATAAATAATCTGAATCGGTCTCATTGACTACGATTGTGATATTTTTCATACTGATAATATAAAATATCTATAGGATAGGTTTATTTCGGGCCAAAAGACGAACAAAGTTGGTTCTTAACTTCATATACTACACAATATTGATTTTTTTCTGTAATTAATTTTACTTAAGGCGTAGATAATTTCGATTATCTTGGAACTAGCATCAACAACGTTGGTCTGGAAATCCAACGCAGAGTAAATCTTGTCAACAGGTGTTACTTTAGACTGAGCAGGCTATTAAAAGGAAGATGAAGACCTCCACTCCGTTGGAGAGATCAGGTGGAGAAGAACCTGGCTACGCTTCGAATCTCCAATTGGCTCTAAATAGCGAAAAGAAGAAACGACTGGCGCGCTGTTGTGACATCGGCAATAACCGCGTAAACGTTGTCTACGCAAGTAAAGAAGTAGAAAAAGTTCTACTAGTTTACCAAAGAGCAGCATCAAGAACGCACATCGAATCAGCGTTTAAATTAACTTTAGTTTTGTGATACCAACATTCCAAAGTGGCAAACAAGCTAGTACCAAGTATGTTTATGACCAGCAGACGAAAAGTGAGCGCACTTCTCTTCCATTTACATATTAACTTGTATGGTGGATAATTACGGGTGTTGCAAGAATGTACCGATGCTCGTACATGCAACGTGACAGCAAGCCAACCTCTGGCAAATGCAGTGACCTTAGTCGATTGTCCTTGGCATTGCAGTCTGATTGCTGCTGTTGCATGTCTTTCTGGCTAACAGACGGAGGATGGCTTATATAAAAGTGCCAATGCAGTGCCGATGGACACATCAGTGCGCCTGTGGCAGCTAGATAAAGAAGTGTTTCGACGAAACGGATAAATTGTGATTACAAAAGTACTATGCAGAAAGTGGTAAATTATAATGAAATTATAGAATAAGAAGCCGGAGTGTTTCACTCTTTGTTTTCTTTTTAGTTGCTCTTCGCCTGTCTGTTGGGAACTGTAGCATGGGCGTCGGAGGTGTACTATGCGCCCGTCGCCAGCTCTGCGGCAGCTTATTATGCACCACTGCCGCTCGCAGTGCCGGCAGCACGCACCGCTGCAATTGTGCCATTGGCTTATTCACGGCTTCAAGCTGCCGTGCCAGTGCCGACAGTAGAGACCTACAACAGCGTGCACACACCTGATTCGTTTCAGCAACAATATCGTTCGGATTACAAACCGGTCACCTATGAGTTCATACCTTGAGTGGCGGAAAGAGTTCGCATGAAAATATAAATGATTTCTAATAAAGTCAACTGAAATTCATATAAAGTTTGTGTGGTTCTCAAGTTAATTTTTTTTTAATCTCAAAAAAATTCTGAAAAAAATTTTTCCGAAAGGTTAAAACCATATCTGAATTTAAGGTTGTATAATATTCTGCAATCTACTGTAGAACAAACCTGTTTATTACAAATTTAACTAAATATCCTGTAAATATGTCGACCTGAGGTCGCTTCTTTCCCATTTTGTAGTTGGGATCCATTACTTCGATACCAGTGGAAGCGATTTGAATTAAGCTTGAACTTAGTGTCTAATTTTCTCTTTTACAAGTCTTTGCGAATAGTTTTCGAGATCATAAACCACGTAAAATTTAATCATTATTTTGGGAAGATTCAATTGGTTAGTTATAACATTTCCTTCAGTTATTACCGCTCCAAACATAAAATACCGTCATGACCTACCTTTATATTTTTAGGGCGGTCTTTGTCTAACCTAACCTAAACTCCTTACTACATCGTTTAAAGCAAAAATTATAACGTTTTCACTGAAAAAGAAGTACTAACGGAAAAACTATAATGATGGCTAAAGCCCAAACCGATATCATAGTTAAATTGGTTTTGTACAAAAATCTTATAAGCCCACCATATATTATATATGAAAACTTTTATTATAAAGGGCGATCCATTTCGAGGTTTCCTATTTTATTAAGGAAAATACACAGAAATTTCAAATTTAATTGGAATTTATTTATTAATGATTCACTTTTTCAAATCAGATGGTTCATCCGTTGAGTCCAATCGACCGGCCCAAAACCTGAAATTATCTGCTCACCAAAGTGCTCTCTGAATAAATCAATTGAATGATGCTATGTGTAGGAAGTGGCGCGAGCATGTTAAATCCAAATGGCACCGATATCACGAGCTTCAATTTCAAGCATCAAATAATCGGTTATCATGGCGTGATAACGGCAGCCATTGACGGTTAGGTACTCTTCGGCATTATTTTTGAAGAAATATAGGCTGATGATTCCACCGGCCTACAAATCACACCAAATGTGTTTTTATGGATGAAATATCAGCTTTGGAATCTCTTCATATTGCTCTTTGACCCAACTGCAGCAATTTTGCTTGTTTAAATACATACCTATTGAGCCGGAAATGGTCCTCATCGCTGAACAAAAAAACGTCGGATTTTCTTGGAGCGAAGCGATGTCGCTTGGGAAAGTTAAGCGGTTTCAGTTCTTGTACAAGCTTTACTATATACGATTCCAATTTAAGATCTCGACGTAAAATGTGGCAAGTCATTCCATACGTCAGACCGAGTTACTGTGAACGGCGCTGACTGGACTCTCCACGGTCTTCGTGTACACTCTCAGCTACGGCTGCTATATTTTCTTCACTGCATGCTAGACGTAGTCTATCCGGTCGAATGTTATCCAACATAGAATGCTGGGTCTCAAAATGGATCAGTAAGTTGAGCGAAGCACGCGAAACACATTATTTATAGAACTAGAATTTTCGTAATTGCGTTGATCGATTTGTAAACACTGTTTTGGCATAAGTTTTTTCATGGTGAAACGGAAAACAATTTTGACCAAAAATAACATGACAGCTTGACACGACTTACACGTGATCTATCAAAAAAAGCTATTGAATCACCCGTTATAAATGAACAGCTTCCCCAATAAACGTAACAATTGTATTGAGCACACAATCGCTCTCTCTAAATAAATTTAACCCTTAATAATTCTCGGATACTTTGGTACGGTGGCCAAATACCAGTTTTAGATGTTTTCGATTTATCACTTATCTGTTTATTTTTGTGGAGCCATCTGGCGAACAAAAATTTACTTGTGAAGACAACAACCAAGTTACCCAATCGAGTTCAATACGAGAGCGAGTCAGTGGATACAGCTTAACAGTGATAGTACTTTTTTTTAACAGTATTTTTTCGTTATATTAGTTGCTTGTTCGATTCGCCAAAATATTGAGAATTATGAATTATTGGAAAAGATTAGAATTAGAAGATTAGATTAGGGTTCTTATGACTGTTGAATATTTAAGAAAAAGATTTTTCTACCCTAATTGCCGACCTACCAAAGGCATCAAAGTTATTCATTATAAAGTCTTGACCGATTCTTACATTTTATGGGATAATAACAAAATATGTCCGACTGTTTTATATAAGGCATAAATATAGAAATATTTTCCTTTTTCAATGCAGCACTTTATTAATCAGAAATTTTAATTCTTCTCATATACTATATTGCTTGCGGCTGCGGGCCTTTCAGTTCCTCCTCTATATTTAGTGCAAGCCACGATTAAGTACAGTGCCATGAAGCAAAGGGGTTACAATTTGTTGGGTGGTGATCAATGGCTCGACAATATGCACCGAAGCAGGCAGTGCAGACACTGCAGGCAATGCAGACACTGCGGGCAATGCAGACAGTGCAGGCAGAGCGGTCAAGCGTGGCTCCTCCTGGTAAGTGGTTAGGAGTGGTGCCGAGCGCAGAAATCCGGGACGGGCAAAAGCCATTGCGAAGAAGGAAAACAATACGAGCTGAAATAAAGTTGTAGTGATGATTATTTGTATTTTGGCAAAATGGTTTGCTCATCTAACTGTTTATCTTCTGCTTACCAACTTAAACATTGTGATTATTTGTTTGCAAGTTAAGAACTGTAAGTATAAAGATGTACACTCGTTGAGTTAATGTTGTTCCGTAAGCTGTCAGCCGGTGTTTATATACTAATTTCAAATGTTTGAGCCTCCAGCTCATGTGTTTGCTGCACTTTTGTGTCTTCCATGTTTAGTGTTGGTGGCAATTGAATAATTTGTAATTCTATAACTGTACATGGGTTTTTGAAGTTCAGCCGCTGACAGTTTTTGGTCAAACGTTGCAACATCATTAAAAAATATCATATTTTACTCCACTTGCGCGTGAGCATGTTTGCCGACTGTGCGTAGACATAGTTCTCAAGTTACATTATTAGAATGTCTTGTAAGTCTTTATATTATTTCCAAATGTTGCGTCGTTTTGTCTTTGAGCTGGCGTGAAGTTTAACGGCATTCATTTTTGTGATCTGCAGTGAATTCGAAGTAGACTAATTTAGGTATTTGGGTGCATATGTCTTTGCGGTCCTTCTCCAGTTTTTTCTTCTTTATTGGCATAGACACCACTTACGTGATTTTAGCCGGGCTTACAACAGGGCGTCAGTCGTTCTTCCTTTTCATTGTTTGATGTGAATTGGAGATTCCAAGTGGTGCCAGGTCCTTCTCTACCTGGTTTTTCTAACGGAGTGGAGGTCTTCCCCTTCCTCTGCTTCCCCGGCAGGTGCTACGTGGAAAACTTTCCGAGCTTCGGACGACATGACTTAGACAGCGTATCCGCTGTCTCTTAATGGGCTGAACTATGTCAAAATCGTCATACCATGTATCTCGTTCGGCTCATCGTTCCATAGACTGCGATATTCGCCGTTTACAATTCTGGCACGAAAAATCATTGATCATGGCTCATTAGTGTTCCACATTGACAGAAACATTATGGCCACCTTTATTTTTGAAAAAATATGGACCAATGATTGCTTTAGCTCTTAGAGCCCATGAAACAGAACTTGCTACAGCCTCTTAACTATAGTCAGTCGATTCTCCAAATGCGACAATTTTGCCTTTTAATGCACTCATTCATCCAAAATCCAAAAACTTTCTTATGAAAATTGGGAAGGTGGCCATCTTGTTTTGGATCTCCAGCAAAATCTTTCATAAGCTGGACACAGCTTATTGTGTTGCATTGGCAGATGGACTCATTCAGGTCTTCTTCGATACCCTGATCCACAGCAGCAATAGCGTCTTCGGTGCGTACTATACATCGTCTTTGAGTATGGACATTATTCACTAGCGTAATTGTGGTTCGATATCGATCAGTAGTCGCGAGTTATCGACTTGTTGGGCGATTATTGAAACCAATGCGCTATACATCGCGGGATTCGAACCAATTTTAATAATAAATTTGCACGATTTGCAAACTTTGTCCTGAACTAATTCCGTTCAGTATGAATTGGCTAACTAAATTGCGTATAAATCAATTAACAGCTGTCAAAAGGACCTACTCAGGAAATTGCGTCATTAAGAATGACGGGGGAATGGAAGTGCCAATACCATCAAAAGAGAGAAATATTGATCGACTGCTTTCCCCGGAATTTGATGAAATTAACGCGGATTATCTCTATTTCTGACAAAATGCTCATGTTTCAAGACTAAACAGAGACACATTTCGTGCAACGGTTGGCGGCTCGCTAATTTCGAGAAATAGCCCAGTCAAATTGCCGCCAAGACCGTGCGATTTAACGCGGCTAAATTTTCACTGGGGGTATGTTAAGTCAAAGGTCTACGCCAATTAACCAGCAACGCTCGAGGATCTCAAAGATAGCATTCAACTCACTATAGTCGAAATGCTGCACCGAGCCACAGAAAATTGGCGTAAAAGGGTGGGAATATGCAAACGGAGCCGTGATGGCCATTTAGCCGATATTTTGTTAAAATCATAAATGGCATAATATTATTTGCATATCAAAGGAAACATAACCCATTTTCATAAAATTTGAGTGTTTCTTGGAAAGTGTTCAGTACCTATTCTTGAGTAATATTTACTCTAAAAAAATGTTCAAAATTTCTTTCAGAAATCACAGTGTTTGGGGTATACTGATGATTTACATAGCCTTAAACATGGATCTTAAACCAATAATTTGATAGTTAATTTTTTATTTTAAAGAAAGTACTATCAACTCGAACTTGATCGAACACAGGGTTGCATGCTATTATATACATATATTTTGTAATTATAAAAATAAAAATTTTTGTAGAAAAGTAAATTTCCTAAAAAACGATTAGTTTTCCCATTTATGATGCTTTTTGCATTTCTAATTTTCGCTGACACATTTGATAATTTCGACTGGTAACTGGTGAATGCCACGTGGTGTTTTGCTCTAAGGCCTGAATCGAAGCGGGATTGTCCGCATAGGCTTTAAACTTTACATATCCCACAGGAAAAAGTCTAACGGTGTGATATAACTTGATTTTGGGGGCCAATCGACCTGGCCAAAACGTGAAATTATCTGCTTATCGAAGTCTTCTATCAATAAACCTACTGGTTGTTGCGATATGGGTGAAATGGCACCGTCTTGATGGACGGCTGAGATCATGAGCTTCAATTTTTGCCATCAAATAGTAGCGATAATACTTAGTCGCCATTGAGGGTTATGTTCTCACCAGCATATTTTTTGAAGAAATATGTACCGATGATTCCACCGACCTGTAAAGGCAATGCTTGACTCTCTTCAAACTTCTTTTCGTCCTAAATGCAGCAATTTTGCTTGTTTACATAGCTATTAAGCCAGAAGTAGGCTTCATCACTGAACAAAATTTGGCTCGAAAACGTCGGATATTTTTGGAACTTCTCAAAAATCCAGAGAGCACTGCTATGTCGCTTGAGAAAGTCGAGCAACTTCAGCTCTTGCTCTTGTTCAGCTGTATTTTGTAAGCTTTTAATTTAAGACCTCAATGTAACATGCGTCCAGTCGTTCCATATGTCAGTCCGAGTTGCTGCGAACAGCGACGAATCGACTCTCCACGGTCTTCGTGTATACTCTCAGCAACGGCTGCTATATTTTATTCACTGCGTGCTGTGCGTGGTCTGTTTGGTCAAATATTATCAAAAAAAAAGGAAAAGAAATGAATGCTTGGTCTCAAGATGGGTGATGGTGTGGCGAATACTACGATCAGTACCGGTTTTTTTTTACCTAAAGATGGGTGTTGGTGTTGTGAACGCTTCGTTCAGTAGGCTGGCTTTTTAACCATAAGTTGAGCGGAGCCCGAAACAAATTATTTACAGAACGTGAATTTTTAAGTTTGGCAAAAATTATTCAGGCGTTAATCTTTATGAGACAATACTGAATAAAAATAACATGATAGCTTGACTCGGCTCTATATAGGCTATAAAAAAGCACATCTTCTTGGTTCACTCGTTAAAATTCATAAGAAAAAATATACTTAAAATAACAAAATCTATAAAACGGAATAATATTTCAACAAGTTGGAAGCGAGTTATGAATTTTTCTATCTGATATTGGTAAAAAACAAAAGAACTGTTACTTCCCGTGACAATTAATAGCCTCTAATTAGACAGACATTCTTAGGACGTCTAAGGACCTAATTGTCAAAGTACATACCTGGCGAAAAAAATTATTATTTTTTGCCTACCCTAATGTGTGTATTTATATATATAAGTATGAATGGATTTTAGTGCTAACAATACGTTGCGTTGTATTCTAAATATGTATGTATATACATATGTAAAAAAATTGTGTACAAGAAACGCACAACCACAAAATTAAGTATATAAATTTTTCTAAATGATGAAAGCGCATCGTATGGGAATATATATCATATGTTGAAATGAGTGCTCATCCTTCTGTACTAAATACTCATCAACATGAGGGATTATGACTGGCATGAAATTAATTATGAACTTTAGCCGGCGGGCAATTACATATGAAGTGTGTAACTTTATAAGACGGAGTTTGGTATAAAAGATGCAGTATCTAGATAATTGGTAGTAATCACTAATTCTACGCACGCACTCTACTTAACGCAGTCAAAATATGAACGTAAACAAAGGTTGGCATATAACGGCGTCAACGAACCAATTAATGGTTATTCATATATACAATTTAAATTGTTATTCTTTCATTTTGTAGGTGCAGTGCTGATCATAACATCATTTCATATTATCATAGCTACCAGTCGGCCATTCGTTTGTGTACCAACGTTATTTCTACAGACTCCTTCACAAATATCTCTTTCAACTTTGACAGAACACTCAGTAGATTCAAGCTGTGGGCGCCAGCTAAATAGTCTTAGTGGAGATTACGAGAATTCAACGGCCGCTTTGAAACAAATTTCTGCCAATTGGTCAGCTGACGATTCAGTAGTTGTTCTACTGACTTCGCCGGAAGTGGATACGAAATATTTACCCGTAAATGTATTTGACGAACTTAATCAGCATATAAAGTACTACTATGTGTTGCTACAGCGTAAAGGTTACTCGTTGTATAAGGTGATTAAAAAGACATTATTGTATGGCAAACCAACTCAAACGGGTTATCATATAGCACTTAAGCCAGTGGGTAATTTTTCCGTAAATTTTGGTTTCACATTTAATTTAGGCACAAGCGGTAGCTTCAATTTTTCTTAAACAAACATTTCTAAGCCAATAAAGATAAAATTTCAGTAAATCGAACAAGTAGAATTTATTTAATTCGTTCTATTATTTTAACACGCATATAGTCCAAACTTTCCTACTGGGTCATGCAAATAACAAACACACATACATATTTACAAGACGAAGTCGATGTTGTGAAACTGTGGTGCGCATTTAGGCGCCTTTGGTAAGACAACCGCTACAGTAACGTCAAATATTAAGTGCAGTAGGAAATCTTCAGTTTGTTACCGTTTAGGAAAGTGTTGCTATTTTTCCGGATCTTAGCTGTAGGCTGCAGGGGAAGACAATCATTTGTACATCTACATGAAACTGTGAGACAAAACAATGAGCTTTCTGTTGATAGATTTCAATTCAATATTTTAGATGCTGCAAGAATTATGGGACAATTTTGGAAAGAGGTTTCACAAAAAAATGAATGGTGTCTGGAAAAAACTGAGTGCATTTATTTACCACTGAAATCCAAGGATCCAAGGTTTTAGATCTTGAATAAATCGATCGCATAATAGAAATAGTGGTTAATATCACCAAAAAACTCAATTAGATGTCAATCATGATGACCTACAAAAATTTCTAGATTGACGAGGTTATAAAAATGCATTAGCCTGAGTAAGACATTGAACAATTGTCTAAATCAAGTTGAACGAACAAACGATTTTCTGTTCGACTTGCAATCCTACTTTCTGAGAGCACTTATCAGCAACTCGCAGTGGAGAGAAAATATATTGCCTACTTCTCAACGTTACAATCGACCATAATACGTGTAGGTTTGGATAGATGTCGAGAGTTGAAGAGGGAAGCGAGACGAATTTGCAGTCAAAAAATGAGAGAGAGGCCGAAATGCATGAGTACGATGAGCTTGAGAAGCTGGCCGACGGGGGTTATGCTCAAAAATTTTACGAGAAGATGCGGCGACTAACAGAACGTTTCCATACCTGAGCTTGTAGAGCCCCCAGAGGGAAAATTTCTGCAACCTGCTAAATGGCAATGAAAGCATAACACCAGGAGATGATGAACTCGATTCCTCAATCAATGACGATGGAGCAGTCGTTCCATTGGCCGACCATGAAGAAGTCCTAATAGCGATTACCCGTCTGAAGATCGACAAAGCGGCGGGGGCTGATGGAAGCTTTTCAAATACGGAGACGAATAATTGATAAGGAGCAAGTATTAGCTTCTTTGTAGAATATGGTCGGACGAAACTATGTCCGACGATTGGAATTTATATATGCTCTACCCAATCCAAAAAATGGGAGACCCCACAATCTGCGCCAACTACCGTAAGTCTCCTCAACATCTCATATAAGCTTCTATCGAGTTTATTGTGTAAAAGATTAAAGTCCACCGTCAAAAAACTGATTGCACTTTATCAGTGCGGCTTTAGAGTTGGAAAATCTACAATTGACCAGAAATTCACCTATGCGCCAAAACTTCGAAAAGTCCCGTGAAAAGGGGTTCGAAACACACCAGCTCTTTATAAATTTCAAAGTTGCTTTTAACAGCACAAAAAGGAGCTGCCTGAATTTGGTATCCCCGCAATACCAATACCAATACGGCTGTGTAAACTGACGTTGAGCCATACCAAAAGATGGACCTCTGCGAGCCGTTCGATACCAAACGAGGTTTCAGACAAGCTGACTCCCTATCGTGCAACATCTTTAATCTACTCCTTAAGAAAATAGTTCGAGCTGTAGATCTGAATAAAGCAAGGCACAGTCTTCTGCAGGAGTGTAAAACTGCTGGCATACGCCGATAACATCGATATTTTTTGCCATAACAACCTCGCCATTAGTTCTGATTTCTTCACATTGGA
The DNA here is from genome assembly GCA_027475135.1 of Bactrocera correcta. Taxonomy (NCBI): domain Eukaryota; kingdom Metazoa; phylum Arthropoda; class Insecta; order Diptera; family Tephritidae; genus Bactrocera; species Bactrocera correcta. Next base: position 67,769,613 of record CM050327.1, on the reverse strand, counting down.
TAAGGAAGCGAAGCAAATGGGTCTGGTAGAGAACGAGGGTTAGGCGAAATATCTCCTGTCATCAACTAAACAGTCGACTTAACTCCGACGTCCGTGTTGACAGTCATAACTTTGAAGTCGTAGATAATTTTGTCTATCTGGACACAAACAATAACGTCAGAAATCTAAAAGTATATCTCGAAATCTAACGCAGAATAACTCTTGAAAACAAAAACCAAATTTTATAAGTCACTCATCATCCGCGTCCTATTACATGGTGCAGAGGCATAGACGATGACAGCCTCTGATCAGGCGGAAGATTTATGGTGCATGCGGCATTGGAGACGGCGAATACCGGAATAGATGGAACGATGAGCTGTACGAGATATAGGACGACATTCACATAGTTCAGCGAATCAAGACACAGCGGCTGCGCTGGCTGAGTCATGTTGTCCGCATGGATAAGAACGCTCCAGTTCTGAGAGTATTTGACGCAGTACCCACAGTGAGATGCAGAGGAAGAGGATGACCTCTCCTCTGTTGTAAAGATCAGATGGAAAAGGACCTGGCTTCGCTTGGAATCTCCAATTGGCGCCAGATTACTAAAAGAAGAAAAGACTGGCGCGCTGTGTTTCTGATAAAGAATAGGCTTCTACTACAAAACGGGTAATAAAACAAATTACTGGTATGCTACGAGAAACTTTTACGTGAAAAGAAGAAATACTTAACTCGTCAAGCTACATTGGTAGAATGTATGAATCTCTTCGACATCAAAATAACTTCTTTTATACTTTATTAAACATTTTTCTTTTAAATTATGGTTTTCTTTATATTATTATTTATTTGTACTTACCTACATATATGCAGAGTTGAAACCCGACTTACGCGAATTAGAATTACACGAAAAATGCTCGGACCAACCTGTCGCGTGTGTCGCGTGGAGTATTACAGCATTTTGGAATTCCTGTGCACTCCGCACTATGAGTCGCTGGGCTAGCACTGCTACTAGCACAGCAGACAGATTCTGCCGATCCGAGTTGAAAATGGCTTTTCGTCTTTCTTTATTGTAAGGATTTTTAAAATATAAATTCATAAACCCAGATTGTGCAGACAGAAGAAATTTTATGTCGCTTCACATTTGCAGCTTTATTAGAGCTTTGATTACTGGTGTTCTCTACGCTGCGTCGGCGGACAGCCGCTTCGGCGATATTACTTACAAACTTAATCAGCAATGGCAGTCACGTTGCATTGCTGCCGGCTACGAAAAGTGCGCAAGCGAAGCAAAACGAAATGTGTATAACAAGCTTTTAAAATGAAAGAGTCACACACACCGACAAATTGTATATATTTTGAAGCATAATGACGCTCTGGTGAAATTGCATAATTTTGACAATTCCTTAAAGGGCTGTCACTAACTAGACAATGCTCGACTGCTTTACCAAGCTATGTATGTAAATGTGTGTATGTGGCTTTGAGACCCAAAAAAGGAATGTTTTGCGGGTAATAGAAGTCATGGCTACCACGTTTCTGCTACTATTCGCTTGGTAAAAACCAAGCACCAACTAGCCGAATTGGCGCTCAAGGTTCTTGATTATGGGTTATGTTTGTAATATAGCTGTCTTAATATATAAACCTTTGCAAATCCAACTTACCGCAGCAAAGCAGTTTAACTACTCGCCAATCACACATATTCAGCAGCAACGCGCTTCTCAGGAAAATTAAAAACTAGCAAAATGTTCAAGTACATCGCCTTCGTCCTTTTGGTCCTGGCTGCCGTCGTCCGTGCTGAGCCCAAACCCAGCGTGCTCGCCTACACTGCGCCCGTGATCGCCGCTGCGCCCTCAGCTGCCATCTACACCCGTGAGTACCACGGCAACTTTGCAGCGCCCTACCTGGCCTCACCCTACGTGGCACCAGCACCGTACTTCGCCTCGCCCTACGTAGCTGCGCCGTATTACGCGTCGCCTTACGCTCCTGCCTACACCGCACCGCTTTTGTTGAAGAAGTGAATGCAATAGTCTGCTGTTTTAGTGATTTACGATTTTATAGCAAAAAAATAAAATATTTACGATAAACAAATTATACGATATTGTTGATAAATTCATATGTATGCAATAAAATGTGAGTTTTCGGAAGAAAACATAAAATGAATTGTGATAATGTTTTATACTCGTGTAGTCCCAGTGTATTTCCACTGCTTCACTTGACCTTTGTTACTCTTATTATGTATTAATATGCTGTTGTAACAGTGCTGGTCTCTTTAACTGTCCGCTATCTATTATCACAGTTATTTTTACCCAAGCGTTGTTCATTTATTCGCATTAATTTCAGTTATAATCATTGCCCTTCCTCAAGGTCTCTGTGTTTATCACCGCTTTAGTGCAGCCGCGGCGGAAGTAACACTTTTTCTTTTAAGCCTAACTCTTATATGTATGGCTGTGTGCATTCATTCGGTTCTAAAGCACGTCATTGGTGATATGAGCGGTTATTATTGCTTTGTAGACATGAAACGTTTCGTATTTGCAAAAAAAAATCTATTTTTGTACTCTTCTCTCTTCTAATTATGGGCGTGACACCGTCTATATTTAGATGAAAATCAATATCTTGTGACCTACTCGTCAAACCTCAATCAAATTCGTTATTTATATTATCCATTCCTTCACCTTTTATAACCATCGGTCCCAATGATCGGTTAGACTCGAACAGAGGCTTTTCTTACTTGTTAAAGCTATCTATTATTGTTACATAAATAGCAGAATCAGGCGATGAGTACCATCCGAAGATCTAATACTGTATGTTATGTTGACCAAATGTCGGACTCAGGGAGCGAGGTGTCGCTCGATCCGAATCATTTTTTGGTATTAAATTGGAACGAAATGCAAACGTTGTTCGGAACTAAGTCTATTATTTATAAAGTGGCAAATCTAATTGTGTATAGATCAAGTAATAGCAGTCACAAGGCCGACTCTGTCCGTTTTGGCTGAATACAAATATTCTAGAACATATAATGAATACATACGTCTATCAATACCAAAAGCTCTATTAGGATCGGGAAGCACTTCAACGAGCAGTTCGATACCAAACGGGGTTTCAGACAAGCCGACTCCCTATCGCGCGACTTCTTCAATCTACATCTGGAAAAAATCATTCGAGCTGCAGAGCTGAATAGAGAAGATGCAATCTTCTATAAGAATGTACATCGATGACATCGATATCTTTGGACATAACAACCGCGCCGTATGTTCTGCTTTCTTCAGGTTGGACAAAGAAACGAAAAACAGGTCTAGTAGCGAAAAAGGGTAAGACGAAATACGCCGTCGCACTCACGATTTGGGTCCCACGTCACTGTTGACAACAACAATGTAAACATTTTCAGTACCAATCGGCAGTGTGGCATGGACACACTAACCACCTTGGTAGGGTTCGAGGCCCATCTAAAACCTCTATCGTACTATGTGCACGGCGCCAGGTTGCAATGCAACTCCACATTTGAACGGATAAAGTCAGTTCTTCCCGTGATTTGGGTTTTAACCACAGCCACCACGAATCTTCACAAAGGGCCAAACCCAATGAGCAGATTTGAGTTACCTCCAAGGGCTACTGCTCCCCGTAGTACCAGGTCAAAGTCTTTGGTATGACCTTGTAACCGAAGTTACTACCAGTTGAGTTTCCAACAAATCTGGACTGGCGGCCAGGATCTTAGTCGCCTCTTACGACAGTCATGCCTTACCGCGTTTATATTCGGTTTCCCCCCAAAACCTGAGGGGGTCCCCGAAATCGTTGATAATTTCGTCTGTCTTGGAACCAGGATTAACACCAGCAACAACGTCAGGCTCGAAATTTAATGCGGAAATATATGGTGCTGAAGAATGACAACATCTGATGAGTCTTCATTACGAGTTTTCGAGAGAAAGGTTCTGCGGAAGATGTATGGTCCTTTCCTCATAGGCAACGGCGAATACCACAGTCGATGGAACGATGAGCCGCACGAAATATACTAGGACATTGACATAGTTCCACAAATTAAGAGATAGTGGCTGCGCTAACAAGGTAATGTCATTTGAATGGATGAAAACATTACGACTCCGAGAGTACTCTACGCAGTATCCACCGGGGAAGCAGAGAAAGAGGAAGACCCTCACTTCGTTAGAAAGACCAGTTGATAAAGGCCTCGGCTACACTTGGAAACCCTATTTTAAGGGATTCGCGAACTTTCTTTAAAGAAACTTCAATTTTTCAAAAATCAGCTAAGTTAAATAATAATTGCTCACTCAAGGCGGCGTTAATACAAATCATTGATCACAAAAGTTGGTCCAGCTGTGTATGAGTTATAAATATTATTTTACTGCATATTATTGTGTGTGTTTACTCCACATATGAAAATTTATATCTCGTTTTATGCGCGGCGGTGAACTTATCTTTCCGTTCGAAACGCCGGGCACTACTTGATAAGGATGCATGGGCTTATATAGTGGCGAATATATTATATTTTGCGCAAAGTCTGGATTAATGTAATGGTATATGCCAATATATTATTACAGCAAATGTATATCAGCAGACTAGCAGCCACTTCCTTAATCGCTTCAGACACTGCAGACTTTCATCTGAGCTGACTTCAGCTTACAAGTGGAATTTAGTTGCTTTACAGCGGTCGCCTGGTGAATTTGTTCTGTCCGCGAAAATGACGCGACTTATAAATAACATACAACTAATTTTAATCCTGCAAGTAGTGCTAAACGGTATCGCCGCCACCGAGGATATCACATTGAAATGTGATGAATTCGAACGCATGTACGATATGTCCACAAGTGAAGCTTATTGCACGGTGTCCGGCTTCGTCGTGTCGCACAGTCAAGTCGTTAAAATACAAAAATATCCCAAAGCGAACAATACGAAATTTATGAAATTCTACGATTCACGCCTCCTCTACATACCCTTCAAATTGTTCGATGTCTTTGCTTATCTGAAGACTCTGGACGTTTCGTTTACGGAGATTTTGGATGTGCCACGCAACACTTTCGGCGCTGCGAGCAATTTGAGCATACTCAACATGAGCAACAACAACATTACACAAATAACCACATCCGTTTTTATGGGTGCCAGCAATTTGATGCGGCTCGATCTGAGTCACAATCGCATTGAGGTGCTGAATGAGAACGCCTTCAAAGGCTTAAGTAGCTTGGACAAGTTGCAGCTCTCATATAACTCCATACGCAAGTTGCCGAAAGATCTGCTGCTGGAGAATCAGTATTTGTCGACAATAGCGATTAATAACAATCGCTTGGAGTACATTGAACCCGAAGTATTCAATCGCTTGCGACGCATTGTTGACGTCAACTTATCCTACAACAATATCTATCGCTTACATCCGGACAGCTTTCAGTCAGCATATGGTTTGGAGAATCTGCTGTTGACCGCCAATAACTTGACAGAGTTCGAGATGGGTAATAAGAGCATACTGACACAGCTGCAGGTGGATTACAATAATTTAACGCGCATTTATGTTAACGGTACCAAGCATGTGCGTGCCGATCACAATCGCATCACCGAAGTGCAAATGATCAATACACTGTTCTTGGAAACCTTAATACTTGGTTCGAATAATCTGAACGATATTAAGAATATCACGAATATCACCGGTCTGTTGCAGCTGGACTTGGCCAACAACCCCATTGGTCCGGTCAATATCACGACGTTTGATCGCTTGAAACGACTCCGTGTGCTTTCATTGCGTGCGATCGGCTTGCGACAACTTACTTTTGGCATGTTCTCCAAGCAGGTGAATTTGGAGACACTCGATTTGTCCTATAATAATCTAACCGAAGTGAATTTGGATATGTTTGTGCCGTATCTGTCCAACCTACGTTATCTTTATATTGATGGCAATAATTTGACCGAAGTACATGGTAAAGGTGGCTTCTCGTATGTCTTCCCGAATCTCTCCAAACTTGGCGTATCACGCAACCAATTCAACTGTACCTACTTGCATACATTGCTGGTGCCGCCGCAACTCTCCACTTCGGTGATGCTGCACATCGAGCCAGAGGAAAATGCAGCCGAACGCTCACACATACGCGATGTCTCCTGCGTCAGCACTTCGAAGGGTGTGGATAAGGCCGCGCTAAAAGAGGTCCAGCATGAGTTGAACGATATGAACACATTACAAACAGTGCTGCAACAATCGATGAACACATTGCGTCTGCACGAGAAACGTCTAGAGTTGTATTTGTTGCTGATGAAGATCGCTTTGCTGGCGATGATCGTGCTTTTGGTTGGCGTTGTGGTGGTTTATGCGTGGAAAATCAAGCGACGCGAGTACTTCTCAAGACGGGGAGCGAGTATTGTTTTTCATTCCAGTGCAACGGTCAATTCAAATATAGAACATTGTGCCGAGTGATGTGGCGAATGTTGCGGAAAGAATACCAAAGAGAACTTCAAGTGATTATGTTAAAAATACTTTCCACAAATATTGCGAATAAAACTAGGAACTTAAGATAAGAAAACTTTATAAATAGAAAATGTGTTACAATGATGTGCCGCAGTTCAAATAAAAAATAAAAGATAATAAATAAAAAATATTAAAAAAAAGTGAAAATCTTTCGATATTTAATAAAAGTGTTTTTGTTTTAGCATTTAATTTCCTGTTAATATCCGTTACTCGAATCAGTGGATTGTTTATTATATTGCGCAATATTTGCACGGTTTTCCAGGCGTATTGCCTGTAAGAGGGAATGTACTTATATAAGAAATTTAAGGATTTTATTGAAAGTTATTTTGTGTTAAATATGCGCTCCGGCAGACGATCACCGAATGAAATCACTATTATGATCAAGTTTAAACTTCTGAATATTATGTTAATCTTGTTCGTCGTAACTTTAGAATATTGGCTCGACAGAACCTTACTTTTCTTTAGGTTAATCACAAAAATCACGCCACATTAACTCTAAAAGACTGTTCCAAGTATTGCATAACGAAAACTGAAAATTGATAAATGAATAAAAAATATTTTAAAGTTGGCATACAAAATATAAACCATTCCCCAAAATTACTTTTATTACTCCCTAAATGTGAGAATTTTGTACATATCGAATACGTTATTGTGGTACCCAAAGGGACAATACATCAGAGAATCGCTAAAAATACAATATACGAGTTCTACTGTGAGCAAAAAAATCGCAAGATGTTTTAATTTAAATTTCGCGCAAAGCCCTTTCATTGAAATATCGGAAGAATCAGTGAAACCCATTTTGAAAGACTGAAAGCACTATTGGTTTTTCGGCAAACGAAGCATAACACTAAAATAGCTTTCCTAATAATATTGCTGACAGTTTGACCTGTCGGAAGGAAAAACCGATCGGCAGTGCATCGAAGAAAACTATCAACATCATTTTTTTCGGCTTCGGCTCACCTTTGCAACGATATTTGGTCGCTCGATCGTCTACTTACGGGTCGTAAGCATAAATTCAAGACTCATTGTTATTAGTAATACGTTTCCTGACATTCTGGTAGTCAGAAAGCATTGTTTCACAGACGTTTACGGTACACTATTTTTCGAAAAAGTGATTTTATAGTCAACCGTTCTGTCAATTTAGGTCCAAATGATCTTTCAAAATGGTTTCAATGCTCCTTCCGGTATTCCAACGATGCAGTAGGATTACTGACTGTTCATCGTCGATTCTCAAGTACAAATTTCTTTATTATATTGACATGTTGATTATCAGTTGATATTGATGGCCGGTATGGACGTGGTGCGTCGTGAACGTTTTCTCGACTCTCTATGAATAATTTGTACCAATCAGAAACAGTTGCTCACGACAAACAATTATCACCGAAGGCCAGAAATTTGATTGCGCATACAAAATTTAATGGAAATTCCCTGTTGATTAATTTCACTCATCGTAAAAATCGCCGAACGAGCTTTATGTATAGAGTTTGTCCGGAAAGTAATACACTGCCGATCAACTGAATAGGTTCACATAAATTCGATGCGTTTTCATGATTTTTTCATCACATATTGATCGGTAGCATGTTTTTTTAAAAAACGTTTCGACTTTATATTTGTGTCAATCAGTGTGCGCTAGTAAAGAAACGTTTGCTAAATACCGTTACTTTGCATATTCTTTTTCGCCAATTTCTGTGCAATTTTTTGGCTCAACTGAATATATTAAGCTGAAGGATTTTTAGTTTGCGATTTAACTTGGTGGTGTGGCGACACATTTTTGATAAAATTTTTATGTTCATATATTTTCTTTAAATTAAATGAAAAATGAGATACGGAGAACAATTATCCGAGTATGAAAGAGGCCAAATCGAAGTATATCGTGAAAGTGATCTTAGCCATCGCAAAATCGCTCAAAAAATTGGAAAAAGTCAAAATGTTGTGGGTAACTTTTTGAGGAACTAAGCAGAATGCGGCAAAAACGTGAAAGGCGAAGTCAAACATGCCATCTCTGCGGTAGTCAGGAGGCATATTGTGCGAGCTGCGTCCAATTCGCAACTCTCAGCACCCAAAATTAAAGAAATTTGCGCTGTTAGAGCCAGTGTGTCTGCAATTAAACGTGTGATTTCGTCGGCTGATCATCTAAAACGATTGAAACTTAAAAAAAACACCGTTAAATGATGCACGTAAAGCTTCACGACTGCTCCTTGCGCGCAAGCACATGAGCTGGACGAGCGAATGGCAGAAGGTGGGTTTTTTCCGACGAAAAAAAATTTATTTAAACGGCCCTGATGGATACAACTATTATTATCACGATCTTCGAAAGGAAGAGCATTTCCTTAGTCGTCGTCTTGGCACTTACGACCTTCAATTTGTTACTTCCAAAATTGACGTGGAAACCTACAAATCTATCATACAGACTTCGTTTCCCCATTATTTCAATATTTTTCACATTATCAAATGGACTTACCAGCACGATAACGCTCCTTTTCATACAGCTAGGGTGGTAAAAGAGTGGATTAAGGCTCAAAATGTGGACTTGCTCGAATGATCCTCATATTCACCTGACCTTAAGGGGTTACATGGGTTTCCTCGGGCAAAAAACGGCATTTTTTCAAAAATTTCTTTTACATATAAAAACAGAAATATTTTAATGAATTTTGTTTTTATTTAAAAGACTCATATTTAATAAACATTTTGTAAAGTTAAAAAAAACAAGAAAAAACGTTAACTTCGGTTGCACCGAAGCTAAATACCCTTCACAGGTGCATTTCTGTTAGTAACTATGTGTCCAGTTTGTATAGAAGCTATATGCTATAGTAACTCGTTCTGAACAATTTCTTGGGAGATTACATTGTTACCTTAAAAAATAATATATACCAAATTTCGTGAATATATCTTGTCAAATGTTAAAGTTGTCCATACAAGGACTTGATTCCGATCGTTCAGTTTGTATGGCAGCTATATGCTATAGTTAACCGATCTGAACAATTTCTTCGGATATTACATTGTTGCCTTAGAAAATAATATATACCAAATTTCGTGAATATATCTTGTCAAATGTGAAAGTTTTCCATACAAGGAATTGATTCCGATCGTTCAGTTTGTATGGCAGCTATATGTTATAGTTAACCGATCTGAACAATTTTCTCGGATATTACATTTTTTCCCTAGAAAATAATCCATACCAAATTTGGTGATGATACATTGTCAAATGCGAAAGTTTTCCATACAAGAACTTGATTCCGATCGTTCAGTTTGTATGGCAGCTATATGCTATAGTCAACCGATCTGAACAATTTCTTCGGAGACTACATTTTTGCCTTAGAAAATATTATATACCAAATTTCGTGAATATATCTTGTCAAATGTGAAAGTTTTCCATACAAGGACTTGATTCCGATCGTTCAGTTTGTATGGCAGCTATATGTTATAGTTAACCGATCTGAACAATTTTCTCGGATATTACATTTTTTCCCTAGAAAATAATCCATACCAAATTTCGTGAATATATCTTGTCAAATGCGAAAGTTTTCCATATGAGAACTTGATTCCGATTGTTCAGTTTATATGGCAGCTATATGCTATAGTGGTCCGATATCGGCCGTTCCGACAAATGAGCAGCTTCTTGAAGAGAAAATGACGTTTGCAAAATTTCAAAAGGATATCTTAAAAACTGAGGGACTAGTTCGTATATATACAGACAGACGGACAGACGGACAGACGGACAGACGGACAGACAGACGGACATGGCTAAATCGACTCAGCTCAACATCCTGATCATTTATATATATACTTTATAGGGTCTCCGACGCTTCCTTCTGGGTGTTACAAACGTCGTGACAAAGTTAATATACCCTGTTCAGGGTATAAAAATATCAAAATGGCAGTCATTACAACGCCACTTCCGGCAGTCCCTCGGAAAAAAGGTGCATCCGCGTTGTCAGCAGAACTTCTTTCAGGATCATCAGAAATAAAAATAAAAAATACGTGTTTTAGTAAAGACAATAAACTAGGTATTGGACGAAGGAAAAAAAATTAAAATTGCATTTTTGGCAGACGCCTTTATAAAAAAATGCATATTTCTATGAAAATATCTCGATTTTTGTTTTTTTTTTTTAAATAGTTATAATTAAAACAAAATCCTTCGTTCAAGACCTTGTAAATGATATCTCGAAGACCTGTGTAAAATTTCATTAAGATCGGTTGAGTAGTTCGTCGTTTAAATACGACGCAGTTAGCCTAGCTAGCTGCAAGCGCACAAGTTCTCAAAGGCTGTATCTCTGAAACTATTAGTCGGATCAACTTGAAAATTTAGGACAATATTCTAGAGATGTCATAGAATTTAACAAGATAAAAAAATTTTTGATTTTTATTTTTTTTTCCCCCTGGTATATGAAGAAGGTAGGTAATTTGATTGCAAAACAACTTTAGTTGCGGCAATTAAAACGGCCTCGACAACAATTTCGCTTCAAATACAGCAAAACTTGTAAAGCTTGCTTCCCGATCATTTATATGAAGTTATATCGAAAAACGGTGGATTCACTCATTATTGAACTTATTAAAAATTACTTTCAATATACTTAAGTTTAAGCTAAGTGCCAAAAATATGAAAATTATCTTAGGTTAAATAAATAAGGAATAAATAATATGTTTTTTGAAAAATCTTCTTCAGCATTTTATTATAATATGATTTAAGAATTAAAGAAAAAAATTATGAAAATCGGAAAACTGGTTCCTACCTCTGAGATCATGAATCCATTCAGTTGAGCGGCAGTGTAGAACTGAGTCGCTTAAAACAATGTAAAGAACCAATCGTTACAATTTTTAAAAACTTTCAAAGAGGCTCCTTTTGCGTCAATGCAGCGCTGCTAGTCCGATTTCCAAGCATTGAATTCTTCACGGAAGGCATTCTCCAAAAGGGTATGGTGCCACCGAAATATCCCACTTCTTGCCAAAGCAGCATCTGGGTAAACGCGTACCTCTGCTCTAACGAATGATACATTTTCGGCTTGCACCACTCACAGAAACATGTCGTACGAAAATGTTTGTCCTGACTCTCCAGCTGCTCGAAGACAACTGACGCCCTCTCCGCGCACGCTCCGAAGTACAAGAAGAAAATCAGTCCTATTACTTTCCCGACAAACCCAGCACTTCAGAAAGACAAGCGGTTACTAAACACTAATGATTGTTTTGTTTTGACAATTGGCACAAATGTCACTGACAGTCATACCTACAAAAAAAAGTATTTCCAAATTCAAGTTAAAAACTATTTTTTGTTCGCTCAATGAACAAATACAAGGTCTCTCACAAAAGAAACAAGACTGTTAAAAAAAAAATTAATAAAAAATTAATATTTTTCAAAAGTTATATTATTTTATTCAAAGCAGTTTCCTTGTGCTTCGATACAGCGTTAAGCCCGGTCAATTAACATTTCTATTGAGTGTTTAAGGTCATTTTTCGGAATGATCTTGAGAATATCGGTCGTCGCCTTTTGGATAGCTGAAATGTCCTGAAAATAACGTCCATTCATGGGGAAATGAAGTTTTCCAAGTAGGTAAAAATCACAGAGTGCCAGATCAGGTGAGTAAGGTGAGTGATTAATGGTTAATATGGAGTTTTTTTGTCAAAAAATCAGTGACAAGCGTCGACCGATGACACGGCGCATTATCATGCAACAGGCGCTAGGACCCTGCCTCACGGTATTGTGGTCGAGCACGACGAATGCGTGACAAAACACGCTTCATAACACCAAGGTAAAACACAGCATTAATTGTTTGGCCAGGTGGGACGAACTCTCGGTGTACAATACCATCGGGATCGTAAAAACACATCAGCATTGTCTTTATTTTTGACTTCTGAAGACGACTTTCGGTGACTTCTGATCGTCACAGAGGTCCTCACGACCTTCTTGGAATCGCTTAAACCACTCATGCACATTACTACGGGATAAGCACTGATCACCATAAACTTTTTTCATCATTTGAAATGTTTCAATAAATGTTTTCACAAGTTTAAAGCAAAATTTATTATTTGCTCTTTATTCAAAATGCATTTTACAATCGATGACCAAAAGCTGCTTTCACTTTTTGATCGATAACATCGATTGTAGTTATCCAGTTGTCTTAAAATTTTTACGAAGTGTCAACAAGAGATCAGACTTTTTATTTCATATAACCCCCAATAGGTGACGCCACCAGAAACAGTTATATTTAAAAAGTTCTGTTTCTTTTGCGGTAGACCTTGTATTGTATCTCAAGTATCCGCTATCATCTCAGTATATAAAAGTGTTTATTCGTTCGGTTTTGCTCGAACTATAAATAACTACTAACACTGTGGTGTTAAGTCCTTTAACTGTTTTGTGTATCGCATATCTTGAGAAGTTCACATTTTTAAATTACAGTACAAGTTGTCATCAACAATTTCAGACAATGATACATAACGCGGATGGGGCAAGTAGTGAATAAACTTCAGCTATAACAAAAGAATGAATTTTTTATAATTTTAATATTGTTCTCAAAAATGTTAATATTGTTCTCAAAATTTGGTTTGAACAAGCTGTTTAGAATCGAACCCACATTTTTCGAAATTTTTCTGAAATTGCTTCGTGAAACTTAGTATTGCGAGTGTCGACAGTGTTGTTATAAAAAAAAAAGTTATGTAATGGAGTTTTTTGAGTTAATTAAACAATATTTTTGAACAAAAAAATATTTTTAAATTATTTTTCGACATTGTTCATGAGAGTACATAAGCATATTCTAAATGCTAAGTTGCAAGTTATTCAACTTGTTGAATACACCTTATTTTACACCAAGCGGTCATATTCTCTCACTGTTCAAAAACTGATATTTTCTGCATCTTTAGTAACACTGAACACAATTTGGATTTGAACTTTTTTTATTTTATTTTATTTTTTTTTTGAATGCATTCGATTGACCAGTGATACTCAACGGTGTGCATGTGCAAACTTTTTGCAACCATTTCTGTGAATTTACCTCGAAATTGTTCTTGCTTTTGCTATACTTTCAGTACGTGTTTGCAATAATATTCGCAAACAGCTGGAATTATTCGACTTTGAGACGGCAACAGTGAGCAATGGACGGTAGCAACCACATACATCACGCCCTCCGCCTGCTCACACCCCTTCGTTTTTGTTGTAAATCAGTCAGTAGTGCTATCAATCTGTTCGGTACTCATAGTTGACCGACAATTAGTATTTGCGAACACGTACGTCGGCTAAACACACCGCTGAGCCTTGACTGGCGCTCAATCCATACTGCGGCCCACATCGGGCGCAGGGCATATTGGGTACTCTTATTTCGTCCGTATGTGTGCATAACAATTTTTGGCAAACAAACGGACTTTGTGGATGGATGGAGAGCTCTGTTCTGTAGAACAACGGCGGGTGGGACATGCGGTGGAAGGGCGACTGAAAAGATTCGCAAAGTGCGCGACAAGTAGAAATGCAAAATGACGTTGGCTACAATTAAGGCAATTGGAATTAAAAGTGTACTAAATAAATTTGCGATTGTGTGCGTGATGTTACCAGATCTACATGCACATAAATATTCAACACAGAGAATATTAAATAAAACAAAGCATTCAATTTAAATATTTTGGCGGGCAGATGGATAATGCTCTTGGCATTTACTGGCAGGCGTTGACTTACTACTAAATATGCTTGGTATGGTATATAAGCTGGCTAGATTTTTTTGTAGAATCGTAGTACAACTTCAGCAGTTCGCTAGTTAGCAACTTCGCAGCAAAATAAACAACAATCAAAATGTTCAAATCGGTAAATATTTTAAATAGTGAACATTAAAAAATTAATATTATCTTATAACATTTTCCAACATTACTCGCTTACAGTGTGTTCTTTTCGCCGTTCTCGCTTTGGTCGCCTGCGCTTCAGCTAAGCCCGCCGTGGTCGCCTACAGCGCTCCAGCTGTGGTTACCGCTCAGAGCTCACAGTACATAGCACGCAATTACAATGGTGTTGCTGCTGCCCCCGTCGTCGCCGCCGCCTACACCGCACCCGCTGTAGCTGCCGCTCCTGTGGCCGCCGCATACACTGCACCAGTTGCTGCTGCTTACAGTGCTCCCGTTGCCGCTGCATACAGTGCTCCCGTCGCCGCTGCTTACAGCGCTCCAGTCGCTTCTTACGCCAATTATTACCCTTACAACGCCGCTTACACCGTGGCTTACTAAATGTTGGATCGAATGTGGAAAGAAAATCCATAATTCTACTCAGGGCTAATTCTAAATGGACAAAATGGAATAAGGCAACTCAATTGGACTCTTGCTAAGGAAAAAGTTCGTCTAACAGATGAATTATGTAGTTTGTGATCATTTTAGAGATTTGTAACCAGTTTTTTGGCGGCATACCTGCATTGTACATTGTTAATACGCTATATAAATGGAATAATATAAATCCTCCAAATTTGTTGACTAAAATATATTTGTTTACTTTATCTATTCTAATTACGCTTTGAAGGTTAAAACTCAGACGGTTAGGTGACTCTGATATTCCATTCAAAAAGTTTCCATAAAAAAGTTTTCAAAATTTAAAGTTATGGCCAAGAATGTAGCTTTCTTTCTTTCTTTCTTTTCAAAATTTAAAATTATGGCCAAGAATGCAGCTTTCTTATAATGGTTTGAGATTATGTTTTTAAACAAACCGTTAAACTGCACGATCTTGGAGGCAACGCTACAAGCCGACGACACAAAATAAATTTTTTGTTTCACCCAAATCAACAAAAAATACCCAGTGAAGAATACTTTTCCATGACCATAGAGCACAACAAGCAGTGACTTTTTGAGGATCTCTGTAATGGTTTGTGGATTATCATAATTACAAATTTGTTTATTAACGTACCTATTCAGCCAAAAGCGAGCTTCAGTTGAATAAAATTATGAATATGAAAATCTTGTGAAAATCGGGATCGTTGGCCATCTCGTGTTGAGCACCTATGCCTTACGTGCAACTTGGTTCATGACCGTTCGGCTCATTTCTTGCACAAGTATTATTTTGAAAGCCCAAAAACGAAGATTCTTTCGCAAAATCCTCCAAAAAGTCGATATTCGCAGCTATAGCGTCTTCAATGTTCACTGCAGGACATCTCTGAGATTGCGCAATATCCACTAGAGAAGACGTGTTGTGAAACCGATTCATTATTGCTTGAATAATTGACTCAGATGGACAATTATGTCTACCAAATATTGGACGCAGGGTGCGATGCGTCGCGTGAACCGAACCATTACTTTGGTTATATAGTTGCTCGATTAAATAATCTTAAGTAGAAAATAAAATTGTATTTGCATCAACTCTATCCCAAATAAGAAATACGGATTTGCAATTGTATAGCCATTTTTAGGGCTCTTTCCCTCTCTCATGCACTGGTGCTACTCTACGGTGCAGTAGTAGGGTGGACAGGCGTACGGAAGTCCACCTGCTGGAAGCCAATGGAAAGGGTTCAGAGGCTCGCTGCGCTGTGCATAATAGGGAATTTAAGAACAACTCTAACAGCGGATCTTGAACTGATACTGAACGTGACACCTATAGATCTGTCTTCTAAAAACTGCGCAGCAAAATCGGCGAGACGACTACCGGCAGCAGGAGAATTTACATATAAATCCTCCGTGCATAGCTCGGTGGGTAATGGCGGTTTGACAAACACCGACTACATGATCCCACTTTTCAACTGTGAAAGAAGGTCAAAGTAAACATAGTAAAAGATGGTTGGCGTAAAGGTATGTTTGCTACGCGCAACACTCTAAACATTTCTACAGCTAGCTAGAGGTCTTTGCTACTGCGAAAGCCGCAGGTCTGTTCTCAATGCCCCTGCAGACAATTCCAGAGTCAACATCTACGTATACATTCAAGCAGCAATCAAGGTAGTAACCTCGTATCGCATATCGGCCAGAAGTGTCTTGGGAGGCAGGGCAGCAGTGGAAAGTGTTGCCAGAAGCAAGCAATTTCAGTTTTACTGGGTACCAGGCTACAAAGGCATCGAAAGCAATAAAATAGTGGACGAGATTGCCAAGAATGGTGTACGGCCAACACCCGAAAACTTGATCAACATAGACACGCATTGTCTATGCGACGATCTGGACAGAAGCACGGTAAAGAAAATCAAAACCCAATGGAACGAACTAACGAGGTGCAAAAGTCATGGGCAAAACGGTAGATCGGAAGTACACAAAATTCCTATTGGCACTCGATAGAAGAGACTGTAGGAACATGATCGGAATACTAACTGGTCACTGTCTGTGGGCGACACACGCCGACAGAATGGAGCTGATATCACTCTGTTTCAAAGTTCTGAGATAGCAGGATACCAAAAGTTCCACTTTATGTCCACTTTACATACTTATGTACATCGTTTTCAGACATTCTAACGTGTACGATAGCAGCACAGTTATTGGTAAAAGGATGGCAAGTATTCTGCTTCTCCACCTATAAAACTATTGAAACTATGAGAATGTATAAGGCCGAAATTGCTAGAAATTTACAAGTATACTGAATATATAGGCCTTAATTCATCAATTGGCATTAAATTTCTTAATCCGGTTTTTCAAAGTTGATTCTGGAGAGATTATGCTCCGATAGAAACTTAGCTCGTTCACATTAGAGTCATATCTTGTTATATCTTGTCTGTTTTGAAAAATATGTTATTGCTCTGCAACCTAGATCTTAAAAGTTGGACTTGTATTTAAAAGCATTTAGACTCCTCGGCCCTATATTTATGATAATAGTTTTTTTTCATAAAATTATGCACGAATTGTAACTCCCGTTATAAAGAACATCCTTTTGGAAAACGCTGAGCATTGATACGTAAATTTTGTATTAACTTAACGTCAGTAAGAAAAATGTTGGAGAATAAGATTGATTTGTACCTTCACTCATAAATATACATATAAGTATATTCGTAATGTTGGTAAATATCTTTAGCATTTCGTTAGAGAACTAGAACTGGACATCTTGCAGATGACGCTGTTAACACTTTTGCAGAAGGGAATATAAACGTTTTCGAAATATTTTAGACCCTCGATCGTACATACAATCCTTCTTTACTGAAGTTTTGGGGATACCGTGAAGAACCTGTCTTCTTGAAATGCTGATAATTTTAATCACTGAAACTATATGTTTGATGAATGCAGCAGCCTTCAGTTATAGTGTTTTGACGCGATAATAGATTTCTGGTCCCCCTACCTTACCCTATCTTTTCTTGAACTTTGTGGTTTTTGAAACAATTTTGCACATACGAGGTTTGACAATTAAGTAATGAGACTGATTTTATTTCTGCGCCTGTGGTAAACTTGTGACCCTTTTCCCTTTTTCTTTTTCCGGCATCTCTCCCCTCTCCATTGATATATGTACCATCCCTTTAGCTTGTTTAGTTCGCCTGCTGCGTCAAGTTGAGTAGACGTGTGTTTGTAGAGCTCGTCACGAAAATGGAAAAACGAAATTAAGAGCAACGCGCTGCGATAAAATTTGCGCCTATTGGGCGAAACAGTTTCGGAAACGTAAGCCAAATTGTAAGAGTGTATGGTGATAGTGCTCTTAGCCCGGGAACCTAACGCCAAAGCTCACAATGGTTGTCTCCGCGCGCCCCCCGCCCGAGAAAAGCTCGCATGAGCAAGTCGAAGGCGAAAACGATGATTACTGCCTTTTTTGATAGGCGTGGAATCGTCCACAAAGAATTTGTTCCACCGGGGAAAACTGTGAATCAGCAATTTCCAACTACTCGAAAGATTGTGAAAAAGAGTCGACAGGGTGCGCCCAGACATCCCTCATAACTGGATCCTTCATCACGTTAACGCGCCGTGCCACACCGCCCTCAGCGTGTCCCAGTCTTTGGCCTCTAAAGGGATCGCCGTGTTGCAACAGCCGCCTTATTCGCCCGGCATGTCACGCTGTGACTGTTTTTGTTGCCTAAAACAAAATTGCTGGTCAAAGGAACCCATTTTGAGTCCATTACGGACATCCAGGTGGCCGTGACGAGGGTACTCGCAGACATCCCAGTCGAAGCGTTCTAGAAATGTTACGAAGCATGGAAAACAAGCTGGAATCGCTGTATAGCTGCCCAAGAGGACTACTTTGAAAGGGATGGCAGAGTGGTAGAATAATTTTCAAATATACGGTTTTTATGGAATCAGTCTCATTACTTAATTGTCATACCTCGTAATTATACCACCATACAATAATAAGACATTTACCTATCAAGTGATGCTGCTGAGGTACTAGCTAGCATGCTACTTATTGACATCCAGGGAGACGAATACGCGCGACTATACCAGCTATTAGAGCCAACTACAAGGCGGAAAAAGCAGAGAGGACCAATAACAAATGTGGCAGCAGTAGTAGCAAACCTCATCCAAAGGACGGTGGACCCACAGACTGATTCTAGACATTCATTCGTGGATAAACAGACGACGTACGAACCTAAATTTCCATCTAACCCAAAGGGATGCTTTAGAAAGTATTTGTTCCAAATTAGTCATGACGTTAATTCGCCTACGTCTACAGAGTGCATAGAAGGTTCCGAATTCGTATTATTTCATTGCCTCCGCTTTTTAAAAGAAAAGATCTAAAACCTACACTCGGCGCTCAAGCAACGGAGGAAAATTTGACAACAGTCAGTCTTCTGCTAAAGGGAAAGCTGTCAGCAAAGCGTCAGCTCTAATTAATACAACAGACCAACAACAGTTAGTCCGTACAACAGTTATGTCTTTTTCTCTTCCATGAAGAAGGGAGTAGGTAAGGTTTAGCGAATTCAAGTTACGCAGTCCGGCTTTTGATGCTTTCTCCTACTATAAAAAAAAGTCTATTTAACATAGTCCTTCACTTCTTCGGAGTAGCTTACCATAAATCGGTTAACTTCACTATTTCGATTATCCCTTGGTCTCTGGAGTATAATAGTGGATCTATGTTTATTGGCGATCACGGAGCGACGCATAACCTACCTCAGACTGCACTTAAACACCATGTCTGTAAAGTGGCAACACCAAAGATTGCAAAATCAATTTAAGAACATAAACAAGTCCCTCCTTGTAAATTAACATAACTGTATGTAAATGTGTGTGTAAAATTTAATAAAATTCCGACCCGGAAGAACATTGGAGAACACTAACCGTCAATTGCGAATCAAAATACGTTTCAGGTGAATGGCGCGTATGTGTCTGGAATGCGAATACATTCCCAATACGCATGCGTTGTTTGCGAACTGTGCAAAAATTATAATCATGAAATCGGAATGGCTCATGGAAAATCCAGTAGGGAGATAAAAATATATTTAAAATTACGCTGACGAAGCAAAACAAAATTGTAGAGACACAGAGACAACATATAATTTTCGATACCTTACTATATACGCAAGCGATGTACAAACACATATACACACATGGCTCTGCAGTTAGCCTAGCGGAGAGCCGAATAAAGTGAGGCTATTAAATTTGCGAAACGAATTGCAAATTAAAATACACTGAAAGAATTATCGGCACGACAACACACAAATGAGTACGCAAGCACTTGACAACAACAAAAATGCGATTAATTTTATTTCACTTTTAAATTTAATTTAACAGATGTAATTTAGTTGAGCAGCAAGATCGCTGCACGTTGCTTGATTAACAACAATTCGTGGCGGTACCGGTCAGCAGTTTTAATTTCATTTGGAATGGTGCTAGCGACCATGGTTTGGTGGATGATGTAGTTGTAGTAGGAAGCTGCTTTGTGAGCACAGCGGAGCAACATTCGTAGCAGTTGTTGTTGCACGAAGCGTTACTGCAATCGGTGGCTGAAGCTGCGGTGCAACACGGTGGGCAGCAGGCGAAATTCTCTTGTTGGCAAACGGTTAAACGGCAGTCGGCGCAATCGGGCGCGGATATGCGGCCAAGTGCTGCACCATGAGCCCATTGAAGCTGCTGGCGAATGGGGCAAATGCCGGTCGAAAGACGACAGAAGGGAAAGCGCCGCGCGGCTGTGGCGCCGCAGCGGCCAGGAAAGGTGGGCGTACGCCAAAGCCGGGCACTGGCGCACTGGGCGGAGCAGCAGCGGCAGCACCGGGTGGCGGCGCACGGTGTTCCGGCGGCACATCGATCGTCTCCGCTGCATCGGCGAAATTCCCTGGCGCCGGACTGGCTGCAACACCACGCAGTAGCAGCAGCAGGAGTGGCATCAGCAGGACTATCAGCTGTCGCAGGGTGCTCGGCATTGTCGAATATCAAATAGCTTACAGGTGTCGGCTTCTCTTCACTGGTTTTGTGCAACAACTTCTTAATGTTCTTGTGCGTTTTGTTGTTGTGATTGTGATTAGTTTGGTATTTATAGTTGGTATCGTCGATTTTCGTATGCTTCTCGCGACGATTTTGTAAATGTAAAAAACTTACAAAATTAAGCATTTTTTATACGGTTTTGTTCACTCTGCGCTTTCCGTGCGACTGGAATTCAATGCGAATGTAGTCAATGCGAAAACCTTTTGCCAGCCAAGCCAAGCCAAGTCAATAAATGCGCCAGCATTCAATCAAAACAAAATGAAATTGTACAAAACAAAAACAACATAAATAAATGTGTTTTGTAAGCAATGATTTGCTTACATACAAACGCACATACATGCATGAATGTATATATGTGCGCATGTGTTTTGATATCGGCTTTTAGAATTTATACGTAATACTCATATTGATACTCAAACCGTACGCTCATACCACCTATATGAATAACATATGTATATATGTGGGTGGGTTTGTATGTATGTTCGTATGTAATAAGTGAAAATTATATGCATACATACTTACGCTTATTACTACTTGGCTCTGTTTTCACAAATCAACATTCCGTGCGCGTTCCTCTGCTTTTGTGTTTATGATTTTTCTACTTTTCTTTTTATTTAACCCATTCGAGGCTGTTTTTAAGGTTCTTTCAAGCTGCGCTCCGGCTTCGGCATAAATATAGAATGAATATGTAAATAGTTTTTAGTGACATTGTTACACTAATATTTCACTTTTACGAATAATATTTAGTCTAAAAACAAAAAACAAAATAACCATGCGCTTTGAACTTTGTCGCCCACACGTCGTTTAGATGTACATTTTTTTAAGAGTTTTACAAATAGCTTAGCGAAAACGACGCATAATACTCAAATGGTGTCCCTTGTTGACAGTTTGGCTGGTCGGAAGGAATTTGGCTGCCTCCACATCTCAATAACCGAAGAAAACTGTCAACAAAATCTTGATTTTTAACCTAATTTGACGTGTTTTCTCGGCATCGACTCACTTTTGTCAAGATATTCGAACGAATGATCGTGTGTCTCCGGGTCGTAAGCATAGACCCAAGACTCATCGCCAGCAACAATACGTTTCATGACATATTGGTAGTCGGAAAGGATTGCGTTATTATTAAAAATATAAAGGTTTACCATTATGTTTTCGAAACTACTTCGGGCAAGTGACCGTCGCGGACGTAATCGCAGTTTCGATTGGGGCCGTACCGTATGTCACCAAGAACGCCCCGAATATTTTCTTCTAAGTCGTCAACACTCTAGCTTATCTGCGGAGTCAAGCGACACCACATAACCTACTCCAGCCATGTTAAATCGCAGAATCTTGAAGGTCCAAGCAAGAAAGTTCGTTCACCAATAGTTTCCTTCACTAAATTATTCGTTTTGTTGACTGTATGGCTTGTAGCGCCGTCTTGTTGGAACCAAATCTCGTCCAATTAAAAATCCTCCATTTCAGTCACAAAAAAGTCTTTTAATATGTCTTTACATTTTTCTTTACTGGTTGTAACTTTCTGGCCGCCTTTGAATAGATATGGATCTGGTCCTTAGAGCACACCAAACGTGACTTTTGAGGATGCAACAAAGCTTTAACAATGGTTTTTAAACTTTCAGTACTTCAAATGCGACAAACTTCATGTTGATCTTCAAAGTAATCTTCACCAGATGTAATACACTTATGCCAACGTTTTTTCCAGTTCTCCAAACCCCTTTTAAAAGCACTTTTTGCGATGGCCTTTAGTTACTGTAGCGAATATTGATTTATCTCTTGGATCGACTGAAAAGGGTTGCCATTCCGATTGTTGGCTTGTTTGCATGTCAAATGTGTGATTAGAATTCGCACGATCATGTCCATGGACATCTGTTTACGGTAATATTTTACAAAAAAAAAAAAAAATCAGCTTTATCGAAAAGGGTCGAGAACGCGTTTCATACCCAAAACATCCACCAAAATTATTCAAACGGACTCGCGAGAGATGTCAAGTTCTCTTGCCATCTCTCTGGCACTTGCCTGACGATTTTCAAGCACCATATCCTTCACTTTGTCTTCAGCGATCTCTAACCGTCTTTGAAAGGTTTGTGCCACTCGTAGGCTTGTGTTTTTGATAAAACTGAATCACCGTAGGCCTTTTTCAACCTTCGCAAAGATTGCGCACATGAAATTCGGTTAGAAATACAAAATTTGAGAGAAATTTTTTATTCGATATTTGAGTTCGATATTTTTGTCAATTATAAAAAAAGAAATGCCCTTCTGATGTGTACCGACTTAAATAGCAGCTGTAAACAAACTGGTTTACAAACCAGGACAGTCCTGCCAATTTAGTAAAATTAATTTTTTTTAATATCGTTTGACCAGAGAATTTAATTACAATTTACGGGTGCTTTTTTGTCATAATGTATACTATGTGGTACGTATATCTAATACTATGATGGATGCAGAATTAAATATTCCCTGAACTCTCAGAATCGTCTTATTGGATTCCGCTTTCCGAACAGGAATCTGTTCTAGGCAATCAGCACTGAGGGGCCATGGCAACTTGGTACTTAGTTGGAGCTGTGGAAGAACAGCTATAACCAATTGTAACACTACCAAATGTGTATGATTTTTGCTCCGGAGCTGTTATGCTATACCAAATTGATCCACAAGAATCTTTAGTTGGTGGCCCTGGTAAAAGAGTTATGATATAAACTTTGGGAACTTTTTTCTACACCATGAGTGTCCCTCTATGTTAGGCATGGTCGAGTAAGGTAGTGATCACTAGAGGTTGCAAGAGAGAATATCATGTTTATGGAAGCTGTCATATCAATGTCATGTCAAAAGAAACTTGTTCAAGCAAGGCACCACTATTTGTTCAATCTTTTGAAAATCATATAAATGCTCATCTGATCTTGGGAAGGAGCATCAGAAGATGAAGCATAGCGAAACTGGCAGCCATATTGGGACAGAGGACGGGACGCATGTACAAAGAATTGAGTTCCAATTGTGGGTATTTGTAAGTTCACTATATTATAGATAAAGCCTCACATATTTTCTTTAATTGAATTGAAAAAAAAACTTTATTGTACTCTGAATAGGGTAATTAAGTTTCTTACGAAGTTGGGTAACACCCAGAAGGAAACGATGGAGGCCCAATTAAGTATATATATAAATGTTCTGCAATACGACCTGGGTTAATTTAGCTCTGTCTGCCTGTCCGTTCATCTGTATGTATATACGCAATCTAGACTCTCACTTTCTGAGATATCAAATTGAAATTCTGCACACGTTCTGTTTTCCTCATGGAGCCCTTTTGTCAGAACCGCCGATAGCGGACCACTATAGTATGTATGTAACTGCCATTCAAAATCTGGATAATCTCTTCTATGAGCTTATACTCATTTCAAACCCGAATTCGAAAGTTTCTATTCTAAAATCCCGATGAGCATTCTGCTCGGTGGTACCTAATTTCAAGCAATATGTTCAACATTTTCTGGATTACGGAGAAAAAGTTTATTTCGGGTTCCTGTCAGAGCGACTCCTAAACTCTCTTAAGACTATAATGAATATTTACATATTTACTTGGATTTAATTTCAAAGGAGTACGATCTACCGCACACTAATCATACCTGTACTAACATACGCCAGAGAAACCTTAAGAAAACATGCTAGAAGTCTTTGAACGAAAAATGTGTTACGCAGATTTCCTGGACCTATGTATAACATATATGCGTACTCAAGCAAGTGACAGAAATAATTGGAGTATTAAGGGGGTATTCTAGTCTAGAACCATGAATATCAATAATAATAATATTATTTCTATCCATTTTTTAGTAGTTATTTGTTAATTTTAGAAGAGTAGAGAAAAAAATTAAAAACTAAAAAAAGTAAAAAATTTCAAAAATTATGAGCTGACAAAGTGGAGGGTCTCTAAAAATTTTCACATGACCATACCCATGATTTCAACCCTCCTAGTTATTTGAAACCAAAAAGAAAAAAAGATTATTATTCTAGAATAAAGTCCCTATGGCCGGAACTACGCAAAAGTGGGAAAAAAAATTTTCACAAAATGGCGACTGCCTAAAAAAAAATTTTTTTTGGATCACTTTTTTTGACTATTTCGAATTTTTTAAAAATAATAAAAATAAAAATTTGGGGATGAGGCTAGTTGAAACCCTAGACAAGCCTATAAAGAAGACTCTATAAAAATTTTAAGTAAATCGGTCCAGTAGAACCTGAGAAATCGTGGTTATCGTTCCGAAAAAGTCAGTTTTGAGAAAAACGCGGTTAAAGTTCTCGTTCCGGCCGAACCAGTTTGGATGCCGGGCCAGAAAGATGCCTATATCTCTAAAATAATTTGAATTTTAATTTTGAAAAATCCTCTTGTACACATATTCTTGTATAGTTAAACTTTGAAAATAAAAAAAAAATCGATTTTTTTAAATTTCTAGACTAGAAAATTAAATTGCAGCAAACAAGGAATCACACTGGGTTGTGGAACTGAAAGAAAACTGTAGGAAAAAAATTATTTTTAATTAAAATGTTGTATAGAAAATATCGCGCAATCCACGATACGCAATCCGGTTTTGAAAATATTTCGATATTTTGTGATGTGGATCGCAACCCATCAATATTGTATGCTACACTTTTATGTCGCGATCCTGAATCGAGGTCAATATGCATTGGGAAAAATAGCACATAAAGAAGCTTATGACAAGTGATTCGTTGGCATAGGTGTATTACATTTGGTGGGGACACTTAGAAGGCGACAAAATATATATTGATGAATTATTAAATTTATTTACAATTTCCGGTTACTTTTGTGACAAAATATATATTGAACGTGTAGAAGTCCCCAAAGACCAACTACTTTATCTGCAAAAACTAACTAAATAGTGTTAGCACTGTCATAGAACATTTGACAGCTTGGTTGCGTAGCTATTCAACTATGTAATGTAGATATCTGTTACTGAAGAAGCTTTATTGTCTAGAACTAATGAATATTTTCATAATAAACACGATTCGTTAATTTGGTATGCACAACGTCAATCGCGGCGATTACTCAATAGTCTTTTTATAACGCATAGGGCAGACTAGTACGTGTGCTGAGTATGCTAACTGGTAAGTGACCGATTGACTGATTGATTCAGTGACACATAGGCAAAATACAACGATTTACATACAGTACACAGCATTTTCAGATTGAAAACAAAAGTGTTGATGTTACAAAGCGAAATAAGTTTTTTGTTACACTTTTGTAAATACCATAAAACTCGGTGCGTTCGTAATTATTCCAAAGCGATTCCCTTGAGCATACTAAATATTGGCTCCAGCTCAAAACTCTGGGCGTTGGCCCGGCATTGACGTGTTATTTTAGGCGTTTGTGACAGAATTGGCACAAATTCAAGTAAACAGTCAGCTGTGCTCGATATATACAAATATACATACATACATACATATATGAAAATATATATTTTTAATTTTTTATTATTCTATATTATTAGGACTCGCTATGAATTTTTAAGTGCTGCAATGACTAGTTTCACAAAAGTGGCAGTGAGCAACGTCCGTAGGCCGCAACTACTGGCAAAGGGTTCGAAAATAGAATTATATTAAGAATTTTTGAGTATAAAATACGTGGAATTCGTTGGTGGTGTCATCAGTTGCAGTAGAACAACTTGAAGTAGTTAATCCTTAGCTCAAACAATCACTAAAAATATCACAATGTTCAAATTCGTAAGTGTTGAGGATAATTAGTAGTAAATTTATTTTAAAATAATACTCTTAATTTTCAAAAATATTTGTTTCTTTTTCCTCTTACAGCTCGCCATCTGCTTGTTCGCCATGATCGCTTGCGTTGCTGCCAAGCCGGCGGTTATTGCCGCACCAGTGGCTTATACTGCCGCTTATTCCGCTCCGGTAGTGGCCGCCTCCCCCTACACCGCTGCTTACACGGCCGCCTATACTTCGCCCTACGCCGCCGCCTACTCCTATCCTTATGCTGCATACAGTTATCCTTATGCCACCGCTTTCGTGCGTTAAGCCACAAGCGACAGCGCAATAATTGACGAATTCTCTGGACAAATGATTACTGATATAAATATTGTTTACTGACTTATTTGCTTACGTACATTGATACCATACATGTTGTGTTATTTTGTTGAATTTTTAACTATAATTATTGTCTTCTATTCCCGATTTTACGCTACATAGAGAAGAGTTTTAGCTAACACTTTTATTTTCATATTTAAATCTTATCGTTGTTTACCTTTGACTTTTGCTTCTCTTCTATGTTATTACATAAAATAATATGCAGAAAAAAAATTACAAAAAAAAATTTTAAAATAAATAAATTGTCACAATTAAAAGGCGTGTTTTTTCTAAATTCTTATTGCTGTTTGTAGTTAGGCAGTGCTCACAGTCATTTAAAGTCAGCATTTATTGCGATAGCGCACATTGGTAAAAATTATCCTAAGTGGACCGAGAACGCTTCAACGGCGAACCACGTTCAGGACGATGATCAGGATCAATTTATGATCAACACCTCAATAAAACAAAGGAGTTTGTACTTGAGAATGGACGATTTACCATCAGAGATCTTACTGACATAGTTGGAATATCGGAAGGATCAGTGAAAACCACTTTGAAAGATCATTTAGGTCAATAAAAGTGAAAGCACGATTGGCTCCAAAAGCCTTAAATTTTTTTCGAAAAGCGTCACGGTAACGTCTGTGAAACAATGATTTCTGATTACCAGGTTGTAATAAAACGCATTTTTACTGATGGTGAGTCTCTTGTCTACTCTTACTACCCAGAAAAAGACGATCAATCGGCCGAATATCGTGGCAAAGGTGAGTCGAAGCCGAAAAAACCGTCAAAACAGGTCACAAATCAAATTTATGTGACAGTTTTCTTGGACTATCCAAGTGTGGGTCCTTCCGGTCGGCCAAACTGTCATTAATGAATACTAGTACGTGTGTGTAGTGTGTTATGTTTCCTTTGTGCGAAATTTTTCGCAAAAAGAGGCCCAAATAATAGACCGACAGCTATAGGTTTTTGCACCAAGATAATAAACCACTGCAAACCAATATCGTCTGAATTAGCTCTGTGTGACTTCTGATTATTCAGAAAACTGAAACGACCGCTCGGAGAAAATATTTTTAGTATCTAAGGACTTCAGCTGTTTGTGAAAGGATTAAATTTTTCCCATTTTCACACTGTAACACAGAAGTGTCAGGATAATGTTAATGAGAGTAACAAAGAGAGAAATGAGATTTTCCTTAAATGTAGATGTCTATCGTTCAATTTTGACACCGGCTGCCTGTATCATCCTGGATGCAAAACATATCACTCATCAGCTACATATCCAAATTTTTACGCTAATTACAGTTTGCACAGACAGGCGGACAGGCGGATTGATAGTCACCTGGATTGCAATTCATTTCGTCATCTTGATCATTGATATTTTGGTTTTATTATATGTGTTGGGCATTACTTTTTGGGCATAACTACAAACGTATGTACATAAACAATTAACTTGACTATCAGAAATAATATTTATCATGTTATTTTAGCGTCCATACAATATCATACAATATATTTAGTACCGTATCACACCATACGAAGTCTAACTAGCTTATAATGTAATATTATATATATAGCCCCTCACCAACCGTTATGTGCATATAAAGTCGCCAATCCACCTCTTTTAAAATCGATAAAGTTTAAGAAACAGTGTTTAGGTAAATCGACTTGTTGGCATTAGAGTGATAGCAGATGATCTCTATAACTCCTGTGTGTCGACAAATTTTGCTCAATACTTTGGGTAGGAATGTATCATTAGTGTTAACAAGAGGTGGGTTTATGAATATGACATCGAAGCTGTCCCACAATCTAGCGACTGGTGCTGAGATGAATCCATAATAAAAACCAAAATTCGCTGAAGGCACTGAAGGCCATAGCAGTCGAGACACAACAAGTGTATAAAAATAGGATTGACTCAGAACTCTGTTTTGAAGGAGATTTGTATAAATAATATATAAAATGTATGAAAATGTAGTCCATCTGAACCAATTTTTATCAGATGGTATATATACTTGTATTAGAATAATGATAGAAGGAGTTAAGTTCGTATTGAATTCATCTCAACTACCCCAGAGGTCAGGTTTCGCTTTACGATTAAAGACAATACAGTCAAATCTGCTGTGCAGAGGCAAAAATTTCTAATCAATTAAGATCTTTTTCACAGATATCCTATTAATTTGACCTTATGAAAAAATCAGCTAAATGCAAAAAGATATTACTCTTTTAAAACTATTGTAGTGCAAAAAAGTCTCTGGTCTAGCGACACTGCAAATATAAATGAATGCACGAAATATGTAGAGGGGCCTATTTTGGCATCGAATGAATATTTTTTTCTTATCAGAGAGAGAAATATGATCTTCGAAACAAGTATTTCCAAATCGAAAAGAAGGTTTTAACATAATTGTATTTAACCTGCGGTTTCAACTGTGCTAATTGGTTTGATGAACGAACCACACCTAAAACCCAATCCTTATACCTTATAAATTTGAATAATAAGTTAAATCAGTTCGTTAAATTTTTGTTTTTATTATTATTTTTGCTTTATCTTCATCGATTCAAATTCTATAGTCCAATCTCTAACCAAAGAATTATTTCTTCACAACTGGTACAGCAGCGACGGCTGGGGCTGCGGCAACTGCGGGAGCAGCAGCTACGACGGGTGCGGGAGCAGCGGCAACTACTGGAGCAGCTGGGGCGACGAAGCGTGCAGCGGGAACCACGGCTGGAGCGGCATATGAGGCAACATATGGAGCAGCAGCGTAGGCAGCAGGGAAGGCAGCAGTGTGTGCGACGCCATGAGCAGTGTAGCTGCTAGCGTAGGGAGCGACGTAGGGCGCATAACCTGCGGTGTAGGCGAGAGGAGCGGAGTAAGCAGCGGCAACTGGAGCGGCATAGGCAGCAGCAACTGGGGCAGCGGCTAAAGGAGCAGAGTAAGCCAATGGAGAAGCCAGGAGCGCTGGTTTGGCGGCACCGAAGGCACAGGCGAAGAGAGCTACGAAGCAGAGAGCGAACTGAAAGGAAAAGTAATATTCAACTTATTAGCGGAACTGATCAGCAATGTACTTTCTCTTGTTACTTACCAATTTGAACATTTTGCTAAGTGTTTTTGGAGTAATTCTTTTCAAAGACTGAAATTCTTTGTGCGCTTACAGTGCGGCTGTAGACGATTATGTGAAGTTGGTTGCCTCGTTTGGGCTTTTATAGGCACCGCACGAGATATTGCTTATTTTTGGCAAAGGAGTCGATAAATAAATAAATAAATAAAAAGTGATTTCAAAAATTCCTTCTGATTTTTTATAGCATGAGCAAATGCTAGTTGCATATTCACAAGTCATTTCGCCACACGAATTCCCCACAATTTTTAGCATTTAGCTAATTTCAAAGGTAAATTGCCAAAATTCCAGCGTTCAAGTGAAGAGCATAAAGCCAAAAATGCAATGGTAATCAAAGCAGATCACGTACTTGGCTATCCGCATATGTGCCTATGTGTGTGTTGTCGCTAATATTCACGGCCATCTGTCGCGTTGAGGATGGCAGTGGCTTAGCTCGCTGGCAGTCGCGCATGCGCCAATACAATTTTTATGCAAAACACCTCTCCTTACCATTCGCAAATAGCATTTTTATGCTTGTTGTTATTGCATTTGGTTTTTTGGACATTTAACACTGTTTAACTTTTTACCTTTGCTTGAAAAATGGAGCGTACCGTGATATATGTCTGTTTAGGTACGCCGCTCACGTGATGCATTGCAAAGCCTACGCACCAGCTGATAGCGTTCATTTTTGCAACAACAACAACTGCCTTCTGTTTAGTAGAGTTTAAAAGTTTTGGCACGTGTAAAGTAGAGCGTTCTTCCAATAGTTGAAATGATATTAATTTCCTAATTGGACGCAATTAAGTCCAAGCAAATGCCTGTCACAATATAAATATATATAACGTACGTGATATATATATGTAGAGGATATAAATTTGATTACTTTTTGATAGTTCGGATTTATTTATAATAAACAAGAAATAAATGTTCACATTTCGTGGTCCCCAACTTCTTTTAAGGAAAAACAAAGAAATTTAAAATTTGATGGGGAATGTTTATTATCATTCAAACGAACACTTTTTGGTACATGTTGGCACGAATGCCGATCATTCCACCGGCCCACAAACCACACCAAACCGTTATTTGTCTTAGATGAAATAGCAGCTCTTGAATCTCTTCAGGTTGCTCTTCGTCCCAAATGCGCCAATTTCGCTTTTTTACATACTCATTGAGTCAGAAATGGGCCTCATTGCTGAACAAAATTTGGCTCGAAAATTTCGGATCTTCTTGGAACTTAAAGCCCATAAAGCGAAGCGATATCGACTGAGAATTCAATTTATCAAAGGTTTTGCTGCTTCTTCTAGGCGATAGCCTCCTTAAGACGGTCCAACTATTGACAGTATATGACCGGAGAGTTGGCCGTGTGGCAAAAGGTCGTAGTACATGATTCTCCGCCAATCCCAACAAACACATCGCCAAAATTTTATGATGCTGGCTTTGTAGTTGTTTGTTGTTGTAGCGGCAGAATTCTGCCGAGTTCCAGTTACGTAGACACGTCTGCCGTTGAAACTATTGCTTGGTCATAGTTAGCGCCGGTTCATCGCGATTTCGACCATAAGAGTTTTCACTTCATGTTTTCACAAGTGATCTACTTTTCATCTAAATTAATTATCGGTTTCAGAAATTCATAGACATATTTGTGATTCACAGATGGGAATTCAGTACTTGAGGTTTTCTTGTGTTAACTCATATAGCATCCATACCTGGAGTCTTGTTTCTTACAATGTTTTTGGGCTTATAGAATTATGATCGGGCTCCATTACTTCCAGTGTTTTTTTTTTTCTTTTTTGATATTATCATCAATTGACCTTCGAGAACGTGGTGCACTAATTTGAGACTTCCCATTTTCTGACTCCGATGTGTGTATTATTGCTAATTTACCCATACCTCTCTACATAACCACCAAACGAATCCATTGAAAGTTTCATAAAGTATAAGCCAATTGCATGAAATAGGTACTTTTATTTACCGAACATATGTATGTCACTCGTGCAACCAACGAAGAACCGTGATGTATGTATAAATGTCTAATTTGTAGCTTCAGCACGTCCACTTAACATTTGTCTGCATGCATTTTAGATATAAAGGCAGACGTTTTGTTAATAGTTTATATCACTATTCGTTTACATCTTCGCTTGTAAAGAAGTTCAAAACTCAAAACTAACAAAATGTTCAAATTGGTAAGTCTGTAAAGTGATTTTCGAAGCCATCTAATAAGTCATATATTAAATCTTGTAATTTTACAGTTCGCTATCTGCTTCTTGGCTCTCTTCGCTGTTGCCTTCGGTGCTGCTAAACCCGGTCTCTTGGCTGCTCCTTTGGCTTACTCCGCTCCTTTAGCCGCTGCCCCCGTTGCTGCTGCCTATGCCGCTCCAGTAGCCGCTGCTTACTCCGCTCCCCTCGCCTACACCGCAGGATATGCTGGTTACGTCGCCCCCTATGCTAGCAGCTACTCCGCTCACTCGATTGCCCACTCCGCCGCTTTCCCAGCTGCCTATGCAGCCGCACCAGTGGTTGCCGCGCCAGCACCAGTGCTTGCTGCTGCTCCAGCTGTTGCTGTGTTGAAGAAATAGATTGGAAACAAAATATTTTTAATTTTGGAAACTGTGATGATCTTAGCCAATATGAAAAAAATATATAAAATAAATCTTAAAACCTGAAAATTATTTAACAGTCGTAGCAGATTAGATTATATTTTTTACATCCTCAAGTCAATATCTATTGACGATCGGCTAAAGTGTAGGCATATGAAGAAATAGTCTCGTATATGGTGTTTAGTGATCTGAAAGTTTGAATGGGTTTTTAGATTTATCTTCGCATGGGCGAGAAGTGTGCTGTCGTTAAGCCCAGAAGCTGGCAAAAAGTTAGTTTTCAAAGACAAATATATACTTTGTTGAATCCAATAACAATATTTGCAATAGAGAGAGTAGATCAATAAAGTATCATTGAAAATAAGTAATATTAATTTCTTTAGATAAATGTCCTGAGTCTTCTTTGAATGCTGAGGAGGTTATTTTCAACAACGATTGACCAATTTAAATTTATTGCCTCAAAAAATAGTTCCTTATATATAAGTTAGGACCCGAAATTTATAAATAAAACGAAAAATATTTATTTCCTTAATATTTATTTTGTCGCCTTCAAAGTAAACACTTATGCAACGATTATTCCAGTCTTCGAAACACTTTTCATAAACACTTTTTGGCAAGACCTTCAGCTTATCCAGCGAATTTTGTTTTATCTTTTCGATCGACTTAAAACGGGCTCCATTCCGATGATTGCTGACTCATAAGTCTATGTCTAGTCTGCAATTAAAATGTTCTCTATGAATTTGGGATCGGAATTTGCAGGATCAAGCGTGTCCAAAGAAACCTCTTTTTGAAAAGAAAAAATCAGTTTTATCGGGTCGAGCCGAGCAAGAACGCGTTTCGTACCCAAAATATCTACTAAAATCATTCTAACGGAATCGCGAGAGAAGTCGCGCTGTCTTGCCAACTCTGTAACTCTTGCCTGACGAATTTTAAGCACCATATCCTTCACTTTTTTAATATTTTCATCAGTTGAAGAGGTCGAAGGTCGTTCAGGACGAGGCATGTCTTCAACGATTTCAACAAAATCCACGTATATTAATTTTTTGAATTAATTGAATTTCAGTGAACCAACTTTTGTTATGGTGCAAAAATGGATACAAATGAATTTTGCGTGTTGACAAAATATTGCTTTTTGAAGGGAAAAAATTCGTTTGAAGCATGAACTTGGCTTCAGGACGAGTTTCCGGGCACTGTCCCAGGAAACTCAACAATCAATGATTGTTTTGCTAAGCTTAGATGTGGTGAAATGAGCGCAGAGGTGAATACAGTGGATGCCGAAAAGATATTGTTATTAAAAAAGCCCACAAAATAATTTTGGATGACTGTAAGAAAGGTATAAACTGGACGTGTACATGATATCATTCACGAATATTTGCATATGAGAAAGATCTGAGCATATATGTATGTATCGCGCGACCTCACTTTTGACCAAAATCAACGACGAGTTGATAATTTGGCCAGGTTTTTGCAACAATATGTGACAATGGATTTCACTCCAAAGTACAATCGCCAGTCATCTGAGTGAATTTCCCTCGATGAAACCGCTCCAAAGCGTGGAAAAATGCAAAAGTCGGATGGCAAGCTAAGGGCGTCTGTATTTTAAGATGAAAAAGTGTGGACAAGCGACAGTTACTATTACATGGTGTTCTCGCCGAAAAGCGGCCGTATTTAAAGAAAAAGAATGTACAGTTTCACTAAGGCAAGGCACCGTGTTACAAGTTAGTGAAAACGATGGAAAAAATCCATGAACTTGGCTTCGAATTGTTTCCGCATCCACCATATTCCTGGAAGGAAATTTTTATCGGATAAAGAGCCGATCTCCTGATCTGGCGCCCGGCAACTATTTCCTGCTTCCAGATCTACAAAAATGTTCGCAGGGAAGAAACTTTCGTTGAACGAAGAGGTGGCCGCCGAAACTGAGGCCTATTTTGATTCTGAAGCAAAGAACAAATCGTAATTTTTTGTGTTATACTATGGTAGGCCATGGACCGTTCAATTGACCTGTTATGAGAGTCATGGTAATTCGTAGATCAGCTTTACACGCTTTTGGCATTAAACTATGGTACATGCACACTACACTTTCCTAAGATATTTTATATACTAACCAATACAAAACGGTATAAATCTAATAGGCAGTTATAAAGTACTTATTTCAGGAGTATGGGTTTAGTGAAATAATGCGCTGATTTTATCCATTTTAAGCAATCAACCTTTATTAGAAAGATATTGAGCCTACAATTCGTTGAGATATGTTACATATTGACCGATATATGTACGTGAAAAAAAAATTGTATATTATATAATATATGTGAGGGCTATGGGAAATTATTTATGCGATTTTAGCCATTTTGGCCCTACTAGAGCATATCTAAAATGCTCAGTTCGGAGTGGATATATACCTCCTTAAAAGAAGCCAACTTCATTGAAGTACATCTGCTGCTACCTTAGTGATGATTATGATGAGTGCCACTTCTGCTTGAAACACACTACAGTGGTCTGCAAATCTGAAACAAGGGTTTATTGAAAGCTTTCGACAGAAGACTCTCCGTTCAACCTTTCACTTGAATCCGCGTGTGAATCGGCCCACCCACATCTCAATCGGAGGTATCTGCGCGGAGAAAATGCCGCTTGCTAATCTAAATGTTAACCAATTTCAATAATGTAAATTGTCCACAGTCAAGAAACGCTAAACAGAAAAGGTTCGAAAGTACAAGGTGTTTAATAATCAATGCCAACTACAAAGTGTGGCACACCGTTGTCTACTTAGTATTACAAAACCGTTATTTGATCGCGCCTTTAAGTAATTCATGCGTTACTGTGCATGAATACGGATTTTCGTATAAAAGCTGTGACTTCTTAACCATAGATATCACAATTCGTTTATCTCTTCGCTTGCAAAGAAGTTCAAAATTCAAAACTAACAAAATGTTCAAATTGGTAAGTCTGTAAAGTGATGTTAGAAGCCACCCAATAAGCCATATATTAATTCTTGTATTTTTACAGTTCGCTGTTTGCTTCTTGGCTCTCTTCGCTGTTGCCTTCGGTGCTGCTAAGCCCGGTCTCTTGGCTGCTCCATTGGCTTACTCTGCTCCATTGGCCGCTGCCCCAGTTGCTGCTGCCTATGCTGCTCCAGTCGCCGCTGCTTACTCCGCTCCCCTCGCCTACACCGCAGGATATGCCGGCTACGTCGCCCCCTACGCCAGCAGCTACTCCGCTCACTCGATTGCCCACTCCGCCGCTTTCCCAGCTGCCTATGCTGCTGCTCCAGTTGTCGCCGCACCTGCACCAGTGGTCGCTGCTGCTCCAGCTGTTGCTGTCTTGCGCAAATAAGCTTGAATCTTACAAATTTTTTACAAATTTAAGTCTGTGATGAAAAAACTGAAAACCCGATATATCAAATATACATAATGTATGTATAATAACATAAAATAAACTATAACTTTTCGATTTCTTCATTCAATAGTGACCTCTGATATCTCCATGAAATGACTTAAATTTCAGCCAGAATTCGGAAGTTTTTCCTAAAAAGTCAAAATATTAACAAAACAAGAAAAAACATTAGTTTTGTGTACACATAGGTGCGTTTGTTATAGCTTTAATGTGTATAAAATGATCATTAGCTTGGTGTAGATCGGTTAGTTTGTATGACATATGTATTTTGTAGTAGACCGATCTGTTATCGTTACT
Source organism: Bactrocera correcta (assembly GCA_027475135.1). NCBI lineage: Eukaryota > Metazoa > Arthropoda > Insecta > Diptera > Tephritidae > Bactrocera > Bactrocera correcta. The sequence goes on along the minus strand of CM050327.1, from coordinate 67,733,485 downwards.
TTGGACAATAATATATTCCGAATCATACGATCCAGGCCACTATCAAGACAACGATTACATTGCAATACTTTCCAAAAGTAAATGCGACTAATGATATTTCAGAAAAGCAGCGACCCCAAACACAATACTAGGTGTACAAAGGAGTGATTTAGGGTCAACAACATCAAAGTATTGGAATGGGCTCCAAAATCCCCTGGTTTTAGTTCTATTGAAAATTTGTGGAATACAGTAAGAGTGTCCTAAAGAGAAAGTGTCCAAGTAACAACGATAAGTTCTGCAAACTTATTCATAATTCAGTGAACGCTATGACGAAACCCCGAAATTGTAAATAAAACTCAAAATATTTTATTATTTATAATATTTATTTTTTTGCCTTCAAAGGAATCGCCACCAGATGTGCCAACGATTTTCCAGCCCTCGACATACTTTTCCTAAGCACTTTTTAGGATGGCTTTCAGCGATTTTTGTTTTTATCTCTTTGGTCAACTGGGAACGAATAGAACTTCGATTTGACTGTCTGTCCTTCCGGGACAAATTCATGACGGACTAAACCTCGAATATCAAAAAACAAAAAATTATAATAATGAGCACCACCTTGATTTTTGAGCGGCCTTGCCGTGGTGTTTTTTATTTCGGCTAATTTTTTCCCTCCATTCCGAAGACTTTTCACTTGTTTGCATGTCAAACTCACAAACTCACCTCTCATCGGCAGTTATAAAACCCTCCAAGAATGCGGGATCGGAATTCGCACAATCAAGCACGTCCAAAGATACAAATTTACGGTACTCTTTTTGAAAAAAAAAAAATGCATTTTTATCGACCTAAAATATCCACCAAAATTATTTAAATGGACTCCCCAGAGATTTCATCTATTTTACACTTGCCTGATGATTTTCAAGTACCATATCCTTCATTTTTTAAATATTTTCATAGACTTAAGAAAACTGAGTCGCCATAATCCTTTTTCAACATTCGCAACGATTTTACGTATTGCAGTTTTACGATCTGCCGTATTGCAAGCTAAATGTTTACAAACTACAATAAATAGACACTTATCATACGCACGGATCCAACCATCTTGTGGAATCTTACAGGATTTATTTCAGGCAGGTGTTGCTGAAGACCGTGGTGAAGGCAACGGATTTTGAGAGAGGATTTGGAGTTAAAGTCATTGGATCATCGAAAACGTCATGATTTTACTAATTCTGCTTTGGAACATCTTGAAAACGATAACGATTTCTTTCAGAAATGATGATTCCGCTAGACTGAACACGAAACCACTCCATAAAAGGCAATTTAAAAGCGATAACAATTTTTTAAGGAATTAAAAAAAACATCATCGTTTTCGTTTTCATATTGTCATTTCTGGTGTGGTTTGGTTCTTGGTCTGCTGGAATCATCGATCTGTACTCCTTTCGAAATGAAGCTGGTGATACCATTACTGTCAATGCAGAGCGGTACTGGCTGATGACAACCAACTTTTTAAGGCCGCATTTGAAAGAAGTGGATCTTGACAGCATCTGGTTACAACAAGACTGGGATACGTGCCACACAGCACTTGAAAAACCGAATTATTGCAAGAAAACTTTGGAGATTCAATCATCTCAAGAAATTGTGACATTGAATGGCCTTCAAGAAGTTGCCATTTAACACAATTACACTACCTCTTGTTGGAATATTTGAATTCCTTCCTGCAAAAGAATTCATGAAGGACATTTGAACGATTTTATATGCAGAACTTAATTGTATCGATTGCACTTTGTACTAAATAAAAAATAACATTTAAGTTTCCTTAACAATTTGTGTTTTTTTCTGTAAAAAAAATCATATCACTTTTTTTTGGAAACCTTCCTTAACCTTCATATCTTAGATTATAATAATCCAGGCAAGTATAATACATAGTTATGTTATTAGCCAACTTTCAAGTCAGCTAAATATAGGCTAATTTCAATAATGCAAATTAACCACAGTCAACAAAGCAATAAACAGAAAATGTTTGGAAGCCCTCAGTGTTTAATAATCAATGTCAACCACAAAGAGTGGCGCATCAATGCCTAATTAGTATTACAAAACCGTTTTTTACCACACTTTTGGGTAATTCATGTACCTCAACGGGTAAATATCAAATTTTGTATAAAAGGTATTTGCTTCTCAGTTACTGATATTACAATTTGTTTGCCTCTTCGCTTGCAAAGAAGTTCAAAAACAAAAACACAGCAAAATGTTCAAGTTGGTAAGTTTGAAAAACTAATTTATAGTTTAATTAAATTATGTCATATATTATATACAAATATAATATCACATTCATCTTTCCTACAGTTCGCAGTCTGCTTCTTGGCTCTCTTCGCTGTTGCCTTTGGTGCTGCTAAACCCGGTCTATTGGCTGCCCCATTGGCTTACTCCGCTCCTTTAGCCGCTGCCCCAGTTGCTGCTGCCTATACCGCTCCAGTTGCCGCTGCATACTCTGCTCCCCTCGCCTACACTGCTGGATATGCTGGTTACGTCGCACCCTACGCTAGCAGCTACTCCGGTCACTCGATTGCCCACTCCGCCGCTTTCCCAGCTGCCTATGCCGCCGCTCCAGTTGTCGCCGCTCCAGCACCAGTGGTCGCTGCTGCTCCAGCCGTCGCTGTGTTGCGCAAATAAATTTGAATCTGCCGAAACTTTATTTTTGAGACTGTGATTAAATTTAATTAAAAAGACGATACAGCAAATATATGTGAAAACAAAAAGTCGAAACCAAAGCTTAATTCTTTTCTTATTAATGATCTTTTCATTCGAAAAATGATCTAGAGATTTGCTATAGGTTCTAAAACGAATTCAGCTCACATGTTGGCCGAAGTTTTAATTTGCTGTAATTATATAAAAGCTAAGAAAAGCATTTAACCAATTTCATTGATTTTTAACACACAGGCATATCATTACCAGCAAAGGATTATTCCTAAATCCCAATTATATATCTCAAAATTTCTTAAAACAAAAGATCCATATTTCATATTTGTAGAAAACATATTTGCTAATTTCCCACCTTATCCTTTTTAAATACAGAAATTAACTATACTCATAGCTTAAAAATTTTATGCTTAATATTTGACAAACCTCTTTCCTATAAAGAACATTGAAAATATATTCGATCAAACTTATTTCTAGGACTAAACATTATAAAGTACTTATCATCAAAAAATTGTTTGTGTCACCCAAACACTCTCATTATTGTGACAGGAACATTATTGTTATAAAAAATTGACTATGGACTTGCAAAATACGGACACTGTGCCAAAACTCATATTAAACTCTTAAATGCACCTTACCATGCGGCAGCGAGAATTCGGGTCTTCCCAACATCACCAATCAAAGCTATTTTAGAAGAATTCGGGTTATCAGATCTTCAGCAAAGGACCACACATAACACACTGCTACCCATTCCAAAGTTGCTTGTATGTCAAAACGAGCTAACACTCATGAATGTAAATAGCCCTCTCCAATGTCCACGCAGATACAACAAATCCACAACCATAATGCATTGTCTAACCATTTCCAAGCAACTCGGGATAATTACGAGCCCTTCAGTAATTGAACCTTATCGCAAGCAATTCACCAGCAACACGGAATATGTCCAGCTATATAAAGAAACCATTCAACCTTATAGAGATGATTGGGAAATTATATCTACAGACGGATCTAAAAGTGATACCTCCACCTCATTTGCTTTGACAAACAAGAACGGTGCCACCATAGCTGCTTTTGTTTTGCCTTCGTACTGCTCGGTATTTACAACTGAAACAGCTGTAATTTTGGAAGCGGTCCGCTTTGCCGCTAGTAATGGAAAGAAAACTATCATTTGCAGCGACAGTAAATCCGCCATAGACGTCATTTTTAACCAATCAAACGGTTCCTACTTGATTACAAAAATAAAAAACCTTATTTTTCAACACAATAACATAATCAAAATTATGTGGATACCTGGACACACAGGGATTCAAGGAAACGAAATGGCTGACAAACGAGCGAACGAAGCAAACAAAGAGCCTTTGCATGCGTCAGCATACTTCACCACAAAGGATATTAAGAAATACGTTAAACAACATATCTCGGTCTGTTGTCTAAACGATTGGAGACACTATAACCACTACTATAAACTTGCTAATCCATTAGGCCAAAAACCACATTATTCCAATGCAATCACCTGTAAAAAAATAAAAACATTCACACGCATAAGGATTGGACATACACTTGCGACACATGGACACCTTTTGAATGGTAGAAGTAAACCCATATGCACTTTATGTGGTTCGGAAGATTTCATAATACTTCATATTCTCGATCAATGCGATCACTTATAACAACAAAGAGTTTTGATTTTTGGTAACAACAAACCATCTGACTTACTCGATCGGACTGATGACAATAACATAAATCTTTTTGTAAAATATATGCAAATGTGTAAATTAATTATTTAATATATAAGTAACTGTAGTACAAACTAATATTTAATTTGCTTTAGTCTTAAGTAATAAAAATGTAATAACTTGACCTGTAAATATTAATCAAGCCGAAGGGCCTAGCAGACAGTGCTTTACTTATTATAAGTGGAATAACTATTTATATTTATTTCTCTTCTAAATAAATAAATAAATAAAATATCTCACATACTGATCGATATTTGCGGTAAAAATTCAAGTCAAGTATGTATTTTCTTGTGTCCAAATATTTGGTATCTAAAGGTTTCAACAATTTTTGTTGGATTTGGACAATTTTTGGTTGTAAGGTGGCAAAATAGATATATCTATTTTTGGAAAATAAAAACTAAATTATTTTCAATCGATTGAATAATTGGATACTCTACGGTTTCGACCCATTTAAGTCAGAGATATGGATGGTATTTTTCCTGTCATGATGCAAAAGCTATCAACAGTGCTGGTACTATATCTGAGGACAATATAAGGAGGATGTTTAAGACTTAACTATGTCTTAAGAACCTCTAATATTAATGAAAACGATTTGTGAAAGCTGCAATTTTTTTTCTACATTCTTAATAATTTATTTGAGTTCACATCTGACGAGAACGGAGCGACTAACTTCGGATGTAGTTGAATAAATTATGATATCACAATTTATAAGACAGTATGCCAAGCTTTTATAGTTGACAGTCAATAAATTCAAAATATGACACGTATCATGCGTACGAATCTGACCATCTCGAGGAATCTTACCTGATTTTTTCTATTTGCCAAGCCTTTGCTTCAAGCGAGAAATACATATGATGTATCAAATAAAAATATTCCTGCCATTCAGACAAGCGTTGCTGAAGACTAAATCGCAATTTTTCGATTCCAAGACGTTCTCACGAATTGGGACTGTCTCAAGTCACAATCTCGCAGATTTTAAGAATGAGTGGTACCATGAATAAACAAAATTGTCTTTTCAGGTCCGTAGAAAATCCACAAATTATTCCTGAATAACTATTACATTCATCTAAATTGACAGTTTGATGTGGTTTTTGTTAGAATCATCGATCCGTACTTTCGAAATGAAGCTGGTGACACCGTTAGTGTCAATGAAGAACGCTATAGATCGATGACAACCAATTTTTTGTGATCGCAATTCGAAGAATTAGATCTTGACAATATCTAGTTTCTACAAGAAGGGCAACATATCACACAACAATTGAATTGCAACAACCGAAATATTCAGAGTAAAGTTTTGAGATTCAATCATTTTAAAAAATTGTGACATTGTGCCTTCAAGAAGTTGCGATTTTACATCATTAAACTACTCCTATGATGATTTTTGAAATCATTGGTATTTAGCAATAAATCAGACTCTCTTCAAGCTTTAGAAGTTAACATTGAACGTGCTTTTCATGACACATGACTTGCTACTACTCGAATATTGGGTTTGCCGAGTTCGTTCCTGCAAAAAAAGTCGTTTAGGTCAATAAGTCTGTTTTTTTTTGTGAAAATAATTCATATCACTCTTATTAGAAAACCTCGCATATAGATTCAAATACATTCCATTACACCTTAAATTATTCCAATCAACGGAAGTATAATACATAGTTATGCTATTCATAAACTTTCAAGTCACCTATATGTAAGCCAGTTTCAATAATGTAAATTAATCAGAGTCAACAAAGCAATGAACAGAAAATGTTTGGATGCCCTGAGTGCATCAATGCCTACTTAATATTACAAAATCGTTTTTTACCACACTTTTGGGTAACTCATGTACTTCAATGAGTAAATATCGAATTTCGTATAAAAGCTAGTGGTTTCTTAGATACGGATATCACAATTCGTTTACCTCTTCGCTTGCAAAGAAGTTCAAAAACAAAAAATTAGAAAAATGTTCAAATTGGTGAGTTTGGCAACTTCATATGTGATTTAATTAAATAATGTCATTTGTATAATATCCCATTATTCCTTTCAACAGTTTGCAGGCTGCTTCTTGGCTCTCTTCGCTGTGGCTTTTGGTGCTGCTAAACCCGGTCTCTTGGCTGCTCCATTGGCTTACTCCGCTCCATTAGCCGCTGCCCCAGTTGCTGCTGCTTATGCCGCTCCAGTTGCCGCTGCTTATTCCGCTCCCCTCGCCTACACGCAGGATATGCTGGTTACGTTGCACCCTACGCCAGCAGCTACTCCGCTCACTCGATCGCCCACTCCGCCGCTTTCCCAGCTGCCTATGCCGCCGCACCAGTTGTCGCCGCTCCAGCACCAGTGGTCGCTGCTGCTCCAGCCATTGCTGTGTTGCGCAAATAAACTTGAATCTGCTGAAACTTCATTTTTGAGACTGTGATGAAATTATAATTGAAAAGACGATATAGCAAATATATGTGAAAACATAAAGTAGAAATTAAAGCTTAGTTATTTTTTATTCATAATCTCTTCAGTAAAAAATGGTCGAGGCATTTAATATAGGTTCTGAAATGAAATCACTTTCTTCTGCAATAAAATTAGTTACGAAGACTAGATACCGGCTTTAGGTACTTTGCCATGTTAAGTAAATATAATATGTCGGAAAAGTAAAACATTTTGAAATTCATTTAAATAGATTATCTTAAGCGAATTGTAAGTAGTATTTCTTGAGGATACCTTTCTCTAACCTTATATAATCTTTACATAAATTATTTTATTTATAGTCTAGGGAATATATGATCAAGGAAAGAAAGTGTGCACAAAGCAAAATCAGAGGATATGTTCCATCGTCTCTATCACGCCTACTTCTCTGCACTTTCTATGTCATTGCTAAGAATGCCCATACGGCTCGCATGTGATGACGGTAAGTTGTGAACTGTGATTAGACCAACAACCGTCTTGCGGTCCTTTCGAGATGGTGCGAATAGAAAGCTTGCCTGTTTTCCTTCCGTTCCTTTGCACATTATGTTGACGGTCCTTCATGCCCTTCAGGCAATCCAACTTACCCTAATCCGTCTGTTAGCCCTTTCGTTAATTTTAGCTTGATAGTTCAGGGGACTGAAAGAAGTATCAAAATAAGGAATCATGTCTCATCTTATATAAATAACAAACCGCCATCTGAGGCTACAAAGAACCTAAAGTCAATATATGGGGCGGAAGCCAGCGCAACCTAACCTAATAGTTTAGGAGATATGATATTTCTTCTAAAAGAATGTGATGAAACGTCCGTCTTTCAATTTTTAAGTCGGTCGACCCCTAAGCCAGTTCCTTGTAAAAAGTATACGTGTGTATATACATATATTTAAGCAAAAACATTAACGCCGATGAAATCTTTTCAATATCGACGGTTCTGAAAAATGAGATCGATATCTCAAAAACTGAGTGAATGGTTCAAAGTATTTTTTCTGCAGAGGATGACTTTAAAAATTTAATAAGCGTAATGGGATAGCCTTATTTCAATCACAGGGCAAAATATATATCCTCGCGACCGAAACTAGTGGAGCTGTACAAAACTAAGCTAAAAATTAAAATTCGGGAAATTTTACTATGTTCAGTTTACAACGCAGATGAAACCGTGTTATATTGGAAGCTTCTGCCGGGAATATCATACGTTTTTAGAATAGATATTTTAACTACTCATTGGAGTACAAAAGTATGAAGTCAGTCTGGATGACAAAATTGATTTCACGTTTCGTTCGTCCCAACTATACTATACTACAAATTGAATACCCTATAACATATACATTATTTAACTAGGTGAAACGCTATTTAAAAGAGATCGGATTTTTAAAACTTCGCATCGCAACGAGGATGTATTTTAAAGTCTGAAAATGACTTTATTAAGCAGTTAGATTCTTCAAAATGAATGTGATTTGGTCGGATCAATCCAAAAAATTATCTCTGATAGAGCTTGGAATAAGTTGGCACAATAGACTGTGGTCAAGTGCTGTACAAATATTTTAACCTTTGCCAACTCGTAAGACGAAACGGTATAAATTTTTAGCAAAACTATACAATAGGCCATTGCTGAAAGCTTTAGTAGAAGAAAATTAATGAACTAGTTCAAATATAAGAAACGTCAAATTAAACTCACAGATTTTTGTAATAATGAAAAAACAGGCTACATATAACGCAAAGAAGTTCCTTCTATTCTTTACGAAATGAAAACTACAAATGTTTGAATAAATTGGTCACGTTATGAAATCAAATCATGAAAAACTGAACTAAAGATTTGAAATGTTCTGATGCGCAGACACCGCTTGCGGCGAGCCGAGTTTACAACAGCGCGACAGTCATATCTTCTTTACGCAATTTGGCGTTAATTCGAGATGCCAAGTGCAGCCAGGTCCTTCTCCTCCTAATCTTTTCAACGGAATGGAGGTCTTCCTCTGCTTTCACCGGCCGGCACAGCGTCGAATACTTTCAGAGAAGGAGTGTTTTCGTCCAGTCGGACGACATGACCTAGCCAGCGTAGCCACTGTTTTTTAATTCGCTAATGTCGTATATCTCACACAGCTCATCGTTCCATCGAATGCGATATTCGCCGTTGCCAATGCGCAAAGGACCATAAATAAATCTTCTGCAGAACCTCTCTCGAAAGATGAGCGAAGTTATGACTGTCAACAGTGACGTGGGACGATGACTTTTTGTTTGATAACAGGAGATATTTCGTCTTGCCTCGTTCACTACCAGAACATTACGCCTCGCTTCCTTATCTAGTCTGGAGAAAGTAAAATAAAAAGCAGAACTAACCGCGGTGTTATTGAGGCCAATGGTATCAATATCATCGGCGTACGCCAGCAGCTGTACACGCTTATAAAAAATTGTGTCTGAATTATGCAATAAAAAGTTAACAGTTGTAATATAAAAACCGATTACACGAATAACTAAATTAAAATAAAAAACATTCGAAAACTCGAACATGTATGGTTTCCAATATTTCGAGTGCACTATACTAAACAAATAGATTTTGGAAGTGCACAGTGTTCAAAAATCAATGTCAATTGCAAAGAGTGGCGCGTCAATGCCTACTTAGTATTAAAAAATCGTTTTTACCACACTTTTGGGTAATTCATGCATTTCAATGGGTAAATATCGAATTTCGTATAAAAGGTAGTGGTTTCTTGGATACTGATATCATAAATCGTTTACCTCTTCGCTTGCAAAGAAGTTCAAAAACAAAAAATTAGCAAAATGTTCAAATTGGTGAGTTTGAAAACTTCATTTATAATTTAATTAAATTATGTCGCCCATGTTATAATATCATATTATTTTTTCAACAGTTCGCAGTCTGCTTCCTGGCTCTCTTCGCTGTTGCCTTCGGTGCTGCTAAACCCGGTCTTTTGGCTGCTCCATTGGCTTACTCTGCTCCTTTAGCCGCTGCCCCAGTTGCTGCTGCTTATGCCGCTCCAGTCGCTGCCGCTTACTCAGCTCCCCTCGCTTACACCGCAGGTTACGTCGCTCCCTACGCCAGCAGCTACTCAGCTCACTCGATTGCCCACTCCGCCGCTTTCCCAGCTGCCTATGCCGCCGCTCCAGTTGTCGCCGCTCCAGCACCAGTGGTTGCTGCTGCTCCAGCCGTCGCTGTGTTGCGCAAATAAATATGTGTTTCCTCAAACTTTTCCAACTGTGATGAAATAAAAACTCAAAACCGGATATAGCAAATATATGAGATAACATAACATAAACTATGACTTTGAACCATTTACATACTTATCATGGATATAAGAATTTATGGTCTTGACTACTTTCCCAACGTCATTTATTAATGGCTTCTGATTACCAAAGGATATAATTATTAACTTAAACACTATAAATGGTCAATCTTGGTTGTAGTGAAACCGTTTGATATTTCGATGCGAACATACAATCAGTTTTATTTTCAACAATGCATTTCGATAAAAAGAACTATGTTCATTAAATAATAGCTCACGTTTTGCGGCTATGGTTTAATTCTATAGAAATTTTTATCAAAATCGACGGAAACAATTTTGTGGGCATGGGAATGGTGAGCAACCATCCCAAAATCGATTGACCATCTAGACATCTGTATAGTTTTACCTTTACCAACACCTGAAGTTATTTCTTCGGCTTTGATCTCGCAAGTTATGAGAGTATGAAATGTACGGTTACACCTGAACCACGTGAGCTATTCTTTACTTTTTTGTGGTAAGGCATTTTATTATTGATAATGTCTAATGTCTAACCATAAAAATATCTTACCAAGAAAAATAATTTATCAATTCTACCAGCTATATGCAATTCGTGTATTAGGTTAATGGGGGCTGGGGGGAATATTGGCCCAATTTTATCCATTCTAAGCACATTGGTAAAATGTTATTTGATAGATACTATTTTTGAATTTATTTAACATACCTTACATATTTACCTGTTTACGCGGTATAAGGTAAGCCAAAAGTTCGAAAATCTATGTGTTAGGAGTATAAGTGGTAATGTAAGTATTGACCCAATCGTACTCATTTTGACTCAAAAGCAAACTATTATAAGCAAAAGCTTCAAATTTCAATGTTTAGTTATTTGACTGCTAAAAAACGCTGTTGTATTGATGACTAATCGCAAAATGAGCGCATCTAAGACATCAATGGGATCATCGTGCTCTCAGATAGCAACCAGCTAAGCTCAATTTAATCTTAGTGGATTTATTATGGAAATTAAATGATTTTTCCACAATAGCTGCCTAAATTCTTTAAAATCAAATACTAGATGCCATAACAGTTATTCTGCCCCAGGCGACTGAAGGCTTGACAGTCGCAAATGTGTAGTAACGTTCACTAAATTCTGGATTCTGTCGTTTCCAATTTCCCACGAAAATGTAGCCGGACAAACAAGGAAATTATTGTTAAATAAAACGCAAAATATTTAATTATTCATCAATATTTATTTTGTCGCCTTCAAAGTAATCCCCACCAGACGTAATACAATTATGCCAAAGATTATTCCAGTCTTCGAAATACTTTTCACATGTACTTTTTGGGATGGCCTTCAACTCCTTCAGCGAGTTTTCTTGTATCTTGTGCGACAATTTCAGTTTGGGGAAGAAAAAAATCATACAGAGACAAATCTAGTCAATACGGTGGTTAAACGATGGTATTCATTACGTGTTTGGCTTTGAATTCGTTAACAATAGTTGTTCGATGTGAGGGTGCATTATCATAGTGTAAAATTCATGAATTGTCCTTCATAATTCCGGCCGTTCTCAATAGATGTTCTCACGCAAACACCTCAATAGGGCCAAATAGAACTTCTTATTGACCGTCTTTCCCTCTGAAACAAATTCATGTTACACCAAACCTCTAATATCGAAAACAACAATGAGGATCACCTCGATTTTTGAGCGGCTTTCACGTGATTTTTTGGTTTCGGCTCGTTTTTTTCTCTCTATTCCAATGATTGTTTACTTGCTTCCATGTCAAACTCCACGAATATGAAATCGGAATTCAGACGAAATAGATCTGTTTACGATACTTTTTTTTGTCCGGACGAGCCAAGCAAGAACGCACCCAAGATATCCACCAAAATCATTCAAATAGACTCGCGAGAGATGTCGAGCTCTTTGGCCATCTCTCTAACACTTGCCTGAAGATTTTCAAGCACCAGCACTATCGCTCACTTTTTTAATATTTTCATCACTTGAAGTGGTCCAAGGTCGACCCGAACGAGTAATGTCTTCAACGATCTCTCGACCATCTTTCAACACTTTGTATGACTCGTAGGCTTGCGTTTACTGAATTATCGTACCAACATTCCTAACGAACCCGCACACGAAATTTTGTTGAAATATGATATTTGGCGTTATTTTTTAGACACTTTTTGTACTTTAACCAGGAAGTATGGCGTTTTTATAGCTTAAGAGGATTTTGCCATGTACCACGACCACCATTTGAAACTAGAACTTGCACCATTTTGTGTTAGTGTCAAAAGTCCGCAGATAAAAGTTCTTTGTTGATAAATATTAGTTATTATAATATTGACGATTAATGCACAAGAAAAATCCTTTAGAAAAACTATTAAAGTCTTGTTACAATCACTTATCTAATTACTGAACATTATCTTATTGAAGACAAATCTCCAAGTTGCACATTATTGCTAACCCAAACATTGTAAGTTAACAATATTATCTTATTGTACAGACCTTGTCCAGAAAAGTGATTTTCTTCCGCCGGGACTGTATTTCGGAGCGTGCAAGTAACAACTGGATTCGGTAGAGGGCGTTCCAGCTAACGAACGAGCGGCTGTTCAGTTGTTTCCGAGCACCTGGAGAGTCAGGACAAACATTTTCGCGCGACATATTTCCGTGAGTGGTGCAAGCCGAAAACGCAGCATTCTTTAGAGTAGAAGTACGCGATTAAATTCTTTGTGACACTCGATAAATCTGCGACAGAAACGTTTGATATAATCAAGCAGACTAACCCAAATGTTGCTTTAGCAAGAAATGGTGTGTTTCGGTGGCACCAGGACTTTTTTGAGGGCCGGGAAGAGGTCGCTGGTGTAGACACCGAGAATGTGACACGTGTGCGCAAAGTTTTGAACTCATAGCGTCGTCTAAGTATTGATTTAATTGCGCAGATGTTAAATTTAAAAAAATCTGTGCTTCATGACATTGTGACGGAGCACTTGAACATGCGCAAGGTGTCCGCGAAGATGGTACCAAAAGAGCTCACTGGCGAGCAGAAATTGGAATTGTGCCAAGAAAATTTGAACATGTGTGCAAGTGACCCCAAATTTGACTTTCGTAGCTGCCCTGCAGCCCAGATGCACCCCCCCTGTATTATATCTTCCACACAAAATTTGGATATTCGTGTGCTTCCAAGTCATAATGTAAATTTTCAGCGAAAGCAAAGCACTAAACAGAAAAATGTTTGGACGTCCACCGTGTTTAATAATCAATGTCAACTGCAAAGACTGACGCATCAATGCCCACTTAGTATTACAAAACCGTTTTTACCACACTTTTGGTTAATTCATATACTTCAATGGGTAAATATCTAATTTCGTATAAAAGATAGTGCCGGATTAGCTACTGATATCACAATTCGTTTACCACTTCGCTTGAAAAGAAGTTAAAAAACTAAAACTTAACAAAATGTTCAAATTGGTGAGTTTGAAAACTTCATTTGTGTTTCATTATATAGTAACGTCATTATATAATATCTCATTATTCTTTCTAATAGTTCGCTGTCTGCTTCTTGGCTGTCTTCGCCGTTGCCTTTGGTGCTGCTAAACCCGGTCTCTTGGCTGCTCCATTGGCTTACTCTGCGCCTTTAGCCGCTGCCCCAGTTGCTGCTGCTTATGCCGCTCCAGTCGCTGCCGCTTACTCTGCACCCCTCGCCTACACCGCAGGATATGCTGGTTATGTCGCTCCCTATGCCAGCAGCTACTCAGCTCACTCCATTGCCCACTCTGCCGCTTTTCCAGCTGCTTATGCTGCTGCTCCAGTAGTCGCCGCTCCAGCGCCAGTAGTTGCTGCTGCCCCAGCTGTTGCTGTATTGAAGAAATAGAAAAGGAATACAATTTTTTCATGATGTTGTCGAAAGTACTGACCCGATGCGAGATATATTGAAATAAAAATAAAAATTCGATTATAAAAAAAAACTCAAAATAAATACATATGTTTTTCTAATTTGTTGAAAGGGCAATTTTCCTTTTTCACGATCTGTTTATTAAAGGTTCAATGCGCGTTGTCGTCACTATCACAAAAAAATTTACTAGAACTTGGTTATCGTGGACGGCTACTGTCCAAATGCATATATTTATATATATTTTCCTGTAGTTTCTAGATGGAACTTAGGGTCCAAAACCTAAACAGAAATGCAGAAGGCTGATTACTCATCTTAAACCCTCTGATTACCGAAACCGATGTAAACAAAGTTAAGGTGGACGACGTGGCCGTCGAAAAAGAGTAATATCGGTTGGTGACTGAATTTGTGATTTTTAAAAGGAAAATCAAGGATTGCTTGAATGCTGCTCCTACTATAGCGATCATCATTGGCTTTATGTACACACCAGAAGCCAAGAAACAGTTTTTTTTAGGGTGGAATCTGCTGCGAGAAAGGCGAATAGAGTCTAATCGCCGGAATGTTGATAAGTGTCTTGTCGGACAGAAATTTGCAACGAGTTAATAATTGTAAAAGATGATGGTTTACGTAGTTTTTTCAAGAAGAAATAATAGTAATACAGTTTAATGTTATAACCAAGAACTTAACTTTTTTATAAAGATAATGGTTTGTTATTATGATTTAAAATTTATTTCGGGCAAGCAATTGAGGCCATGTGCTAACAATTAAGCAATTCACAAGCCTTGTTGTATGTCTTATATCATATTTTAATATTCTTAAAAAATACGACACTTGTGAGCACCCTTAACTGTTGTATGTCATCATGTATTTTGTCATATTTCTACACTGATGGAATAGCGAACTCAAGAAACATACCACGCAGTGTTGTATCAGTCATATTTTAATTTTGCATGTGAAACAACAACAGTGTTGGTATGACAGTCGTAAAAAAATTTGACAATATGACGATATGACACACTATGACACCTTGTGAATACCCTAAATATCTCGCCGAAAATTCTCTTTCAAGTGATTTCAAAAAACTCCAACCCTGAAATCATACGATTTTAGACGCCACCTCACCGGCCCACGATACGAAATAATGCGTTCACCAAAATGGTCTTTTAATGAATTGGTCGTTTCTTCTTGTTATTCTACATCGTTCTTCATTGATTATAATATTATGGACAGTGAACGGTTGAGAGTGCAAAGACGTCTCAAAAATGGTGGCGATTGTAGATTTTTCAGGTCCAAAGCCATACTGATAAGGTCCAATCAGTTTGTTCACGATGGGCTTCAGTCTTTCACATATCTCGATAGAACTTTGTATGCGATGTTGAGGAGGCTTATGCCATTCTAGTTGGCGAGGATTGTTGTGTTTCTCATTTTTTTGGATTGGGCAGAACACACTTGAATTCCAATCATCGGGCATGATTTTGGTAAACTTATCACTGCTTTATACGTATGAATGTTCATTCCATTATATTAATTATACGTATAATTATACTATGGTATATCGGACCGAGTAAAAGATCACTCAGTATCAATGCTATAGTCGTCGAAACTGAACAAAGTATTCTGAGATACATAGTAGCGTAGCCTTGCCCAATAATATGTGCCAAATTTGGCGAAGATAATTTCTCAAGTTGCCAACACAAGACCTCTGTTTGAATCGATCAGGTTTATGAGTCGATCTGAAATTTTTCTTCAGATGTTTTTGCGCTTCTTTAGACAATTATCCATATAAAGTTTCGTGAAGATATAGCGTCAAAAATATAAGAACGTGATTTTGATCTATCACATTTTATAGCAACTACTATGTTTATTCTACATTGGTATTGGTCTAATGCCGATGGTTCCGACAAATGAGCAGTTTCTTGGATAGAAAAGATTTTGTGCAAAATTAGATCGATATCACAAAAACTGAAGAAATAATTTGCATATGACCCGACATATAGACATACATACATTAAGGGTGATTCAAAAAAAATTTTTTTTTTCGATTGGTACTCGGAAAATTAG
The DNA here is from genome assembly GCA_027475135.1 of Bactrocera correcta. Classification (NCBI taxonomy): domain Eukaryota; kingdom Metazoa; phylum Arthropoda; class Insecta; order Diptera; family Tephritidae; genus Bactrocera; species Bactrocera correcta. The sequence continues at coordinate 67,717,473 of CM050327.1, read as the reverse complement.
GTTCCTAGACACCTCTTAGAAAGCTCTCCAAATATGAGTTTTTCATTGTAACGGGGAGGTCCTCCTACATACAGTTTTCTATTTTTTCTTATTATCAGATAGAAAAATTATATCTCGCTTCCAACTACTTGGAAAAATTTCTTTTTCCTTAGATTTTGTAGGAAATTGAATGCCCTAAAAAAAGGTCTCCTATGATTTTTTCCTAAACCCAACAGTTTAAAAGATATTAACAATTAAAGTTTGATTATTTTTGGGAAAATTTTTTATTTCTTATTCATTTTATAACTCAATGAAAAAAATTGTTAAGAATGGTAACAGTATACAAAGTTTTCAAGAGATGTACCTATACGATATACCGTCACCAGTACAACTCATATCTACTTATCACTCTAGACTAAACACAATAACTGAAAGTTAGTTTACTAGTGACAATGAGGACTTGCATTGATATATCATTTGGTAATTTGTAGTACAAGCACGTCTCTTACCTTCACTCACTACATTAAAATTAGTACTACCTGAGCCAATGCCGCATTTGTTTGATATATAAACAAGCGATTTGACGATATTTGCATCACAATTCCTTAACCACTTCGTTCGTTAAGAAGTCCAAAAACCCAAAACTATCAAAATGTTCAAATTGGTGAGTACAATAAAACCCTTGACTCGTCTTATAAACAAAATGTTGACTCTGGTATTTTTATAGTTCGCTGTTTGCTTCTTGGCTCTCTTCGCTGTAGCCTTTGGTGCTGCTAAACCCGGTATCTTGGCTGCTCCATTGGCTTACTCTGCTCCATTAGCCGCTGCCCCAGTTGCTGCTGCCTATGCTGCACCAGTCGCTGCCGCTTACTCAGCTCCTCTCGCCTACACCGCAGGATATGCTGGTTACGTCGCTCCCTACGCCAGCAGCTACTCCGCTCACTCGATTGCCCACTCCGCCGCTTTCCCAGCTGCCTATGCTGCTGCTCCAGTAGTCGCCGCTCCAGCGCCAGTAGTTGCTGCTGCCCCAGCTGTTGCTGTGTTGAAGAAATAGATGCACAACAGGGAACAGTCTGTTTCAAAATCATAAAGGACTGAGCAAATATGAACTGAATAAAAACCATAACAAATAATTAAGTGTGTTCTTATTGGTTTGTTAAGAGGTTATATCTAAATCTTTAAAAGGGAATATCTACAATTTTTTTTGGACATTACATACAATTTCAACTTGCCCCAGTTTTTAAAATTTAGTCGCGTTTGTATGGCAGCTATAATAGTCCGATCTAGAAATTTGTTTTTCAAATACTATAGCCTTGCCATTGATAAAGATTCCTGCCAAATTTTGCAAAGATATTTTGTTAAATAAAAACGTTTTCCGTACGGGGACAATTCTAGATATTAACGCAGCCAAATACGGTCCTCGCATTTCGTGAAAATTATCACACAATAATCCACGAAAATTACTTTTTATCATTTCTTAAAATGAAAACTAGGTGACCCCTCCGGTGAAAAAGGCATAAAACATATGTATACTTTCATGATTTTCTTTACTCCCGTTAAAATAAAAATTGAGATACGTTGCGGGATTACACAGGTTTCCTTGAACAAAAAACGATCTATTTTCAATAACAATCAAAAGTAAAAAAAAAAACAATTCGTGATTTATTTAAGACGATAAACTGGTTATTGGACGAAAAAATAACAAAAAAGCGAAAATTGTATTTTTGGCAGACGTTTTTACAAAAAAGTGTAAAATACTTGAAAAAGTGGTTATGGCCCCGCTCTGTAATATATTTAATGCACATATCTTCGAAGCTACGAAGGCCACAATCAACCTTTTCAAGAACAGTAGAATACTTTTAAGAACTCTTACTGACAGTGTGATCAATGATGAAATCGGATTACAACCCCACCCTTTCCCGTTTGTTAAAATCACATACCTCCGGACCTACTAGATCAAATTCGGTAGGTAATATTACCTTGAAGATTCTACATAAAACTGCGAAATACGAACCTTACTAACTTTACATTTTTACAATTACAATTTTAAGTTCCACCGATGTTTTTACTTCCAGTACATATATAAACCACTCAATGTATCCGGATGAGTGATTTTAAGGTGGTAGACGTCGGTGTAGTGACCAAAAATTAATCAAATCGGATCAAAACTGTTCAACCTTCATATACCGAGTTTGTGGTCCCCAGTTCCTATTGCGAACATTTTATCGAAAATATCGGTCTGTGTGTGATTTATACTACTGGGTCCAAAAATTAAGGTGACATTTGAATTTAAACTGCGCGCTTCGAAGGATTTGGTGAATTATTATTTTTTTTTTAAATTGGTAGTACTATCAGTCACATTTAAGTCAAATTTCATGTCAAAATATTTATTAGTGTTTGAGGTACGTGTCGTTTTGTGAGCTACTAAAAGTGAGTTTTTCGTTTTTTGTGATATTGAAATTTGTTGAGCAAAGAATTCGCATTAAATTTTGTTTACGGAATCAATTTTTTGCTGCGGATGCGTTGAGGATTGTGCAGAAAGCCTTTGGTGATGAGGCTGTGTCTAAAAAAAATGTTTACAAGTGGTATAGTGAATTCCAAGCCGGCCGTGAACGTGTGGAAGACGAAGGGCGTCCAGGGAGACCATCAACCTCAATCGTCGAAGCTCACGTTTATTTTATTCGCCAAAAACTCAACCCACATCGTTCCGAAACCACCGTATTCACCTGATCTGGCACAGTGCGACTTCTGGCTGTTCACCAAGCTCAAAAGACCGCTCCGGGGACACCGTTTTTTTACGATAGAGGAGATTCAAGTGGCAGCGAAGACGGGACTGAAGGCCATCCCGAAAAGCGACTACAACCAGTGTTTCGAAAATTGGAAAATCCGTTGGCACAAGTGCATTGCATCGGGAGGGGATTACTTTGAAGGGGATGAAATTAATTTGGAAGAATAAATAAAGAATTTTCAAAATAAATACTTATTTTTTGGGCACAGTAGTATTATGGAAATTCGGAAAGAATGCTTCCCTGATATTACTATGTACGCCTGTATGTTAAAAATTGATTGAATAGGGCCAGTAATTCTCTTAGCCCCCATCTACTTAATAGAAAGTTTTTCGAACTTTCGGCTGAATTTAGACCCCTTATATCGGCTCATATGCGAGATATCTTAATGGCATTGAAAGTGTTTGTTTTTCTAATGGCAGTGTACCTTTGAGCATAAAATACATATGTAGATAAATTCAGGTAGAGACTTTGCTTAGCTGCTACATAGGGTTTTAAACTAACCGTTTGTTCTTATACCACAAAACTTTATCCTATTAAGCTAAATAAAATATTGGATAAGTACATACATATGTTATATACATACTACAGTTTAGTGCCGAAATTATTTTTGCTATGCTAACGAATATGTCGGTAAGTGATCTTCGTTAACCCTCATATCCCTCATATAATAAATACCGATCTTCCGTCTAAATGACGACATTTTAATATATTTTTCTCTGACGGGAGTTAAAATACAATTAAAAAACTACCTTAGTCTCTGGCCTATAATATAAATTAATAAGACAGAAATATGATTGTAATTCACGCACGATTTCGTCGAAATAGGAGTTTTGAATTCTTTTTTAAATAAAGTTTTTCCAACACTTGACGATAATTTTCTGGCTTTGTTATTGACAAGTTACAATAGTATGAAATGTTCGGTTACACCCGAAGTTAGCCCTTTTTTACTTGTTTTATATAAAGTATAACAGGAACCCCCCCACAAAATAAAAATGCTCTTGTTTCTCTCATTATCTTATTTTTTTGGTTGAGCCCAAATTTCTACGCACAACTATAAATGTGAAACATTAAAACAATTTTAAGTGCGTGCATATTAACTAAATGTTGGAATGCCAACAGTGTTTAAAGTCAATGTCGATTACAAGAAGTGATTGCCTACTTAGTATTACAGTACCGTTGTTTAATATCTTCATTGTATATTTCGCCATACATTACCATGCGTGCAGACCGAATTTTGTATAAAAGCTGATGATTTTTCAGCCATTGATATCACAATCTACTTACCTATTCATTTGTAAGGAAGTCAAAAAATCCAAAACTAACAAAATGTTCAAGTTGGTAGGTTTGAAACACTTCAACTTAGTTTTTTAATTATTATTTTGTAATTGATATAATAAAACTTTATTTCTACCAACAGTTCGCTGTCTGCTTCCTCGCACTCTTCGCTGTTGCTTTCGGTGCTGCTAAACCCGGTCTCTTGGCTGCTCCATTGGCTTACTCCGCTCCATTAGCGGCCGCTCCAGTTGCTGCTGCCTATGCCGCTCCAGTCGCCGCTGCTTACTCCGCTCCCCTCGCCTACACAGCAGGATATGCTGGTTACGTCGCCCCCTACGCCAGCAGCTACTCAGCTCACTCCATTGCCCACTCCGCCGCTTTCCCAGCTGCCTATGCCGCCGCTCCAGTGGTTGCCGCCCCAGCCCCAGTCCTTGCCGCTGCCGCCCCAGCTGTTGCGGTGCTCAAGAAGTAAATAGAAAATGGCAAGGAGCCCATTTTCTAAAATGTGTATACCTGACTGCTGTGAACTGAAATAAAACGATACTTTGAGACTTATTGAATATGTTTCTTTATATCTTTAAACATGAATAGAGATAGAGGTGGGAGCCCTAACCCAGCGTCGGCCTTCCTACTTGCTCCAAGCACCAGCCATTTCTTATTTGACATGCACTCCTTACAAGTAGCGATTCTATTTTATTGTTGTACTCTTGCACATAAAATAATTTGTTCACCAAACGGTTACTTGTACTATCTAAGTTTAATGGAGTTAGATATAGGCATAGAAAAGATCAGAACAGCGGCCCGAATTATTATCATATTAGATTATTTTATCTTTGGTTGTCAGTTCCTCAAGGTAACACACTTATGACAGATTGCACACAGTACTTTGTGGCACCAGAGGAAAAACTTTTGTAGTTGGATATCAGTTCGTGATAAAGAGCATTGAGCTTTTCCCAAATCTGATAAGATTCTTTATTTCAACTTCCGGTATTTCGCCTGAATGACTGAGACTATGATATTTGCTGTATTTTGGCCTTGATGGGGCAAACGCGGAAAATCTAGAAGGAAGTATCGAGATGATGAGCTCATCAGTTTGCAAGACCGCCAGGTATCCAATCCAGTCAATCACGTGGTAACTCGATGCCAGAACTAGGCTTAAGTCCAGTAAAGTAAGACCATTGCCTTCCTCACTGTTGCCTCGATATTGGCTTTCCACGAGAGCTATAGGATGAGCCCTAAGTACTTAAAATGTCAGCAGGAGGAATGCGCGTTCCTCCCATCGATGGCAGAGAAGTTCGAAAATAAGATGCTCAAAGTTCGATTCAACTCGACTTTAAGTTAAAGTTCTAATTACTGCTTCCGGCAAGACGTTAGTGAATGCCCCCTCGATATCGAGGCAGCTCTCCACTACAAATATCTTGTGCCTGATAGTCCCCATGGTAACAATAGTGATCAAAGTGGTGTCCACTGACCTATTATTGCTTGAAAGTCGATTTTATGGACCATTAAGTGCAGTGCAAACTCTTTAACATTTTCAATAAATAAGAAAGAGGAGAAACTGATCGGTCTGAAGACGAGATCTCTTGTCAGTCTTCGGGATGAACGCAACCCTAACCTGCCTCTAAGACTCCTGGGAAATTAAACCAATTTAAGTTAGTTTGCATGTTAATTGCACAAAAGCATGACAGCTTTCTGTAGTTGCCACCCAGCGCAGTGGACTTGAATGCTTTAAAAGAAGTGATCTTCTATGCCAGTTACCGGTCAATTAAAAGCTTTAAAAGAAGTCATCTTCTATGCCAGTTGCCGGTCAATTAGAAGGCTTTAAAGGTTGCGCAGTCCGTCTCAGGCAGTCTGAGAGGTACTATATTAGGAAAAGCATTGGTTGGAATATAGGCATCTAGGAGCATCTTAAGGGTTACTTGGCTGCTCAGGCTCCAGCTACCATAGCCATCCTTTCAGTGCCCCATGAACCTTAAGTATTTTTTTTCTCTAAAAATCTTTCCAATCCCCCAATCGTTAGTTGCAACACTTCTATTGGCCTTGTTGAAGAATTGTCTACTATATGCTTTGATTTCCGAAAATTCGAATGTCCACCTCAGGGAAGCCTTACAAGCAGTGCTGAAAATATTGACGCACTCATCCACCGCGTCAGAAGTGATGCAGGATTCCTCTTCTAACGGTCTGGAAAAGCTAGTCGGACCTACTTACATTATAGTTCATGGTAATAAGATCCCTAGACAGACGCAATGCGTAATACCTTTCCAGTCTAAGATAAGAAGTGTCTTTGCATTTGAGGTCATGATGAGATCGAGGACCTTCTCCCTGACTACCGTGACAAAAATGGGTGATCTTAGACTTTTTGGTTGACTTTATATCGTTTGTGTAGCTTCAAATACTATATACTCATTGTATGTATGTATATATAACATTATATGTGTAACAAACGTATTGCTTGCTAATACCTAGAAAAATTTCAACGTTGTCCCCTCAGATGGCGGAAGTATAGAATGTTCGACTGCCTTGGATCTCAGCTGTTGATTGTTTTTAAACCATATCTACCCGAAGTATACTTCAGGTCAAAACTTCTCAAACGACTTCCCAATTGTGACAACTTCCAAGCACTGCCTACTAATATAATGAAGAAGTTCAACGCTCTGGCATTACTAACGCCGGCCTGCATTTCATACATTTTTCTAATATTATTGAGACAATGGAAAGACCCTTGCAAAAGAATGCCATAAAAGTACATACCTTTACCAATACTACAAGTGCCACCAGTTTTATATACATCGCTATAGAAATTAATTACCACCAAATTTAGCACAATACTATGGTGTATTAAACTCCATGCAATTTTATGAATGGGAACGCTAACTACCAAATACCGATGAAGAGACGGAGAGCGCTTGCGTGCGCTGTTTGCAAATCCGAATAATGTTTACAACAAGCATTGACTCAATGCTGCCCAATTGCTAGTACAGACCCGTACCTCTAGCAGTATTCAAGGTTAATTGTGAGGGCGTTCGTAGCATTAGTTGAGTATTGAATGGAATGATGAATTTCGTATAAAAGCAAGTGGTTGACGAACAATTGACATCAAAGAAGTTTAATCTTCAGCTAAACCCACAACGCATCAAAATGTTCAAATTGGTAAGTTGAAATGGCGCAAAGTAATTGATATTTTATTTGAATTAATATAACTTTATCTTCCACAGTTCCTGGTCTGCTTCCTCGCCCTTTTCGCTGTTGCCTTCGGTGCTGCTAAGCCCGGTCTCTTGGCTGCTCCATTAGCTTACTCCGCGCCTTTAGCTGCTGCCCCAGTTGCTGCTGCTTATGCCGCACCAGTCGCCGCTGCTTACTCCGCTCCCCTTGCCTACACAGCAGGATATGCTGGTTACGTCGCACCATACGCCAGTAGCTACTCCGCTCACTCGATTGCCCACTCCGCCGCTTTCCCAGCTGCCTATGCCGCCGCTCCAGTGGTTGCCGCGCCAGCACCAGTCCTTGCTGCTGCCCCAGCTGTTGCTGTATTGAAGAAATAGAGAGAATTTCGAGAAAGCAATTTCCGAAACTAATATGGACCTTTGCAATGAAATAAAGCTGACGATTAGAAAAATATAATACAAAACTTGTGCATTTTTTTCTTTTACTAAAATTTAAATTATTTGAAATTGTTTTCGGTATCAGATGTCAAATTAGACTAAAAGGGGCTTATAGTATATAGAAATGTTTTGGTTAATACGAGTTATTAAATAATTTTAACTGGACCTGCATTGTTATGCTTGAAAAAGTTAAGATCTATTCATTACTTTAACATTATATACAAGTACAACGAAAGTAGCCCTTAGGCCTATGTAAACACGTTTCATAATATTTGGAGTTTTTTCTGTTGAGAGAAGCTAACTCTCTTCCCAAATGTTAGTAATTGAAAACTTCTCAGAATATTATATTTATTTTATTATATATATTGCATTGTTTTGGTAATTCTATTTTCTCATCAAAAACGTTTAGACCTATACCACAGGAATCGATAGAGATCCCCAGATGAAGAATATTAACTATTGTGAGCAATAATTGTTATCTGAGCGATTTCTATGCATTAATGTTTTATTCATACTGGTATATCATTTCTAAAATATTTGCCGCCTAAGACAATGTCAAGTCTGGACATCAAAGGATCCGTATCCTAAAATTTAATAATCCATTCTTGAGTTTACGAAAGGGACACATAACTACTGTGCTACCTGCTGTCAGAGTTTACTATAACTCTCACTTAAATTTATAAATTTATAAGAATCATATGTAATTTAAAAATTTTTTAGTAAGTAAGCATGATAATAGTCCGATTTCGCGCATTATAATATCGTAAGATAGGAATGTCTTATTATAAGGAAAATTTTGAGTAGTGCCTGAGGTGTGGTATATTTCTTAAAGGTGGGCGGTTCATCCATTGACCAATTTTGAAACAGACTCCTCTGAAGCCTCTCCGTACCGTATATGACGTGAAATTTTTGACGTATTTACTTAGGGAACTATCGCGCATTTAGCAGTTTTCAACTTAGCCTGTATATGGGGAGTGTGCCGAGTTGACAAAACGATTCCAATATAGCTTTAGTGGTTTGTTAGTTAAGTACATTGAAGAAATTAATGTGCGGCGCTGGACGTGATAATGAAAGATTCCGTTATCTCCAATACCAAACTCACATGCGTTCAAGGGACATTCTACTCGTCTCATCATCGAGATCCTTTAAAGGCTGACGCTTTTAGATCTTTTTGAATTTTTTTAAGAAAAAACACAAAAACTTTAAATTTATTGCAGAATGTTTATTATCATTCGAATGAACATTCTTTGGCATTAATTTTTTGAAGGTTGTCTCTTTCAACTCTTTGGCCGCGGCTACTCTCAGATGGTCTATCTTTTGAGTAAAATTTTCGATAAATCGTTCGAACATTGGTAATTGACGAATGACACGTGATGTTTTGCTACGAGGCCTGAACCGAAATGGATTGTTCGCATAGACTTTACGAACTATGATCAAACTGAAATGTGAATTTTATCCATTTCATCCCCTCAAAGTAATCCCCTCCCGCAGCAAAACACTTACACCAACGAATTTTCATCATATCACTTAAAAAATTCTTCCGTCGTGATGGCCATAAGAGCGTTTTTTGTCTCAACTGATTAAAAACGGCGTGCTCGGAGTGGTCATGTGAATTTCTTGAATAGGCAGAAGTTACACGAAAGTAAACCTGCCGAATGCGGTGGTTGCGGCACGATATTAGTTGAAAATGAGGTGAAATGATTTCGAATAAACGAATTTGAATGTATGCTTTGAATATTTTGACGTGAAATTTAGCATAAATGTCACTAACAGTACTACCAACTTACAGGAAAAAAAAATTACCAATTCGAAAAACAGGTCAAGTAATGGGTGGGCCATCTAACGTTTTAAATTTGAATTATCTATATTTCGACATTGAAAACGTCAAATACCATTCGGAAAGTGACCGATATTTAGTAAAAAGTCTAAAATTTACGAAATGGGTCGCTATTCACTAGAAGAAAACTGGGAAATATTGAAAAAAAAAACCGAGGATGGTCAATTTTACCGAAAAATCATCTTTTCGGACGAGGCGCATTTCCACCTCGATGGTTACGTTAACAAGCAGAATTGTGGCATTTGGGGCACAGGACGGCGCTACGTGCCATACAGCAAACGCTACACTCAATATTTTACGCCCTATCTTCGAAAATCGCATAATCAGCAAAAGTGGTGATGTGAATTGGCCTCCCAGAAGCTGCGATTTAACTCCGTTGGACTACTTTCTGTGAGGAGCTGTTAAAGGTAAATGTTACGCCAGCTGTCCAGAAACAATTCAAGATCTAAAGTATGAGATTCAAGCCCCTGTAGCTGCCATAAGGCCTGGAACCATCGAGAAAGTACTCCAAAATTGGGTGGATCGGATAAGCTACTGTAAACTCAGCCGAAATGTCCAAAATTGTTTTCCAAAAATAAATTTCATAAAATAACCTTTCAAATAAATGTTAGACCTTTGAAAAATATCAAGCCCGTTTTATTTTATTGACGTTTTAAATTTAAAATTTTATAGTATTTGAAATCACTACTTCAAGTTCCGGAAATTGTGGCAATGCCTGCGATAATAATTCACGCAAAATTTCCTAAAAATATCTTGTCAAATAAAAAATTTTCCAAATAGGTTTGTTTTGATCGATTAGTTTCTGGGTTAGTTATACCGTATAGTTGTCCGACCCCAACAACTTGTTGAGAATTATGCATTTTCATCTAAAGCAGTGCACCAGAGTTATAATGGAGCATCTTTTGTGCACTCGTCTCGCATTGGCAAGATTACGCTGTAAGCATCTGGGGTCTTCAATCCACAGTATGAGACACTGGAGGAGGTATCGATAGAGCAGAGTCTGTTAAAATTCGCACAAAGCACAGAATAATTAAATAAATGTTAGACCTTTGAAAAATATTAAGCCGTGTTTTTTTTATTGACTTTTTAAATTTAAAATTCTATATGGCTCCCACCCTTTATAAATTAAAAAGTCGCCTTTCAATTTGATCACAGTAGTATACCCACAGGAAAATGTCTAATGATGTGACATCACACGATTTTGGTAGACGGGGGCCGAAAACGAAAAATTATCTCCACCCCGAAGTTTTCCCATAATAAACTCATTGATTGATGCAATGTGTAGGAAATGAGGCCGTCTTGTTGAAACCAAATGTCGTCGAGATTATTAGCTTTAATTTCAGGCATTAAATAGTAGGTTATCATGGCGCGATAACGGTCGCTATTGACGATTACGTACTTACAGGCAACAGATAACTCCATCGACCTACAAACCACAGCAAACCATTCTTTTATTTCCGGATGAATTGGCAACTCTTGAGTCTCTTCAGGTTGCCTCCCATCCTAAATGGGCCTCATCGCTGAACAAAATTTGGCGCGAAAACGTCTGGTCTTGAAAGTTTTCAAGAGGTCACAGAGCGAAGCGGTGTCGCTTGGGAAGTCGAGCGACTTCAGTTCTTGTACAATAATTAATAAAGTACCTCTACTTGGCTCACCCGTTATATATATACATATTTTAGGCAATGGCGGATTCAGAAATAGTTTTTGATGTGGGAAATAAACGTTTACTTGACACATGAAGATTATTGTATTAAATAGAGTAGTCTTTATACACTTTAATATCATGATGGAAAGTTTTTAAATGGACCTTTTAATATCAAAACCTACTAAATTGTAAAAACCCATTATAAATCGTAACTGTGCTGTCTTTTGACTTTAGCTTCTGCCCCCAATGGCACTACTAGTGATCAAGTTCAACTTTGAGCTTCAAACGTCGCACGACGTTGTCATTATCAATGGCCTTTTAATCTATTTATCAAGCAGTCAATAAGATTTTCCATTTCTTTCGTTTTTAAAGCACATACTTTCCCCAATTTTTCCACTCTGAATCCGCCACTGACTAATTGCACCTACTTACTAACTAAGTCAGAGATACACCAAATTTTACACAAGTACATATAAATATAATATTCAATAATATATACATGGTTAAAGCGTGCGTCTAGATACATTTTGCGGCAGGGTGCTGGGCTGGGCTAAGCACGAGCATTCGCTTAACATAAGAAACAAGGTGCCTGGTTTTATACGGCCTTAGCGCATGCAAATTTCATTGCTACAAATATTTGCATCGCCGTCAAAGTCAATAATGAACATCAATATTTACAGTTATATACACATACGTTTTGGGGACTTCCTCAGCAATTGAAAATCAAAGTCAATAGCAAACAATGACGCATTCAATTATTATTGCAAACCCGTTAGTTTTGGACACTTCAAGGTACTGTTGGGCGTGCTATGTGTGCGAATAAGATAAAGATGGTAGTTTGGTTTGCTTAGTGAACTTCATATAAAAGCAAGTAGTTTGCATAACGAATAACAAAACTCACTTATCACTTCAACTTCAAAGAAGTCCAATTTTCACCAAAAATTATCAAAATGTTCAAATTGGTGAGTTCAAATGTCAAACCTTTTAGAATTTTTATAAAAAAAAAAATCTATTTCCCTTCTTTCTTTAGTTCGCTGTCTGCTTCTTGGCTCTCTTCGCTGTTGCCTTCGGTGCCGCTAAACCCGGTCTTTTGGCTGCTCCATTGGCTTACTCCGCTCCATTAGCCGCTGCCCCAGTTGCTGCTGCCTATGCCGCTCCAGTCGCTGCCGCTTACTCTGCTCCCCTCGCCTACACCGCTGGATATGCTGGTTATGTCGCCCCCTACGCCAGCAGCTACTCAGCTCACTCGATTGCCCACTCCGCCGCTTTCCCAGCTGCCTATGCTGCCGCACCAGTAGTGGCTGCCCCAGCGCCCGCGGTCGCTGTGTTACGCAAATAGATAGGAAATTTTGTGATACTTAGTTAACGAGAATTCTATTTTCTAAAAGTGATACGCTGAATGTTGCGAAGCGGAATAAAGTGAATCTGTAGATTATATAAAATAGCCTCGAAACATTTGTTCTTTCATAGATTCTTTTCTTATATTCGTTGCGGTGCAGTTAGGCGGTGTTCGATGTAATTTACTGCAATGGGATGAGACTGTTCTTTAGGTAAGCCAATAAAAGGAGGTTAAGAAATCTGCAGAAAAGTGAAAGAATGTCTTAGTGTTTGAAGAACCAGACCCAAGTCCCATTATTTGTGGGAGGAAATTGAGTTTATTATATTTCCAGTCAAGAAGGGATAAATTTAAGAACTAGTGATGACTGAAAGCATCGAATCGAGAACGTTTTGGCCTCTATGTACCATTGCCGCACCTTGGAACTCTGGAACTTAGCAGATGCTGGTCAGCAATGAGTTATTGTTCGACTACGAAATCGTCCTGGCCTAGTTTGGAACGCACAAAATTCACTCACACATAGTTACCTCTCCAAAAAGCTACTCATTTGTCTGAAACGCCGATATCTGATCAGGAAAGCATAAAGCTGTTATACGAACTTCTTATGTCTCCAAGAAATTTGGCATGGACTATTATCCATTGTTGAGATCGGATCACTATACATACAAACTGACTGCCAAAATTAAGGTTTTTAAGAAATATTTTTTCTTGGTTAACTTCACAATCAGTCACAAATCGTTTCTGGTTTTCCGTCAAAAAGGGTTTCCTCCACTGATGCACTTATTTGCGAGGGTGTGGTGTTGCATTTCGCGTTAACAGCATGCCTAGCAGGCTCATTAGTGGCCTAACTACGGTAGCTGTTAAAATAATTTAGCGCGAAAGCAAACGAGAATTTCGTGAGAAGAAAATACGCACACACCTTTATGCACGCATAGCTATTTCTGTGTTTGTATAATATATTCTACGACGCGTATCGTTTTACGAACGGCTTAAAAATTGAAGGCAAAGAATGAGAAAGTTAAAAATATGCATTAAACCGTTGTCTGCCTGGCAGTGTACCTAGACTGATTTGGATAGGCTCTTATGTAATTCCAAAGTATCAAATTTAATGTGCACACACATACACATACACTTGCACTTGCTAACAACACATTTAGGCCACTTTTCGGTAGAATGCCATAATTTTAAAGCTGCTTCACACTTCTCAGCTCTCTTCGCTCCATTTATGGGGCTCCGAAAACATTATTTACACCTGCTTTAAATGCTTCTGTGCTGTGTTTGCTTCGGTATCTTGACAAATGGCTGTTGTGTTGTGTGTATATGTGAGTACGCCTCGCCTTAATTTGTATGCTTTGCAGGCTCGTGTTTCATTGAAATTTGCAGTTGAATTCAATGACTGACAGTGCACGCACATGTAATACCAGGGTTCAGGTTAACCAGAAATCATTGGGGCGGAGTTTTTCACGCTGCACTTTTTAATTAAATTTAAACACACAAACCAGTCTTGGTTTTCGTTAATTTAAATTTGATTTTACAATATTAAATTAAAGTAGAATTAAGAAAACTAAATCAACTCAGGCTTATTGTAAGCTAATGGAAATGGATTTTGAAGCATTTTTGCTTATGATTCTATGAGAAAACCCATTCACAGTCAATTCTAATTAAATTTAATATTTATGATAGTTTGAAATTGACATTAGGTCTCTATATATCTCGAAAACGAAATATGTACATATGTTCTATAATTGACTTTTTCTTTTCAAGCCGGAGAAATAGGATGAATGATGATGAGTAACAAAACTTTAGCCGTTTGTTGTTGTAATCAGTTACATTTATAAGTGATTTGTCCAATTTTAGTTAATACACCGGTAGTCGCATATGAGCCGATTACTGCCAGAGTACAGAGCCAACACAAAATTTTTAAGTCACTAGCTGGCAACACTCGGGCAAAAGTAAAAGAAGTGTTGTTGGCAATTTACAAACCAATATGTCAAGCGGTCATAAACTACTTAGCACTAGTATTGTCGCCTGGATGTAGTTTGAGGCAGACGAAGAAGCTACAAACTCGTCAGAATACAGAACTCCATGAAATAACAGAAAGCCTTTTGATGTCTATTTTTGAACATTTAAAAAGAGATATTCGACAGTGAACTCCTCTACAGGGACTGGCTCCACACATCTACCTAACGCCATTCATAGTGGAGCCATAAACAACACCATCAGTATCTACCTTTCGATGACTGGCGTCTTGAGGTTCAACCGCCACCAAAAGAAGAAGAAGAGCTTAAGCAGAGAACGTATAATATATTATATATATTATATATTATACGTTCTCTGGCTTAAGTTTTCACAGGAATATAGAGTGACCCTCGCGCAACCGTGCGCGGTATAGCGACAACTTTGCATTTTTTTTGCTGCAAAAATGTAAAATTTAACGAGGAATAGCATGGAAAGGTCAATTTTGAAAAATATTTGTGGGATAAGCACAAAAAACCGGGTTTCTGGAAAAAAAATGTTTTGTTTTTTTTTTTTTTTTTGATTTTGAAATTTTTTTTTGGATTTTGAAAATATTTTTATCAGAAAGTTGAGATTTTTCTACATAAAATTGGATCACTTAAAAATTTTTTTCACTCAATTTTGAGGTCGTTAAAAATAAAAGAAAAAGGAATTTTTTTGTTTGATGTCAATTTGAAGTCCGCGCCAAAAAACAATGGAGCAACTTTGACCACTAAAAAGTTAACAGATATTCTTCTATTGGTCTATATTATGATATTCTAAAGTTTGGTCAAAATCGGAGAACCACGGGTACAAAACCATGTCGCCAATTAATAGAATGGCCCATATATTTTTATGCGTAGTCGTTTAAATAAAAAAACAGGAGATCCGCAAGGTTCTAAAGAACCTTTTAAAAATCCATATAGTTTTTCCCGAGACTCCAGTAATAGGCCATTTCCAATCAAGAAAAAGTTTCCAACAAAGATAAAATCGGGAGAGATTAGATAGTTTGGAGTGAAGAGTGATTGTTATGAAGATTGTTTAACGGATGATAGGGGAAAATTATACAAAAGAGTGGAAGATCATAAAAATATATCAACCACCTAGATCGATATATCAAATGGAGATGACTACCCTTATTATCAGCAGGTTGTATCTTCATCTTCTTATTCTTTACTGGAGTAAAAACCGTTTACGAGGTTATAGCCGAGTTAAAAACAGCCCGTTAGTCGTTTCTTTTTTTTGTGATTTGGCGCCAATTGAAGATTCCAAGCGAAGCCATGACTGTCAACAGTGAGGTGAGAGCCAAGCCGCGAGTGCGACGACTGTTTGTTTGATGAAAGAGGATATTTCGTATTGCCCTCGTTCACTACCAGACCCATTAGCTTCGGTTCCTTCGGTTCCAGTCTAGAGAAAGCAAAACTAACGAAGCGGTTGTTGAAACCAATGATATCGGCGCAAGCCAGCAGCTGTATACTCTCATAGAAGATGGTACCTTCTCTGTCTGTGTGATGGCCTCCCAGAAAACAAATCACTACCTGAAAAATATATCTAAAAATATCGGTTCAGGCGTTTCGTTGAAATTTTCCTCACCGACTTTGAAAACAGTGCTTTGAGAAAAATGCGTTAAGGAAGCAATTTCACTAAGTTAAAATATACTTACATATGTGCGGATATCTCTGAAAATAAACATTTGTCTGATACATTTCAAATTTTCGGAGTATACGATTCTGACAAATGATCAGCTTCTTTAAGAGAAAAGGCCGTTTGCGAAATTTCATATCGATATCTCAAAAACTAAAAGACTAAATAGTAGGCGTATATACAAACGGACATTTATTCCTTCTACTCATTAGGAACTTCCTTCCTTTAATTTACCCTGCGTTAAAAGATTATGCAACCCAAGTGCAATGAAATTATTTACTTATTGATATATCCATACAAACGCGCTGATCAGCAAGTGCATATGTTTAGTAACCCGCATTTATATTTATACGATCATAAAAAGATATACTTTGCATACTTTTAGGAACTTGAATAAAGATGTCAATCGCGTCAATGAAGATGCACACTTGGCTCATAAACTGGTATAAATTAGACCAAACCATTATTTCATACGAATATAAACAGCTGGTAGTTAATATTGCAAATAATTTAATATATCAAAAACGTGTAGACAAAATTCTCGATATATTTATTTAAATGATTATGATTTAAAATGTAATTTAGGGTTTTTATGGTCAGCTAACGATTTGGCAAACAAATCAATTTAATGCTGAAATTTCGAAGAACTATTGTAAGCATCACTGTCATGTGCTCAGATGTTTAGGATTATCTGTAGGTAAATATTGGCACGCCTTACAAGAATTAAAATCACAAAACTTACGATTCATCAGAAACAAGAGCGAATTAATGGTTCTCAGCAATATTTGGAGCTGTTCAAACATAATAAGCACGAAATTTTTCGTTAATATTATATAAGAAGTAGATGAAGCATATCTCCAATATTGGACCGGATTCAAATTTGGGTAAAATTACTCCTCGCAACTTGAAGTCAAAAAATTTAAGTAACAGCTTCAAATTTTTCTGAAATGTACAGTAATTTTTCGTGGAATTTTTGAGATTTAGCTATATCTTTGTACACTAACTTTTATTTAAGGGAGATATTCTAGTCTAGAAATCAAATTTTGGGCAGTTTTTTTTGGGCAGTTAAAAATATTAAAAATTAAAATAATTACAGGGGGGAGAGACAGGTGTAAAAAAACAAAAATGGCGCATCCTGGTGACATTGATCCTGACTCTCCTGGTGGTCTGAAAAAAAAAATCAAAAGAAATTCTTAATCAGTAAGGATGTTGTTATAGTCCGGGAACACGAAATTTTTTTTTTTTTGAAAAAATGGCGACTGCCTGAAATTAAAAAACATTTTTTACGCTGTTTTTTGAAATTCCTGAATTTTTTTAAATATTAAAAACAAAAATTTTGACACGATACTGGTAGAAACAATAAAGGATTTTATAAAGCAGGTCCACACAAAATTTCAAGTAAATCGGTTGTATAGAACTTGAGATAATGCCGGTACCGTGTGGAAAAAAGTAGTTTCGAGAAAAACGCGTTTAAAAAAGTGGGTCAAACCGAACCGGGCTAGGTATTGCATCACTAAAGTAACTGCAGGTCTAACCTTTAAATATATGAAAAAAAAATCGAATTTATAAAAAAATAGAATACCCCCTTAAGGAAACGCCAAAAATATTTGAAACTACAATAGCAATCGCTAATTTGAGGGACACGCTAAAGGTAAAATTTCAAAAATATATTTTTGTCTTTATAGATATTTCGACAGTTTACACCTTTAAAAATAGCATAATAAAATTAATATATCTAATGTTATTGTATTCTCAAGTTACTTGTCTAAAATCTGCTCATTATACCCTGATTTAGCCATGTCCGTCTGATTTTTCTTCTGTCCTCCTGTATATACGCGAACTAGTCTCTCGGTTTTTGAAATTTTGCACATGTCCTTTCCTTTTGAAGAAGTTGCTCATTTGGCAAAACAACCGATATCCGACCAACTTGTAACACTTTTTTTTCTTAAAAAGTTTTTTTTTACAAATTTTTCTTGGATTTTTTATTATTGTAGGAATTGCTGAATTTTTTGAAAAACCTGTTTAGATCGGACAACTATAACGTAACTTTTCTATTTGACGAGATATAGTCATTAAATTTGGCAGTGGTCATTATCTAAGGCATTGCTGCAATCTTCGAACATATTTGGGCCACCACTAGCATATGCATAGTTGCCACATGAATAGACCTATCAAAAACAAGAAAAGGATCTTTTTATATCTTTTTATACTAGAAAATTGCACCTGTGAGCGGTACTAAACCTTCGGAGCAGATGAAGTTAACGGATTTCTTGTATTTTAACATATACATATATATATATTTTTTTTAATTTACATTAATCGTTAACATAGAAAAAATTCTCATTATTTTCTTGTATATTTGTCTTCTGGAAGGTCTTTTTTAAGTTCCCAACAATAATCTACTTGCAATCCTGCTCTCCATTTCCCTTGATAGCGCTTCTCCATTATTGAAAATGAAATTATTGTTCGTCACTCGAAGCACCGAAATTTGGCGAAAAAATCCAGATGAGAATCCTGTATATATACTCTTAGGGACTTATTACACCCTAAGGCTAAATATGAAATTATAAATTCATTTTTTAAGCTTTTATAATTTTCCGATTTATGGATTCTTTGAAAATTTTGTACAACGTTCACAAAACATTTCCAGGCAAGTTTTTCCTTAGAGTTTTTGAAAAAAATCCCTGTTTAATTTTTAGCTCACTGATTTTGGAGAATTTATTTTTCAAATATTATAGTATATAATTTTCTCATTGATTTTGAGACTTAAGCACAAACGGTTCTTCAGAATGTAGAACGGTTATAAGTTTGAGTGTTTGTACTTGGTTGTAATATCAAACAAAAATAACAATCACTTACAAGATTCTACTTAGTCCTCACTTTCACGTAACGTTTGCAAAACTAACTCAAATTAACTGTTATGATTCCAAGCACTATTGTTGTGTCACATTTTATGCAACGTTTGGCAACACAATGAAGTATATATTTGAATATATATTCATCATAATCGAATTGTGGCACGCTAACAAAAGCTATAAATAAATATTTCGGTGTAAATAGAAGCTGGAAATTGGCGATTTACAATGCAGCGCCGATACAATTACTGCAACGTGCCACAGCCGCAGGCACTTACAGTGTGCAGTGTCGCAGACAAATACATAAACATATCTATGTGCAAATTTATAATGTTGCTTGTACACTTGTACATGTGAAAATGTGTTGCGACACATTGGCCAAGCCATGGCAATAACTCATATATTGCCCACATTGTAAATGCGGTGAAAGAAGCGGTGGGCACACCGAAACGCAGCTTCAACAGATCGCTTTAGCAACGAGCGGAGGGTACATAAAAAATGACTGCTTAATAACAAAGGCGGCACAACAAATGCAAAGTCGCGCAAGAATCGCAACATTCGTTGCTAGAGGAACTGTTGCGGCTTGTTGCAGCTGCGGTTTGCACCGGCGATTCATTTACGCACGTTTGTAGAAGCCGAAGGCCACAATATTCAAAAAATTGTGTTTTCTTGGTGAAACAGTGCCAGCAGGCACCACTGCAACTCAACGCTACGGCGCCTACGATTCGCAAATTCACGCACTTGCTTTCGCGTGAGCCTTTGGGCAGGCAATAGTTGCAGTTAGATAAGCTTCTTTGGAAAGCGATAACTTTATTATATTTCAATTGAATTTTTCCGCAATCTTATAAATAAATAGAGGAGGTAACTGCCGAAAATTCTATACAATCTTGAAGTGGAGATGGTGGAAGGATGAACATCTATAGTTCCCAAACCTTGTGTTTAGTCTTATCGACCTTCAGTAACACAGACTAACGGGTGATTTTTTTGAGGTTAGGATTTTCATGCAGTAGTATTTGACAGATCACGTGGGATGTCAGACATGGTGTCAAAGAGAAAGATGCTCAGTATGCTTTGACATTTCATCATGAATAGACTTACTAACGAGCAACGCTTGCAAATCATTGAATTTTATTACCAAAATCAGTGTTCGGTTCGAAATGTGTTTCGCGTCCGTGTCCGATGAGCGATGAGGCTCATTTCTGGTTGAATGGCTACGTAAATAAGCAAAATTGCCGCATTTGGGGTGAAGAGCATTCAGAAGCCGTTCAAGAACTGCCCATGCATCCCGAAAAATGCACTGTTTGGTGTGGTTTGTACGCTGGTGGAATCATTGGACCGTATTTTTTCAAAGATGCTGTTGGACGCAACGTTACGGTGAATGGCGATCGCTATCGTTCGATGCTAACAAACTTTTTGTTGCCAAAAATGGAAGAACTGAACTTGGTTGACATGTGGTTTCAACAAGATGGCGCTACATGCCACACAGCTCGCGATTCTATGGCCATTTTGAGGGAAAACTTCGGACAACAATTCATCTCAAGAAATGGACCCGTAAGTTGGCCACCAAGATCATGCGATTTAACGCCTTTAGACTATTTTTTGTGGGGCTACGTCAAGTCTAAAGTCTACAGAAATAAGCCAGCAACTATTCCAGCTTTGGAAGACAACATTTCCGAAGAAATTCGGGCTATTCCGGCCGAAATGCTCGAAAAAGTTGCCCAAAATTGGACTTTCCGAATGGACCACCTAAGACGCAGCCGCGGTCAACATTTAAATGAAATTATCTTCAAAAAGTAAATGTCATGAACCAATCTAACGTTTCAAATAAAGAACCGATGAGATTTTGCAAATTTTATGCGTTTTTTTTTTTAAAAAAGTTATCAAGCTCTTAAAAAATCACCCTATATTATTATTCGGCACACGACCTTTGATTGACAGCATTTCTAGGACTTTGAAATCTTTTTCATGAGGCTTTCTACGGACGACGGTGATTTTGGATACACTTGCTATCTGAGCAAGAAAAAACATTAAATACTAATTTATGCCATATTTTATGTAGCAATCCTGTAATATGAAAAAGTTTTCCACCCAATGAAAATGTTACCATAAAAAACTTGGGTTAGATCGGTCAGTTTGTAATAGTTCTTTACCGTAGGGATCCAATATCGACAGTTGCGATAGACAAATAATTTCTTGGTGAGAAAAATGTGGAAAATTTTCAAATCGATATGACAAAAACTACTTTCGTGGAGATGGCAAAACCGCTCAGCTCAGTCTCTTGACTCGCCAGCATTTCTAAAAGCTAAGCATTGATCAATCCAGTTAAGTCTTCATAAAGATATAAGACCTTTTACTACCTTGTTTCCGAACAAAGATCACAAAGATTATTGACCTTCCTTTTATTTGGAGAGTTAATACGGAACATTAGACTTTGAAATAAGGTTTCATATTATGGACAGAGAGCTTCAAAAGCTTTACTTCGTACCAAAACGGTTGATAGTTTTGCTTACTAAGACCCAAAGATGATACGGTGGGAAGAGAATTTTTAACTGATCAGGTCAAAATGAATACAAATAGCTTCATTAAACATTATGATACAAAAGTCCGCTACTGGACCAATCTTCGAAATCACCTATCCCAAGACTCTCAACAGACAACGGTGATTCTAAGAGCTCGTGCCATGGAAAAAATCAGAAATGGGATCTTAATCAAGATACTACTTGAAAAGTATGTTTGTTTTCAAATCTCTAATTCCGTAGTTCTTCCTACCTACTTTGAAATCGCCTTTTTTGAAATCGCTTTTGTTGTTTTGAGCTTTCGTATTTCTCACAGGCTCAGCTGTAATATGGATAATTCTTGAACACGCTCGAGGCATTGCAAGCTACAATTAAAATTTGCAACAATTTGCTACTGCTCCCGCAACTGTTGTTGTTGTATTTTTTTATGGCTGTTGTAAAAAACTGCAACTTTACGTTGATATTTTCACTTGACAAGTAACAGCTTGATTGGCTGTCCAAACTGTTGGTGTTGATTTGGTAGCTCACGGCACTTTGGCGGATATTCCGCTAATTCTTCGGGTTATAAATGGCAAGTCAAGCCGTGGTATAAGACGACGAAGTATTTTATGGGTTATGAATGGTTTTGGACAAAATTGTATTCACATTGCTTGCTCTCCTAATGTCGCACACACAAAACATGGGTTCACACATGCGTATGAAGCCGCTATGGGTTGCAATGCACATGAAAGTGGTATGGGGCAAAATTGTAAAATAAGCGTGTCGTACAACAACATAGGCATGAAACTGGGGAATTTGTTTGTTAAATATACACATTAAAGCGTGGAAATTAAGTTTGAACAGTAATTTTAAGTATTTATAGATGTAAACGAAAGTAAGTAATTATAGATTTTACCTCCGTGTTTTGTAAACTGATGTGTAAACGAGATGATCAGATATCGAGGCAGTTTACAACTACTCGCCAGTCATTCTCTCTATTCGCTGTTTGGAGTCAATTGGAATGAAGGTCTTCCTCTTCCTTTCCTCGGGCGGCTACTGTTCCGAAAACTTTTAGAGGTGGAGTGTTTTCATCCATTAGGACAACATGACCTAGTCAGCGTAGGCGCTCTCGATTGAACTAAGAGCCAATGCGCAAAAGACCATAAGTCTTCTGTAGAACTTTTCTCTCGAAAACTCGTAACGTTGTATTCGGCCATTCCTCTGCACCATATGAAAATTTAGCCTCTGTTTGTCAAGAGAGGACTTAACTTCTCAATTGCCTACTCAGTCCGAAGTAGAACTTGATAGCAAAAGTAATTCTGAGTTGGATTGCGAGGCTGACACTGTTGTTGGTGTTAGTCCAAGATAGACGAAATTATCTACGATTTCAAAGTTTTGACTGTCAACAGTGACGTGGGTGCCAAGTCGCGAGTGCGACGACTGTTTGTTTGACGACAGGAGATACTATTTGGTCTTGCCATCGTTTTCAACCAGACCCATTTTCTTCGCTGTCTTATTCAGTCTGGAGATATACACATATAATATTAGTTGTTTTCGATAAGTCAAGTGCTGGAGAGTAGCGAATCCTACAAGCGCTAACATGTCTTCTGATTCATGCCCAATTGTGCAACGATTCTTTCTCAGGGTCAAAAATGAGCAAATACCTTCAGGTGTTGGTATAAATTTATATTAAACTAGGGAAAGTGTTGCTCTATTTCATCTATTTGGGGCAAGAGGTTATTAGAAAATGGTGTCTTTCATATTAACCGATAGAAGCGTTATAAAGATAATAAACTTTACAGGAACATAAAAAATATTTTATTAATCTATAAATAAATAAAATTTCAGGAACAGTCAAAAAGTATAACATCAATCAGCGATCCCGCAACGAAGGAGGCGTAGACTGTTGTATCAGTCGGAAAGGTGATGACCACGGCATTGTAGGATTTGCAAGATGTGATTTTCACCGACTACCTGGAGGATGTGGAGTGGTAACATGGCTCTGCTATGTCGAATTATGAGGTTGATTTGAAGTCAGTTTCCAAAAAAAAAAAATTCTTATATGAAAAATAAAAACTGCAAAAATCCACACAGCGGTCGAATACTTAACTTGAATAAGGAGGTAGAAGCGCGAAGACCTATCAGACCTCTAATTGAGTCTAGTAGACCACCAGCTTGGCTTCCATAAAGTGTACAGCACCACCACATTAGGCTTGTCAAAAGCCTTTGCTATAGTCAACCACACAACGCCACATGGAACATTACAATCCACGCACCCTCCAGGGTTAAAGAGGTGGACTAATAACTACTTTGAGCTGTCGGCCACCATAAGTACTGTTTCAGGGTAAAATTATACAGAGAATTCAGCAAGTGCTGACCCCTCGCGTTGCTGTTTAATTTCTACATATCGAAACTCCCTCAACCAACAGAGCGAATTTATATCATCTCGTACGCTGATAATTACACAATAATCACGTCGGCAAATGGAATCGATAACATGTGCTCAACAATGAACGGTTATCTCTCTGGCCTTTCTTGGTTCTTTGCTGCAATAAGCCTTACACTCTCATCCACTAAATCCACAGCGACCATATTCACATTATTATTGATTTACTAGTATATGTGATTATTGTCAAGTACAGAGTCTCTACAAAATCCTAAAGTCGCTTGCCGGCAGCACATGGGGAAAAGACAAGGAAACGTTATTGAAAATCAATAAAATTTTTGTTCTGACTTCACTAATGTTTAATTTGGATACTGTAAAGTAAAGAAACAGAAGAAATTTAAAAGTTTGTAATATGAGTAGTTGGCGTGGTTGTCATACCATTTCGCCCATTTTATCAGTGAGTAATACGTGTATGAATGTTTGGGTTACCACACACACCAAATTTGGTTAAGCAGTTCCTGAGATATGGGATTTTACCCAACGAATCTAGAAAGCTCTTCAGTATTGGCTGTGAAATTCAATACGTTCGTCACATTATTCAGGGAGTAATCGCTCTTTTAGTAGTTTTTAACAAAACTTTTATATGAGGAGTGGATTTGGGTTATTAGCTGCTACATTACATTTCACTGCATACGAATAAGTGCCAAAAATAGTAGTCTGAAAGTTTGGTTGATTTAGCTTCAGTGGCTTGGAAAATAATTACATTAAAACATTTAGGAGGGGGCCGCGCCTACTTTTTGAACTTACTTAGCCTAGAGATGTCTCTATTTTGTTTTGTTCAATGATGTTTTCTGGACTGTGGTCAATTACAACCAACCCACCCTGGATTCCAACGAATACGTGTGTCAAGTTTCATAAGGACATCACATTTTCCTTTCCAGTGTAATGATTGCTGAAATCAGAGAGAATCACACTTTATATCTAACACTCATATCGATATCTTCCGCACTTATATTTTTGTTATTTAAAATTTCGTATCATTTATCACTAATCTGCCTCTTGGCTAGAACTGAATTAGTTTCTGTTATTATAAATGCGCTTAACCTAATGAGTTGCTGCAATTTAACGTCTTATTCAACGGCGAAACGAAAGACTCTGAAAAATCCCACTAATTTAAGTGTGAGAGAGCGATAATGATGTTAAGACAACATAGGCATGTCGACTTTATTGTTTTTATGAAGGCGTATCTATGTTTCTTTGCTGCAATTAAGAGTATTGCTTAACTCCTTTTCATCATACTCGCTATACTTAATTTTTATAGCTACATATGTACATACCCACATATACCCATATATATATATATATATATATATAGTATACGCATATTCGTGCGTTCACATTGCCCGCAGGCGCATTTACTGGGTGCACCAGCCCCGAGCACTTGTCGCAACTCTTAAACTAGAGTGATTAAATAAATTGTAACTTTCCATGTCAGCAATTTGCCTTTTTGCTCAATTTGCGTTATGAATTTGAATCAAGTACAAAGTTTTAGTGTTGAAGCCTGTCACAAGTAAAAAGTCGCTCCAACATTTACGCACTTGAGCACCTTCATATATATTTAAGTATATTTGGTATTGCAAAAATTTTTTTTTTGCCAGTAGAATGTTGCTGACAACGTTTATCGTGACTGCCCGGCGGCTGTAATTAAAAAGAAGGTGGAGTTAGTTAATTGATACTTTGTACATGTCAGCCTATGGAGTTTCAGCTAAACAGGCAGACATAAGTATGCCCATAGGCATTTGATTTGATAACTTGAGATACCTATAAACATATACATGTTTAAAATTCAAAATGAGCGATTATGCTTTTGAGTTAGAAATTAAACTTACACAAATCAGAATATATATGTACACTTACTTGAAGGGAGGTAAGGCATCCCTACTCTGTCAGAAAGGAAATATACTGCCTATAAAGATCTGGTGCTCGCAAAACCCATGCTACAAGCTGATCGATAATATTTAACGATTTGAAAAAAGAATCCTCCCGAGTGTAAATTCCTTTATTCCTTTGCACTAATGTAGGTGAAAAATTTTTTTGCAATAAACTCTGTCATTCATAGTGCTCACATTTTATCAACTGATCAACTGATTCGAATTGATTCCTCGATTGATCTGAGAAACTAGAGTATGGTTCTATGGTATGGAACCCTAGTTAGCAAATTCTTTCAAAAAAGTTAGAGTCTATTATAGGAATGCCGACGCCTAATAAATTTTGCCTTTCAGTTGTTATAAGCCTCGGTTGGGATGTTCTTCACTGCTTTCAGTTAATTTTGATTTTTTTGGTTTCCCCTCATTTTTGAAGCGCCATTCGTTGGATTGTTGGACAGTTTCAATGTCATATTAATGATGTACTTTATGAATGTAGAATCCTCAGCTTCGCTGTCAAGCCTCTATCTACTCGACCTAGTAAGACCACGTAACCGATCCATAAGATCCTCTGTTATTACACAACGATTTTTTTGATGTTTTCGTCATTAACAGAAGGCGATGGAAAATTTCGGGAAAACAAACAAATTTGGCAAAATTCCATACGACACAACCTCTCTCTGAATGATTACTTCGTGAAGATGCCACGTGATAAAAATGACAACTGAATGAAAAACAACAACTCCGGCAAAGGTAGTTATTGGATGCTTGACGCATCGGCCAATGATATGTTTGAACAAGGCAACTATCGGCGTCGACGCACGCAACGGCAGAGCATTGCATTAGAAGTTCTGCGGCTCCAAGGATAACTGCCAACTTGAAAAACATCAAACTTTCGAAAACTCGATGGATTATCCTTCCGCTACATTACAAAGTGATCTCAACACGTTCTGCAACAAACACCCCGCACTAATGGGCTTAAATTAATCCAATCGCATTATTGAGTTGTATCGACTATACTTGTCTTCGATTGCGCCATTCAACATACTCTCAGCCGAACACCGCCATCAGCACCGCCGGCCCAACGACGCATCTCAACACACACCGCGAACTGGCCTTACCGTATGTGCGCACAATGGTGCCTTTACTGGGCACGAATCAAAACGATAATCAGGATTCGTTTGAGATTGACCGCTTCGATCTTTTCGGTGCTGCCTACTCTAACAGCAACAGTTCGGTAGACAGTATGCAACAAGCAAACTCCTTTTCACCCAGCGCTTTTACACCCATCACACCAATAATATGTATTTAGAAGTTACTTGCAATAGTCACGATCACAATTACCATTATCTGATATCATATCAATAAAATAGAACTAAATCCATACACACTACTCAGTATCCAAACTTGTATTCAGCTAACAGACCCTTTCTACGTATACATAGTGCTCGGTCTGACAAAAACTCTTTAAAGTTATGCCTGGAGATGACAGTATATCTTATATATCTGAAATAGAAATTCTCCAAACACAGCCAGGCATAAATTAAAGGGGGATATTTCTAGGTCCACACATAAGGCGAATAATAAAGCATACGAGCTTTGAGGAAAACCTCGTCTGGCCTTGCCAAAATTTTCTGGAAACCATTAATCAGAAAATTATAACAAAGACTTGATAAATGAACTTCTAAAGTCATTTAAAGTTTACGGGTGTAAGCTTACATATGGATTTCTTTCCGGAAAGTTTGGGTGTTGTGAGTGATGAACTAGGCGAGAGGTTTCATCAAGACATTGTCTTAATGATGAAGCGCTATCAAGGGAAATGGAGTGCACGACTGCTAGCCGATTATTATTGGAGGCTTAAAAGTGATCTTTCAAAAGCGAAATATTCACGAAAATCATTAATATTTTTTCTAGATTCAACAACAATTTCTCTAAAGGTAGCTGTCGTTAGTATTTTTTAAGAAACTAAATATATGTTTTGACGTCACAATGAAACCTGTCGTCTTTTTGATTTATATATTATTCTATAGTGACCCTTTTACTTTCAAAATTTGATATGAGTTATCGTGTGACAAAACAGGTTAAAGTTTTGCCAACCAGTATAATTGGTTACCCATTGTTTGAAAATGTGACAGGAAGCAGTTTCGAAATTAAACTGAAAAGCTTGGGAACAACTTTTATGAGAGCTGCCATACGTTTCATACTAATCAAAACCCCATATGGTAGGACTAAGTTAGGAAGTTAGGGTTTATACGAAAATTTTATAGCTACGCATTTTTTGGGAAATAGTTTTCATAGCTGTACCCGTTTTTATGTTTTTAGGGTTTTAGAATGATGAATTAAAAGATCTGCAAGTGTTGACAAAGCTTTATATTAAAACTTTGTGGTAAATATGAAGTGTAAACCATGGTATAAATCGATTTCATTCAAATTCAGCATTTAACTGTATTATATTTAGAAAAATGCGTCCACATATCACACATATTACGTATCTTCACTTATTCAGAATTCAAAGTATGATTGGGGATTGGAGAAGGTTAATATTGAAAACGATTTTGTACGTCAGAAATGCTGTTTGAAAGCTACTATTAGAAGTCCTTTTTACTTCAGATTGTGATTGGTGATGAAAAGTGGATCCATTCCGAAAACTCTAATCCCAAAAAATCATATGGAAATTCTGTCCAAATAAAAGGCAAAGCTGAATATACATGATAGCAATTGCCCTGTACTTGATAAGATCAGAAGGTTCGGCTGTACTAAGATGCTCTAAAACAGTATGAATCCATTTGTGCGGAACGCTACCGACAAAAACTCATCAAATTAAATCTAGCGGTTGCCAAAAAAAATTTAACACTGTATTGAAACAGCAGAACGTCCTAACTGGAATACGGTTCATATCAAAACAGGACATCGAAATTGGCCTGATTCATTCGTGGCCACAAAGCTGGGATGGAGTCCACAAATTGTCAGAAAGATGGGAAATTATTATAGTTTCTGATGGGCAATGGTAAAGACTAATTATTTTCTACTAAATTTATTGGTTTATCATACGGATTTGTATGCATGCTTTTAAACGAAAACAAACTCTTTTTTCCACACTCTTTGAAAATATTCGTCTATCTTCCTTAGGAGTGGGGTCACAGTGTCAACTTCTCGTTTGAATTTAATAATTTATTTTTACGAGATGGAGTTGCGTACAGCATCAAATAAATTGTATAATATTAATTAAAATATCAAGTTTAATAGCAAATCAAGCATTTGCATTATTCATGTACAGATGTCTATGTGTATGTAAAGTGTCTTGTCTTTGATTCTTTCAATCTCGACACACCTGCCTCACAGTTTTAAGAACGCACTTAAACGTTTGCTCGTTAATAATAATAGCATCGCTCAATAGGAATTGGAATTCATTAAAATGAATCCAGTCTTTTTTTCATTGGTGAAAATGAATTGCAAAGCAGTTCGCATTCGAATATACTAACATATGTACGAGTATGTACCATATACCTATGTAAATTGCAATATGCAAGTATAATAGCTTACAAAGACAATCGTTAGCTATGTTTCTACATGCTGCTGTAAGTATGAGCGATTGTATGTGCGTGTGAGCGGAGCTATAATCTTTTACAGCCGATCAAATTGAACTATTACTCGGCGCATGTATTGCAGCTGATTGCATAAAAGTCATTGGATTGCATTGCATTTATCAGGCTATGATGTCAGCTCTTTGCCGAAATTGCATTAAATTTGCACCACGCACTACGCCCGGGGCAAATGTGGCAGCAACGATGGCGGCAATTGTTGCAATGCGCTGTAAATGCAGTAGTTGCCACCATCGCTCTTTTAGTACAACATACCGCCAGACTTCTTCATTCATGCACCCTGATCTCTTAGCATGTTTGACTGCAGCCGTAGACGACGGTAAAGTCGCCGCCCATTAGGGTGTGTCAAAGCTCATTATAAAGGAGTGCACGGTGTTTGTTGCAATAATCGTTGTCTGTGCAACAAATTTAATGAAAACTAATTTGACTGGTAGCATTACGAGATGTATAAAACATGTGTTGTTCACACATAAAACATCGCGCAAAAGGTCAATTATGTTTGCCCCTTAAGCGGGCTTAATACGAGGCACTATTGATGACTATTAATGTGTAGAATCTGAAAGCACTTGAAATACTTATTTAGTTTTGTTTGGGTTTGTAATTAATTTAACTTTCATGTACTGGTCTATCTGTAATCTTTTTTTCGCCTTTTTGCCTTCGCAGAATAAATATGAGGTGCTGATATATTTATTCAATTCAGTGTACTTAACTCTTGAAAAAATGCAAAAATGGGATCAAAGCCGACCGCACTTTGCTCATTGTACACTTTGATCTGACGGATAGTAATCAATTGAAGCCTCATTCAGCAACTCCGTGGATTTGGGAAAAAGCTTGATTCTTTCCCAGCCCAATGTCTCTTAAGTTGTCGTATTGGCAGCTGTGAAATATGTCCCTTCTTTTCCGGTTGAAGGCTGGGCATTCCCATAGATAATGTTCCAGCGTCTCATCATATTCCGCTCATGCTCTGCATTCCGCCGAATCCACTTTTCCCATTTTCTGAAGTTAGGATCTTAAGGGTAGCTGCACTGTGATGACACCTATAACGTTATTAAGCTCTCTTTTGCCTAAAACTAGGAGATTTTTGGTCTGTCCACCATTAACACTCCCCCAAAGTAGCTGAATTGCCGCCTCCAAGCGATTGGTTTATTTACCATTGCTGCTGTCAGCAAAATTTCTGCATAAGGGCTGCACTCGTACTAGAGAAGTTACTCAACCAACTATTAATCGATAATTTTCCACAAGAACGTTCGGGCATAGCTCAATAAGCAGGAATTTGGTGGTTCAAATATATCAAATAACCACCCATTTTATCTGGGTGGCAAAGTATCAATTCAAATGTAAATTGGGTAGAATTTGCATCATCTACAAAGATGTGTTAAAAATGGCTGATGGAGCGGGCGCCTGAATCTATTGCTCAGAGTTGGCTATCAGGCAACCTTTCAACTTTCCGAAATACTGCTGTATGTTCCAGGCTGAACACTGCATACATACAGGACGTCAAAATATACGTCAAAGGCCAAATAGCAATTGGCCATCGTATTACGTCAAAGAACGTCCTTAGGAGCGAGAATAGGTGTCCTTCCAGGAATGCTTTAAAAACGTGAAGGATCAACCGTAAGGGCTCCAAAGGAAAACATGCATACGGTCTCGAAAAAACTGTGGGACGGTTGTTAGCCCAGTAACAGGTCACAGCTAACTGGTACCACGTCGGATGAGCATTAGAAACGACGACACATGCAAAAAGGGCAGAGAAGTAGACATGAGATAGACGCTTGAATACCTCTCTGCTTCAGTCCAGCCTGAGCTAGAACTCGCCTGAGATATTTATCAGTTGAGTAGTTCCAGGAACTAGATCAAGTCTTGGAAGTAGTTATGACGACTCTTTTGAACTCCAGAAAAAACACAAACTTCAACGAGAACTGAACTGTCATCTATCATGACAAGCAGATCTATGTAAAGCAATGCAAAGGATTGGTATGTACACGTATGTCTTGGCAGCCAGACAGTATAATCTAACCCATTTATTTGTAATAAGCGTTTCAAATTCCAACCGTAAGCGTTCGATAGATACTTTCATAACGTAGTTGAGGAATGTGATTGTAAGTACTTATTGGACTGAACGTTGAGAAATTTTGCTCTTGAACTTTATAAGGAACCGACAACGAAAGTGGTATTGGTGAATACTATTAGAATCGAGACAATATAGACCTGTATTTTTGACCCAAGTGTTCCCTCGTACACATCTCGAGCTAAGTATTGCAATATTGAGATAATGTAAAAAGATCTGTCGTATTGATTTAAGTTAAATTGAATGGGATTGCATGAACATATTTTTTCATTAAGTTAGGAAACCATTTATTGAAAAGAATAATTATTTTTTGGTTTCTGTAAAAGTACTTCTAAGCAAAAAGTAGTTTATTCACCTGGACTTTTCCATTTAAACTATGCGCTACTAAAAAATCGTGTAAAATGGTTTTTAATTCGTTCTTTGAAAATCGATTTAAGATAACGGGAGGTAATACTATGTATGAATGAGTAGATAAGCGCTTCTAACAACGAGCTTGATTCAAATCGTTAACTCTATTCTTCTCAGAAACTTGTGTTGTTAAGATATCGAGGTGGACGTAATTCATTCAGTTCTGATCTACACCAGAGAGATGACAGAGCCCAATCTTCTAACGATAATTAATAGATCTGAATTCTTGCTCTTCAAGATAATCAGGAAACTTAGTCAAAATATCACATATTGTATAATAATAGCGACCTCCGAGATAAAATTGCACATAATGGAAAGTACTCTTTCAGACACAAATACTTTTTTAACAGATGTATGAAGAAGCTCTAGAAAACAAGATCCACTCTTACCACAACACTTAATGCCAGTTTGCATACAGTGCTTATAGATATCATCGGAAAGTGTATAACCGCGAAAGTGGTTAGCAGACTCAGAGAATCTGTGTTTTCTTCCTCACATGCTTAAGTTCATACCGAATTTTTTGGATAACGGAGTCGCCAACGTAACTCTGGTGGAGAGTGATATTTAGTTTCTTTACGGATGCTGGAGTGAAGTTTGGTTTATACTGTCAGGTACACTTTATCAATCTCTGCTTCAGACTTTCTGACTATTACAGTGCTTCTCAACATGAGGTTGCTGCCATTAAGACAGCGGTAGATTTATTGCTACCAAGTGCGCCGATTCTAACTCTCAACTCACCAACCGTACGTTCTGGCTAACCTCGTTATCAATGCAATTGAGCCACTTTTTTATAAGACTATTACTGGGAACAGTGGAATCACAACTAAATGTAAAGTTGACGAGCTGGCAAGGAAAGGCACCCTAGCTGTGCTATCACTAGAATAGGAACGGGTTGGGGCTCCTCTTTCCGCGTGTGTCCTACTAATGGATAGCTTTTGGCCTAAGTGATGTTCTACCTAAGTTCGATCGTAATAGACCGTGAGTTATATACCCTCAGCAACGCTAACCTCTCCCAAGTGATGTTCTAACAGGAGAGTATCCTTTTGATGTCTATGCAGTAAAGTTTTGAAAGTCTTACCAGAAGCTAGAAGTAGAAGCTGTATACAGTAAGACGAGGTGAAAACATACCAACACTTTCTTCTTGATGCTCCTGCGTTTGCGAGATCAAGGCATAAACACTTGGGAGCTTAGACTTTCAGATATCCCATCGAGCTAGGAGATTGGAATTAAACGCCTTATTAATTTTTTTTTTATCGGGCCCAAGGCACTTTGCTGACTTTGAAGATCAAATATAAGAGTTCTGTTTTCATGGCTTCACAAAGAACTGTATAGAGGAGTCCAAGAAGTCAAAGCGTGATCTCTGGATCAGACATCGAACCTAACCCAGCCCAACAATTCATTAACAGCATTAAATTTGTGACCTTGTTTTATACCAATCGCAAAAGTAATAGGAGATTTAAGAAAAAGTTTCAACCATAATCTGTTGTAGATGTCAGCCGAAACTTTAGGTGCCATATCCTCAGAGGGAGTACTTAAGATTGGTTGTATTTTTTCGTGTACGTTAAAATTTATACTTATGTTAAGTACGAAGTCAAAGCTGCAGAATTACATGGAGGAATTCACGATAAAATAGTTCAGTGGTACTTTCGAATAACGAACAACAATACTATTTGCGGTCCTTTCACTGATTTAAAGCGCACACAGCAACGCACAAACAAAGTCATAAAAATCATTGAAATCGCGCATTATTGATTACACGAAAAATCGATCACATGACTCATATTTTCACAAAAATTTTACTTATACTTTTAATGCAGCCAATCAGTTTGCAATTCTCACTTGAGGACCGGTTAATTGCCTAGCTACACAAACCTCTTTTTTGAGCGCCAGTGGTCTCTTCTTGGTGTAGCCGGTTCACAAAATCGCCTGCAACCTGTCGCAGTGGACAAAGAGGAACATTATGAAATTGAAAAATAACGGCGCGTGTTTTCCATGTCACAACAGCAACAACATTGAAGGAGTCCGCCATTACTCCCGGCTACCACTGTTAGGCGCAATGCTATCAAATACCGTAGGCTGTGCGCCGACGACTGGGCAGAATGACAGTGAGCCGAAATGACGCCGACGACAGGCCGTTGCCTCACATGTGGCTCAACCCCGGCCACTGTGTCACACTGTTTTCACAACACTAACAGTAAGGAAATACATACATATGTATGTGTGTGCATATCTGCCAGGTATGTCAGGCGGTTGTGGTCCACTTTGACTTGCAAAAAAAAAAGTAAAAGTGCTTGTCGTCCGTCCACATCCAGCGTCAGCTTCAACAGCGGCTTAGGCTTTAATTTCGGCTCAGATATGCGTTCGCTGTATGCCGCTCAATTGCTGCAACACTGCAGCTGCCACTCCGTTTCCCGCCCAATTTAAATGTGTTTAGCGACTAGACGGCAGAGTTGAGTTTCGGTGTATTTCCATTGAAAAATTAGATTTGTTTGAACAGTATAAAAGCGTTTGCTCGACGCCACCACCGAATCAAACTGTCTTTCGCGTTCTTAAGCTACGATCCGTTTTGTGCGCACGTTGCCATCGAATTTGCTCGTCGAGAAATCGCATATAAAACACTTTAAATCAGCAAACATGTTCAAATACGTGAGTACTCGCCGCGAGTTCAGACATCATCGGGTTATTGTGTATATTTGAAAATGTGTGTTTGTTCTTTTCGACATCCTTTACAGGTTGTCATTGTCGCTCTGGCTTTGGTCGGTAGCGCCGTAGCTGCGCCAGGATACTTGAGTGGCGCGCATGGTGGCGCTCTTTTGGGCGGTTCTCTTTTGGGTGGCCTCCATTCCGGACCGGCCATTTCGTTGGCACCCGCCGCTCCAGCCATTTCATATGGCCATGCTGCACTTGCTGCTCCATCAATTTCCTATGCCGCTCCGGCCATTACCAAGATCGCTGCTGCTCCGGCCATATCATTAGCTCCGGCCATTTCGCATGCACCAGCCATCTCGTATGCCGCTCCAGCAATAACAAAAATAGCGTCTGCACCTCTCATCTCGACCGCCTCGATCGCTGCTCCATCCTTGGGTTATGGTTTAGGTCATGGTATTGGCTTGGGTAGTGGTATTGGTTTGGGTCATGGTATTGGTTTGGGTCATGGCTGGTAAATCTGCGCTGTTAACGAATGGAAGAAAGGCGAGAGGAAATGGATTTCCTGTGTTACTGCGAAGGGTCGTTTTGTAAATGTAAATATGTTATATAGATCGTTGTAATTTTCTTCTTTTCTTATTTCTTTGCTGAGAGACGCATTGAGATCGTTTGTGTATAAATTTCTGCCGCTGAAAATAAACAAAAAAATATTAAAATGCCTAGTGTATATATTAAAGATTTTTATTTTGCAAATAATTTGGAGAAATTGTCGTTAAAGGACATTGATTAGGTTATCGCATGACAATGAAAGAGTGCTAAAATGTTCCTGATTGCTAATATCGTTGCAATTATTTTTAACTAAAAAAAAACAAAAAAAAAAGCATTATGTTAGTGAAAAAAAAAATGTTCTAACAATATAGGTACGATAATTAACATTAGTTAAAGTGATACAATAACTAGACTAAAAAAATTTTCAGATTTAGAATTTGTCGCATTGATGGTAAAGTCAACTAAGATTTTTGAAAGAGATGAAAATAAAAGAATACTATTTTATGGATTGGAGAATCTAATGGATAAGTAACATTTAATCCAAGAAGCCCTTCATTGAAGGCACATATTCTCATGAAATATAGAATTTTCTTATGGGATTGTGACCAAACGCCTTACACAAACGAAGTCTTCACAAATATATGTATATTTATTCAATAAATATTGCGATTTTTAAGTATTTATTAAAAAAGTTCACAGTGTCAATGTCAAAGTCATAAACGTCTGGCTCTATAAAATCATCAATAAAAGTACTTTCACTCCATAATTCCGCAACAAAAAAGATTGATCCGATGGGAAAAATAGCAATAATAAGTAATTACGAACTCACTTAAAAGATTGCAACCACATACTTTGAGTTCACCACAAGTAAAAAAGACCAATTTCGGGTACAACCGAGCTTTTTATACTCTTGCAACTTGCAAGAATCAAAGCCAGGAGAATACCTTAAGAGAATCCGAATCTAAGCAATTTTACATACACATTTACACTATAACATAACTCATACACTGACCGAATTAATGGGCATTAATATATACTAAAGAAATGTTCCCTGAATTTCATTAAGGTACCTCACATAAAATCACCAATCAAATGGAGTAAAGTCTAGGACAAGTTTCGCCAAATTTTATGCATTTGAGACACAGAGTTACACTGTTATTAGTTAAACATTTGGGGTAGTCAGACCGAAGCCTGTTAATTTGGTAATTCGTTAGTTGATACTTCGTTAAAAGGCTTAACTGTGAACATACTTTTAGCTCTACCTCTGTAGTATGGTAAATTTTATTCCGAAACAGCTGATTCAATTTTATTGAAGAGTAAAAATGCCTCAACAAAGTGCAAAATCAAAAATTATCAGTCATTTAATTGAAAATTATGTGGAGCAGATCAAATTTATTACTAGCAAGGCAATTTATTATTTTACTTTAAATTGATGTACAGAGGAGCAGGAGATCAGCTGATGTGATATTACCGAGTAACGAATCAATTATCAAGCTTGCCAGATGGATAGTTCGTTACTCGGTAGAACTATAGTCTGTTAATTTTACAAAAACAAAATACATGTACAAAACTACCGAATAACTACTAACAAATTAACAAGGCTGACCCGAATACCTCTATTGTGATCACTCACATATCGGCCACACGAAGTACGAAAATCGTTGTTTTAGGTATATGGTAGCTAATGGAAGTATTGAAACGATTCCACTCATTTTCGGTACACAGACATACCATTGTCAGGAAAATATTAATCCTAAAATTTCAATTATATATCTCACATACAAGGTCTGTCGCAAAAGAAACAGGACTATTAAAAAAACAAAAAAAAAAACATGAATATTTCATTTTTCATTTTACGACCGATGCTGCTGTCACTTTTTGATCGATAACATCGATTGAATATTGCTTATCAATTGTCTTAACATTTTTACAAAATGTCAACAAGAGATCAAACTTTTTATTTCATATACCCACCAATAGGTGGCGCCACCAGAAACAGTTATATTTAAAAAGTTCTGTTTCTTTTGCGACAGACCTTGTATTGACCGATTAATAAGTTAGATATACTGTTGGCGTGGTTGTAATCTGTTTTCGACCATTTTTACTTTGTAACAATGCTGTATATCGAATATGGTAGAAAACGGTAGAGCAGGTCCTGAGACATATGATTTAACCTAAAAGTGGGCCCGTAAAATTTTTATAAGGGCTCCTTCAAAGCCCAAATCGATGGTAAAATATATTGTTTATCGTGCTTTAATATATTTTCGGTAAAAAGTCAGCGATACGCTCTGGGAGCTTAAAGGTTAAGTTGCAATTTAGAGAATTTGTAGACTTCAGCTGGCGTACCTCAAAAGCACTATTCGTTCAAACTTTTATCTGAATATAGTCTTTGGTTCTTGATTTGTATACTAGAAATGGAAAAAAAATCATATGGAATTTAAAATTATGTTATGTGGGAAGTGGGCCTGGTTGAAATCCGATTATGCCCATATTCACAATTTAACATAGGATCGATAGGATAATGCTGTATATAATTAGGTTGAAACTGATACCGTCCCATCTTTAGCCGAAAACCCATATCTAAGTACCTACTCCAAACCAATTTCAAGCCGGCTTTGATGCTTGCAAGTTGCGAGAGTTTAAAATATTCGCTTACAAACGAATTTGGCTTTTCCTTACTTGCTTTAAATAATTATCTTAAGCCGTGGAGTATGGGTGTTTATTTTAATAAAAATTTGTTTTAATAAAATCTTCAGAATAATTTTCAAAGTAATAAGACAAAATAGGCTTAGAAAGTACGGAAAATTAACATTTGTCTAGGCTGGTAATTTGTCTCAGGCCGTCTCTGTATTGTAAGGACGCTTTCGGCCCGTGTGTCTCGCAGTCCTCTTGCTTATTCCACTGTCCCGTCAGTGACATTTTCAAGTTTTGAAGCAAAAGGAGAGTAGTTTTTATGGAAGAGTACTTTGCCATATTGGGACTTTACTTTTGCTATATATTAGTACTGTAATGACCATTATTATTATTACACTTGGTAAAGCCCTGTGAATTTAGGTCGTCCTCGAGGTGGTCAATGTAGGTCACATCTTTTGAATGCTGAATGAAGGTGGTCATCAAATTTACGGAGCTGGGTGAAATCTACTGTTTTGCCTTTAGTGAGTATCAGTTGTGAAACGTTGCATAAACTCTCGGATTGCTCTTACATAGCTTCACATACTGCTCTGAAGTGGTTTCAAGGTTATATTTGCTTTTTGGAATATTCGAAGCGTCACTTTATTGGCTGTCTCGTGTACCTTCAACCAGCGGACTGCGTTTACGAGATCGGGATTTATGTTACATTGGTTCTGATCATCATAAGCCGATGTGTAACGTTGCTCACTTAAAAAAGTTCTTCACGATTGCTGTCGTATAGGAGCAGCTACCGCACACAGCATCCAATCACTTGTTAATTTCTTCTAAAGTAATACTAAGTAGTTATCGGATAGTCCTCGTATTAATGCTTACGCATTAATTATACTCTGAACAGGCTGCATTAAGTTTCGCACGAAGCTTTCAATCCTAAAAAATATAAGCATGACGGCTGAGACGATTTATTCATATCCGTCTGTCTATCCATTATTCCTTATTATTTTCTCATTAAAAAGCTGTTCATTTGTTGGTACTTCCGGTAACGGAAAACTATAGCATATTCAAAGTTGCCATATAAATAAGTTCATCTATCAAACTTAAGCCCTTATATGGAAACTTTTTTCATTTGACAAGGTATATTTAAGAAAAATTGCTCAAATTGTTATCTAAGCATTGCAACAATCTTCAAATATATTGCTTAGATCGGATAACTATGTCATATAGCTGCCTAATAGGTAAACTGACCGATCGAAATCAAGATAAGAACTTCCTTACAACTTTTTATGCTATAAAAAATGCAATTTTGTGATTTTAATTATCTTTCTGGCTGCCATTACAAAAGATTTCGTCATTCTAGAAGTAGAAGTACTTCATGTTTCTATGTACACATTTTTCGTTGTCATCGATTCGCCGAAACTTGACAAATCGCCGAAATAACTGGCATGAATCAAATGACTGACACCGACCGTATATTAAAGAAGGGATTGAGAGTGAGAAGGAGACTATATGTATGACGTAAATGAGAGAATATGATCTCGAGCACTGGTAGCCGGTGTTTAGCCTCAATTATGAAAAAAAGCAAAGACCATTCTTTAATGTTCTGAGTAAGAATTAAAGTTGATAAATGACGATTTGTGGAGTTGACATTCTTTCAACCGAATTGGTAGGCATTAAATGGAATTTTTATCATGAAACGCAAATCGAAACCGATATATGTGGAAATACTTTTAAACAAGTTGATAATACTACTATTTCCTCAAACAAATAAACACTTTCGTTTCACATATAATTCTCACGTGACTTTGGGTGAATAATAATTCATATTTTATTTTGGCTTTTGGCATTTGACATTTGCATTACATAGACAAGTATTAAGTAATCAATACAACAATAAATGTACACACACTAAAATATGCAATAAAGTGATAATTAAGTACAAACACATACAAGATTTTGCAGTCTTTTAAATTAGTGCTGCTCAGATTACAATATAAGTGTATAATAAATGAGGCTTGGCCACTAACGCCACGTCTTAGCAGCATACATATATTTATATAGCATTAATGCGTACTCCACAGTGAATACCCTTCAGGCAAACCAGCGCAGTACCGTTAATTTCGTTTATCTGCTTACTTAAACCACACAACAACACTTTACTTTGCATTTACCAGCCATGTCCATAGCCATAACCATGTCCTCCATAGTATCCATGCCCTCCGTAGAAACCATGACCACCGTACAAGCCATGTCCCAAGCCATAGCCATGTCCATAGCCATAACCATGCCCATAGCCATAGCCGTGTCCAATTGATATAGGCGCGGCAGCGATGGTCTTTGTCACAATTGGCGCCGCTATGGTTTTCGTGATGATGGGTGCGGCCTGAATTTTCGTAATCACCGGCGCTGCGGCGATCGTCTTGGTAATGATGGGTGCCGCATAGCCGTGATCATAGTGGCCATAACCACCATAACCGCCATAGTGGCCATAGCCGCCGTAGCCGGCGTAGAGTCCATGTCCTCCATAGTGACCATAGTCGTGGCCCAAGCCGTAGCCACCGAGAAATCCTGCAAGCGCATTGTGTGCACAAGCGAACAGTGCCAAGCTGAGAACCAACTGTGGAACATTCAAATGGACGTCAAATGCAATGAGTTACTGTGCTTTTAAACACGCTTGTATGTGCGGTAACTTACCGATTTGAACATGTTGCGTGTAGTAAGAGCTTCGAAGGTACGTGGGTTGATGATTTACTTAGTTAATGGATAGTGCACAGCAGGACACTGATAATTTCACAAAAATATCGAAATTATTTAATTGCCTATTGACCAACTGTATGATACCAGTACCAGTTTGCTTTGATCACTTCAGATCACTGTGATTCATCCGTTGACTGCTTAGCAGTTTTATAGGCGACAAATCATTTAGTTGAAAGCTATTAGACAATCGTCTGCCAAAAATGGGTGCACGCAATGCGCGACGCCCCATCAAATATGTGACAAGTCTGGCCCATATGTGTCTGTATGTATTTGCTCTTATTCGTATAAAATTATAAAAATTTTAAATTAAAATGGAAAGTGTTGCATGAGCGTCTAGTTAATGTGGCAAATGTGGCAAATGTGAATGCGCTTAGTCGCGCATCGAGCTACATACGAGCAGTTGCTGTGTGGCACATATTTCATGCGTTTGTTACATTTCTGCATTTGTGCCTTTTAATGAGTCCACTGGCCATCGTGTGGTTCACATATACTTAGTGATTGTTTAGTGTAAGGCGGACAGTGGAGTTGGCGGATTCATCGTTTACACGCCACATTAGTGAGATAACTATTTCCACGGAAAATCATATCACAATCCGCGACAAACATACATATCGCTCCGTAACATGTTTTTCCAGCCTTACGCTTCACGCCACAGGCGTTGCTGCCTTCGCATGGCCAACAAATGCACTTATAGAAGCATACAACATAACCTGCAAATAGGTAACTAGCGCACAGACCGGCAAATATGTACTTACAGACATATACTTGGACACGCGAATATTATGTGGCAGTTGCTTTGCCAAGCCGCTGCGTCTGCATGCGGAGGAGGGGCCTAGTTGCTGGTCCACTTGACTTTAAAATGCAATGCGTGTTTTACGTCACTTTAACAGCCTTGTTTATTGCCGCAGCAACAACAGCAATAAATGCTTGTTATCATTTATGTGCGTATTAATCACAAATTTATAGATCAGTGCTCCCTTTGCCTTATTCAACGGACTTAACCGATATGAACCTTACAATGTAGTATACTTTAATTTTCTGAAATTCTGCTATTGAAGAAATTTGAAGGTTTTAGTGAAATTCATAGCATTGACTGGAACGACATTTTGCATCCTACAGCAAATATTCGTTACAGTAAAGTTTTAGGAATCTTCACGTTAGCTTCGAACAATTAGGAATCTGAATAATACCGAAGGGATTTTTACACATATTTTTTCTTGCAATATGTTGCTGCAGAGTACCACAGTAAATGATAACGGTTGTATCTATCACCTAAAACTAATCGAAATAGAAATAAGATAAATGATCAGGATGACAAAAGGAGTTGAAATGTGGGTGACTGTCTGTCTGTCCGTCCGTCTGTGCAAGCCGCAATTTAAGTAAAAACTCAGACATCTCGATAGATGCATTTGTTACACATGTTTTTGGCAAATAAAAGGTGGAGTTTGTAGTCGGCGTAATCGGACCACTGCCACGCCCACAAAACCCCATTTAAGAAACCCTATAAAGTGCCATAACTAAGCACTAAAGAACAAGATATAAAGATCAGTACCTAAGGGAGTCTATGAACTATAACTTAAAAAAAGTGGACGTGCTTTCACCCTCTAACAGGTTTAATGCACATATCTCCTAGACCACCAAAACAACAATAACCAAATTTGCTTAGGATAATTCTTATAAGAACTATTGCCGACAGTGTTAAAATAAATGATAAATCAATGACTGAATCCGACAACGTCCGGTGTGTTTTACGTGGGCACCTGCTGACGACAGCCTTACTCCACGGCGCTCAAAAGCACAGCGGATCAAATCAATGCTTTGATCAGCGCCCTGAGAATGCTAAGCATTTTCAGTACCAATTGGCAATGTGGAATGGACACACTAACCACCTTGGTAGGGTACGAGGCCCATCTAAAACCTCTGCCGTGCTTTGGGTCCGGCACCCGGTTGCAATGCAACTCCACATTCAACTGACGAGATCAGTTCTTTCCGCGATTTGGGTTTCAACCACAACCACCACGATACTCCCCGAGGGGTCAGTCCGCATGAGGACTGAATCCGACAGAGAGATGATTAAGTTTTAGGCTCGAGATGGTATGAGAGGACTTTATATAAGCCGGTGTAAAAATTGGACGATGGGAGTGGCACCGCCAACGTTAAGAAAAAATTCGGTTCGCACTCTCAAAATATGATGTAACGGTACGAAAATGGAAGAAATTGGACTGCAAACCTAGTATGTCTATATTCAAAAATGGGTTGAATTAGATAAATATTTCTCTGGGACCCCATATACAAACCTAATATAAAGATTTTCGAACTTTCGGGTGACTTTATACCGCATATGTCAGCCCTCATGTGAGTTACATATCTCAATGAAGAAGAGAGTGTGTGTTTTATTGATAATAGTGTATCTTTGTGCGTCAAATCGATAAAATTTGGCGAAAACTTGATCTATCCTCCATATAACAAACAATAAAATAAATTATAGTGTTATAGTGCGGCGTGGACCAAACTTGCTTTTCTAGCCTAAATTTAATGTCTCGTGAACTCCTATTAACCAAATTTGATGTGTAACATTATTACGTGTATGTATATATTAGGGTGATTCAAAAAAAAATTGTTTGTTTATTTTTTTCATTTGGTACTCAGAAAAATAGGTTCCTAGATACCTCTAAGAAAGCCTCTCCAAGCATGAGTTCCTAATTGTAACAGGAAGGTCCTCCTACACACGGTTTTTTATTTTTTCTTATTATCAGATAGACAAATTTTTATCTCGCTTCCAAGTACTTGAACAAATATCTTGTTCCTTAGATTTTGTAGGAAATTGAATGCTCTACAAAAAAGATCTCCACAATTTTTTCGTAAACCCAACTGCTTAAAAGACAATAACGGTTGAAATTTGATTATTTTTGGGAAATTTTTTATTTCTTATGAATTTTATAACTCAAGGAAAAAATTATTATGAATGATGAAACTCATAGGTTTTTGGAGAGGCTTTCTTAGAAGTGCCTAGAAACTTATTTTTCAGATTAAAAAAAAATTGTTTTGAATCACCCTGGTATATAGTACCTTCAGCATAGCCATTTCTTTCTGAATTTTAACAATGTTTCAACTATGGGTAACTTTACCTTTACCGAAAATATCGAAAAATATTTGATATAGTATATTATTGAAAATTTACAGAGAATACAACAATTCAACTGCAACGGCCTCCAAAGTAAGATCGATTCATAAGCCGGGAACGCGTACGGATAGCTGCGCTCTAAAAACGTGGTACTTCGTGATGAAAACCGTTTGCTACTAAGCGCCTTTAAAGCGCATGACGATCTTTGGCTTTCCAGCCTATCAATTGATCATAGGGGAATGGAGATGGCGGAACAGTTTCGATGCGACGTTCTGAAGCACA
This sequence comes from Bactrocera correcta, assembly GCA_027475135.1. NCBI lineage: Eukaryota > Metazoa > Arthropoda > Insecta > Diptera > Tephritidae > Bactrocera > Bactrocera correcta. Next base: position 67,673,649 of record CM050327.1, on the reverse strand, counting down.
AACCAGAATTATGGGTTTGCCCGATATTACCATCCCTAAAGGTGATCTGACAAATAGTACAACCTGGCCATACGTTCTTTGACCGAGAAATATCCAGAAATTATTTCTCTGGAAAACCTTTGTTAACTTTATCAAAGCTTACTGGGTCGGTTTCATAGAATTTACCTATAGCACATTTACCGAACTAACCATTCTAATGGACGTAATCGTTGGCGAATGTCATTTCCGCAAGGTGATAGCAGCTTTTAACGCTCGCTTCATCCCGGCTCGAAGAATCGTAGAACTCCGCGTCAATTTCACAAACGAAACAGCTGTTTTAGCTAATGAGCGCGATATCTTACGCCATGCTGATCTCTGTGATCCCGGGTAATGGATCCCATTTTAAATATTCGTCAAATGGTAAACCAATACAAGCGGACAAAAGGGATAGAACATCTGAAGTCTTGCAACCTCTCCACTGGCGTGATTATGCTGTGGACTATTGTTAAGGCTTTGTTTAAGCCGAAAAGATATGATGACCAAGTTGAAATTCAATTCAATGCCCATGCCTCTTTGGACTCGAAGAGTGCGCGAGCTGCTTTCACTACTTACTTTCACAGATGAGAAGGTTTGGATTATCATCAACAAAGCATAATCCTCTAAATCAATTGGCCCTGTGGCCATTGAACAATCAAGCTGAGGCTAAATAAGCTAAGCTCGACAGGATTAAGCTGCTTAATCAATGTCCGCAAGCAGTCGCTACCCACTCTTCCAACACCTGATGTGTGGAAAATCGGAAAAGTCGTTCTCTTACTGAAACCTGCCAATAAAGCGAGTCTTATCGAGTACGCCGACCAGAGTTCGGATGCTACAAACCTCAGACGTGCATTGAGTGCCATTTACAGTGGAGCCATTACAACTTTTGCCAAACTCCTTCAGTGAATGGCGTACTTGGAGCAAGCCACCTTCCATTAACGAAAAGCGCGAGTTGCTGCGAAAATATAGAGTGACCCTTGCGCAGCTTCGTTCTGGATCATGTAGCAGGTTAAACTCCTGCTTCTCTAGAATCGTCGCCGAAATATATAATACATCCTTGCAACAAGCCCCCTTATAGCTCTAATCACCTCTTTGCATGTTCCACACGCTCCATATCTGACACGCCTCTCTATTGTCCGACCAGCACGTTTGTTGGATGACGTTCGAACCTTACCAGCCAACCCAATAACTATAAACTATGTGCACGGTGGACACTCTCCACGCTTAAACCAATCTGATGTGAAAATTGTGACATTACTACACCACCCACCGAAATAATAGTTTTTCTATAATCATAGATCTCAGATCCCTGTTAAAAAATAAGAAAAATGTAAGTGGTCAAAACTACGTTGGTGTGCCCAATTTGAATTCAACTTGTTTGGCAAAGTGAGCTTCACACCTAAAATCACATAAACCTTCCCAACTCCCACACTAATAAAAGCAATATGTGATTTCGACAGACAATGGATGATATGTGTGTGCACATTCATTCGTAAATCATAATTTTCGTTCACCTTTTTTTAACGAATTTTCGTCATTTGTCTCATTAGCAAAGCGGGTGCATTAGGCGACACGGAGAATTCACAGCCGCAGCAACGCCTTTTAGACAATTGTGAATTATTGCATGTCGTGCATGCGCCAACGATAACTTGCCAATTTCGCAACAATCCAACGCACACAAAACACTCCAATCGCAGCAACAGTTGCTAGTGCAGCTGTGCTTTGCACTGTTTTCTTGTTGTTAATCGAATACAATTGGGAAAATAGGGAGGCCTCCTTTTCATTTTACGGTGGTCTCACTTCATTTATTTGTCGGCTGTATAAATGCGAGTGTGCATTTAAAAGTACTTATTCATTTATCGGCCTGCTGCACTTTCATTCTGCTTTTTAGCGGTTCAGTGGTTCAGTCGTTCAGTGAGCCAACATTAACTCCTGGCCAGCTGGAGGTATGCGCTACGCTGTTATAGCTGGTGTTGTATAATATGATTTAGTTTGTATCTCTAAGCTAGTTTCGCTGAATTATTTCGAGTTTTCCACATTTGGACGCCTTAATTTCGCTTTTCTTGCACAGGCGTAGCAAAAATGCCGTGGAGGCAAATAGGCGAATAGAAAAGTAGCTGCATGCCACTATTACACTGCTTGCCACACTCCGGCGCAGCATGCATTAAGCCGCCATGAAAGTGCTACGAGCCGCCTGCCGTTAACTGTGACCAATTTTTGTGATTTAAACAGATCGCCCGGCCTATCATGTTACATGTAATACCTACTCCCGATTGTGTACATACATAAGTGTTTGGGATAAAAGCTTTCGAAATTTTCCACTGCAAGTTTTATTGTTATCGTTCTAATGATAATTTATTGCTTCATGATAGCCAGCCACACGTTATAATCTGGGTTTTTGAAAGGACATAAAATACACAATCAGAAACATATGTCACTCCATTAAAACTTTACAAATTTTACAATCTGATCTACTAAAAAAGTTAGACTGAAAGAAAAACACTAGGAATTTAATTGAAAAGTATGTTTCCACCAAAGCAAATTAGTTTTATGGCCACGACTGTACTTCGGAGCGTGCGCGCACCGACTGGATTCGGTAGAGGGCATTCCTAGCTAACGAACGAACGGATGGAGAGTCAGGACAAACATACTTGTGTGGTGGACAGATGGAGAAGTTTGATCAAACAGGCTTACCCAGATGTTGCTTTAGCAAGAAGTGGTGTGTTTTTGTGGCCGGGAAGAAGTCGCTGAAAAAGACCGGAAGAATGAACAAATCCAAAGTGAAAACGATGCTCATTGTTTTTTTTTTGATATCAAAGCCAAGTTTTAGGTAAAAGTCCTAAAGAGACTCAAACGACAGGTGAATCGGGTCCGACAAGACATCGCAGCCGATTAGAAGTAGCACCACGATAACGCCCGGTTAACACCGCCATACTTGTGAACAGCGACCAAACCAAGGCCGGTATCCCAACGCTTCCGCAGCTGCCCTACAGCCCAGATGTGGCCCTTTCGGATCTTTTTTGTTTCCTTGCCTGAAAAGCCCGATGAAAGTTAAGCATTTTGAGGCAACAGAAGGGATCCAAGTAGTATGCACCTGGACACTCAAGGCTATCCGGGATAATGCCTTCCGTGTCGCTTTCAATCGCGCTGACAGCGCTGCATCGACGCAGAAGGAGCCTATTTTGAAAGTTTTTAAGGAACGATTGAAGATTTGTTCAATGATTTTTTTTAAATCGACTCAGTCCTTCTACTTTCCGGACAAACCCTGTAACTCAAATAAAGTGTTTTTTTGCGTTTCGCGAAATGGCCACGTCACTTGGGTTAAAGTAAAAAAAAAATAATGACAAGAACTTAAATAAAAAAGATAAAGAAGGGTTAAGTACCCGAACGTTTCATATTAAATAAAGAAATACCTTCAGGTGGTGTCAAACGTTATTAAAAAAAATTCTGCGCAAGAGTTCAACATCTTTGTTCGAAATCGTAGTTTTATGGGTTCTTAGATATGTAAGTTTTCACCCACTGGTTTTAAGGCTTAAGGAGCTATACCAGTGTGACGCATGAAAAATTAGGTAATTTTCGTGATTTTAAGAGAAAGTACGCTTTTAAACATTTTGAACTTTCTTTGAACGTAATAAAGTATATTTTCAGCTATTTTTTAAGATTTTTTTGTTACAAAAATTTTGAAAAATAACAGAGTTATGGGCTGTCTTCGGAGGGGCCAAAAAAAGTGCCTCAACTGCTGGCATGATTCCGGCCGAATGAGTAGCTGAAACAAAAAAATTCAAAATGTTTATTAAACTTAAATATATTTTCTATACAGAGAACGATCTTTGAAAAATATCAAAAATTAAGAAAATGGCGTAAATTTTGAAAACAAAAAATTCGTTTTTTTATGAAAAAAATTGTCGTTTTTTTAATGCCAAATTGACAGTTTTCAATCAATCAAAAAGATCGTAGTTCATTGTATGGCAAATATATTCAGAAATACTCAGTTTTAATTTGAAGTCGATCGGTTAATTTCTCGTTGAGTTATGATGTCAGCAATTTTGAAAAATGTCGTTTCGAGAAAAACGCGTTTAAAGTTTCACTTACTATATATGTATATGTGTGCGCCTTCGAGCGGTCGCTCTTTAGAACGCTGCCATCCAAAAACTATTCAAGATACGACCTTCCCGATTTCACAGAATATTTACGGAAATATAAGCAATCGAAAAAGAAAATAAAAAATATATATTTTTTTTGAAAGTGTCACACCGGTATAGCTCCATAAGGATGAACCGTTATTGAAAAACTTGCTTTTGCAATTTTATTGAGGTAACAGCCAATATGTACTGTTTAGAGTCATTTTCACATATTGGCATACTATTTTAAGAAAGGAAAGAAGGATTATTTCCGAATTCCTATAATATATTTCAAGAATTGGCCGATATTTTCGATAAAAAGCCACAAGTTTCCACTGCACAGGAGGCTAAGTTCGCGGTGCATTCCTCGTTTTAATGACAGGTGTCCACATATTCGGCATGAAATGTTTTAACCGATATGAATAATTTTTGGATATAATTATATTCCCCGAGATACTATACGTGGAAATTTGTATCCCGATACATTTATTAGTGCTTGATTTGCATCCTGGAAAAAGATCAAATCGGATGGAACTTAAAAATGTTATATATGGGAGCGAAGGCGTGATTGTAGTCAAATTTCGCCCATTTCCGCGCTGAAATGTATGAAAGCGAGGATAATGTTTCCCACGGCATTTGGTTCAAGTCCAGAGAGAGAGGTGCTACGCCTCTCGTACAATTTTGAAACTGTCTTCTGTAGAATTTTCTTGTGCCACCATGAATGTTAAATTTAATGTCTCTGCAGAATGTTGACCCTTGTACCAATTATTATTGACGGGACCAGTATTTTTATGTGGACACCTTGAAAAACTTGCGGAAGGACCGACGACAGTCACGTCCAAAAAAAAAATTTGGCGCTTTAAATTCGTCGCCTGACAGTTAGAGACCTCGCTGATAGCGTTGGAATATCATTTGACTCAGAGCAAACCAGTTTGAATAAGGTTTTGTCTCAAACCAATTAAGTATCATTGCTGCCAAAATCGCTTAATTTTTGGAAAAAACCTCGAGTTCATGTGTTTGAAACTTTGCTGCCTGACTATTAGGACCAACAGAAATGATTTATTACTGCAGACGGGGCTTGAATTTATGCACCGAGCTGAATTGGCAACAAATAAAAATATGTGAGAGTCATACGCCGTTTGTGTGAAACTTTGGCCGGAATTCTGGGCGAACAGCTTCCAATTCCTTCATCACGATAATGCACCATGAATACTACATTGGTTCTTCCCCCCTTTTTTGACAAAAACTCGACTTATATCGTTCCGCAATCACCATACTCGCCTTATTTGGCTCCATGCGACTTCTGCGACTTCTGTTTATTTAGCAAGCTGATGATGCAACCGGAACACAAACCACATCAAATCACTGTTTTTCCCGTATGAAATGACAGCTCTTGAATCATTTCAGGTTGCTCTTCGTCCCAAATGCGGCAATTTTGCTTGTTTGTATACGCATTGAGCCAGAAAAGGCCTCCTCGCTGAACAAAATTTGGCTCGAAAACGTCGGATCTTCTTGGAATTTTCCAAGAGCCCGTAGATCAAAGCGATGTCGCTTAGAAAGTTCGAGCGGCTTCAGCTCTTGTTCAAGCTGTATTTGGTATTTATGATCTAGGCCTATAATGCCACAAGTTATTTCATATGTCAGTCCGAGTTTTTTATTTTTATCTTCTAGAAAAGGTGTTTTTCCTTTCACCGAATTTGGTTCATATTTACCTCTTTAAAAGAAGAACTTTTCTGAGATCAACTGTTAGCTCTATTTCCTAAATATGATTTTACTATTTGTACTATTATAAAGGGACAAACATAAGCTGAGGTCAAAAGGTACATCATGCGAAGCCTTTGGTACTAATTTCACTTGATTAAAATAAAAAATATTTCTATTCCAGCTAAGGAATTAATTTAAATATTACTGCAAAATATTTAATTATCCGCATGAGTTCCCGTATTCTTGCTAATATCCGTTTAATATTTGTGTTCAAGCTGCCTAAAGTTCATGTAAAAAGAATCAAAGGTCAATAAACCTACGTTCCGAAGCAAGTTGTTTGCCCAGGGCGAAAAATACACTGAAATATTATGAAATAATACATACATATGTATATACGAAGGCACATATTTGCACACATATGCATATAAATTCAGGCGAAAAAGTCTCTGCCAATTTTGCGGAAACACAAAATGAAATTGTTGAATTTTTATTTTGGTTCGAGGAAAATTCATCACATCTAAATTGAATAAGTTAAAATTTCAAATCCAAACATAACTTTCTTCGAATACGTAGCATACTCGTATGTGTGTATGTAAGCATGAAAGCGACGCTAGAACCTTTTTTTAAACTCTGCAGTGAATTTACTAGTTACATATAAACCACAACACTTTACGACGGTTTTACAAAACAACTAACTTTTTCCACCAACAACTGTTAATGTTTCATTTATAAGGCTATTAAGATGACAATTGTAAGATTTCGGTCAGATATACATACCTTTCATACTATATACCAGTTTCATATCACCACTTTCATAATACCTCAAAATAGATGTGAAAAAATTGGCTCGTTTACGAAGTAATCCGAAATCAAAAATTCAATTTTTTTTTGAAGCTGATAAAATAATAGTCATATATATTTACTCACTAATTAAAACCGGCTTATAATTAGTACAATTCAAATCTTTATCGGACTAGTTATCGCTCCGTTTTTAACTAGTCATATTTCGGTCACAAACTTCCAGTTGTAAACTAGTATTTTTCCGAACTAGTATGATATTTTACTGCTGGGTAATTATACAATTATACAGTGTACCCTCACGACCACACATATGCATATACGAACATATATCCTGTGGCATTTTTTCAAAGCATGTCAGCATGTTTTGATGCCGTTTGATTATGTCAACAATATAAACTTGAACTTGAAAACCAGTTGGCTATGAAATTACGACAAGTTTTGTGGTGCTGCAACTCGCTTAAAGATATGTAACTGATAACCGAATGATGAAGCAGTTGTCCTCAATGGTTCACAGCAATGAAGACAAACCAGAAAGCAGTAACCAACTGAACAACAACCACAGTGACTTCGTTAAACTCTATTGAAAGTGGTATACAAGAAGAAAACAAAAGGAAAGAAAGGCTGGAGAGCGACAAGTCTTGAAACGGGTTTCGAGCCAATTATTAAGTGCCTACCAACAAAATTCATTTGCATATATGTAAATACACATATGTCAGCATACTGTATGTGTTTATGTATTGTAAAAATATTAAACTGTGGAAATACTGCATGAAAAGCATTAGAAAAAGAAAGCCAAGAATACGTGAGTCCATAAAAACGACGAAGAAAAAACAATAAATTCATCGATGACAATCACGTACTCAAGCATGGTGAACAGAATAGTAAAAGAATCGACTACAGCTTGCGCACGGGATGGTATATGTGAGGAGGCGCACCCAGCAAGAAATATATGGGAGGTAAAACGTAAAACTTTGAAACTAAAAAAAAAAACCAAACAATTCATATAAGACGACATAATTTACATAAATGTGTAGATTAAATTAAAATTTAGTAATTTGTATATAATTTATATACTCCTGCAATATGTAACTGCAGAGTAGAAAAGTTTTCATCACCTAACGTTCGTTTTTTTTTTTACCTAAAACTAACCGAGATAGATGCTAAGTTATATACATGTATATATCTAGTACATACTGGATCCGAATGTCCGTCTCTTTGTGCAAGATGTAGCTTGCGTAAAAATTAAGATAACATAATGAAACTTCGGAAACTTGCTCGTAGATGGACGCAATCTAACCGATGCCACACCCACAAAACGCTATTAAACGGAAATATATAAAGTGACATGCAGTACACTTAAAACACTTAAGCTAAAAGAATCAATTCGCTCACCAATAATCCCTCAAGTACTATTAATACAAAAACGAGTGAAATCAGTTGATAACCCCGCCCATTCACTATATAAATGTCCTATTAAAAACTAATAAAACGCGAAAAACCAATAACTACTAAATGCTTCAGAGACATAACATTTTACGCTCAAGATGGTACGAGTGGGTTTAGTAAGAGCACCGCCTACATTTGGGTAGGAATCTATGTTCCATGTTTTCTAGTATGCAAAATTTCAAGCTCCCACATACTGAGTATATGTACCCCAGTTCCTACGTTGAACGTTTGATTCAATCTATTATTAAAATTCGAAGAAAATCCTTTCCTGGTAACAATATACACAAATGTCAGAAATTGGCTGAATCGGGTGAAGGCTTCTCTTAGCCGCCATATACTTAGCTCAAATATTTTTGAACTTCCAATTTACTTAACATTTACTATATTGACGAGTATCTTTATGGGTAAAATAAATAAAATCGTGCGACAACTTACCCTAGTCGCCATATAACTTCACTTTATACAAGGTGCGTTCCAAAGTAAACAGGAAAAAAACAGATTAAATGGGTTTTTCGGTAAAATCAATTTATTTTATTCAAAATAGTCTCCTTCTGCTTCAATACTTATTTTTGCACGGTCCAAAAGCATGTCGAAGGAGTGTTTTAGCTCGTTGGCCGGTATGGCCGCCAGTATGCCGGTGGAAGCCTTTTGAATAGCCTCTACGTTCATTCCGTCTCCGTCTCTACCCCTAATACATTAATAATAATCCCGACTGCCTACTAAAGTGAAACAAACTTTTTTAGCAAATTTCCTTTTTTACTCAACACAGTTTCCTTCAAGGGTGATATACTTCCACTTCCACTTTTCGATAACATTTTTGTAGTGGACGATTTGTCCTTTCCATCAAAATAGGCCTCAGTTTCGGCGATCAGCTCTTTATTCGACGAACATTTTTCCCAACGAGCATTCTTTTGAGATCTGAGAACAAGAAATAATCACAGGGGATCAGATCTGGAGAATACTGTGAATGCGCTATCAATTCGAATCCCTATTTATGGATTTTGCCATCTAGGTTAAACAGCTATTTCTTTTTCTTCAATATCGACCGTTTTCGACTATTTCGTCCTTCAAACGGTCCAATTACGCTATAAAAAAATCCAATGCGCATCTCAAAATAGAGATGCCATAACTTTGTCGGCCAGCTATTGTATTTTTCAATGCTTTGGATCGGATTCATCGAGTAAAGTCCACTCAGCTAACTGACGTTTGGACTTCGGAGTGAAAGGAGAGAGTGATGTTTAATCCATTATCACATATCGATGCAAAATCTAGAGTTTACTGAGCATGAACCTCTCCAAACACTGCTCCGAATCATCAACTCGTCGTTGCTTTTCGTCAAAAATGAGCTCGCGCGATATCCACTCTGCATAGAGTTTTCTCATACCCAAATATTCGTGAATGATATGATGTCCTAGTACATGTTCAGTTGATATCTTTAGAGTGCCTGCTATCTCGAACAACTTCACTTTACGGCCTTCCAAAATTATTTGTGAACTTTTTTGAAAAAACTTTAAAAATAGTTAAAGAAGTAAATAACAATAAACAAATTGTAATAAATTTTTGTTTATGTGAATCAAAGAAAGGTTTGCTGATATACGTACAATTGCCTTAAGTCCTGTTTTTCCAGCAGGGAACACAAAAATTATAATATATGTATATGTAAATTCTCGTAGGAACAACACACAAGAGTTCTTGTACGCATATTGTAGCCTAACTGTGGCAAGTTGAAGTTTATAAAATGCCATGCACAAGAAAAAAGCCATCGTAGTTTAATTTAAGAAGCCAAGGTCTAATGAAAGCCAGTACACTTACGGACGACGTCAGTATACTGAAAATTACAACAGAATTTACAGAAGTGCAAGAGCTGAGTCCACAATAAACTACATAGCAATAAATTTCAAGAAATCTCATATCAGCAATGTCGTGCCTTAACATGAAAGTGAGTGATTATGTGTTGTAAAAATATATATATTTTCGAAGCAAAAAACTTAATTGTGCCTTAATAAGTAGTTTAAGTTCAACTTCATTGACGCGAGTGCGAACCTTGAGCTCATCGACATTTTCTACACCTTTCACAGATGCGGTTGTTGACCTTAATACTTTTATGGTTTGTGTGCAGTGGCCAAGCAGCGCCGATTATGGAGGAGAATGCAGTGATTGCAGCAGAGTCGGAATCCGCCAACAATCCAACCACCGCTTTGCCACAAATTTCCACGTCCGATATAATAAGTACCAACAGTGAGTCCGATTTGAACTTCCAAATGGCCGACAAGCAAGATATAAATGTAGCTGCAGGTAATGCAGTTGATGAGGAGGCCGCTGCAGCCGAACGCATGGCCACTGCCATTGTGGCACCGCTGACGCACATCGCGCATATCACTTACGACTCGGAGCCGGCGACACACAAGCCCAATGCCGACAAGCCGCTCTTTCATCGCGAACCGCACGATGAGTTGATTGCGTTGTAAAGTTTGAAAATCTAAATTACATAATTAAACCCGACGAAACGAAATGAAATAAAATGTTTAATTAGATATTAAAGAGTTGTGTATGTGTGTGTGTCTATGTGTGGCTATAAAATCGGCAATTCAGTGATAAATTGGGCTATGGATTGCCCAGGTTTCTGTTGCTAATTTTTATTGTTTTGCAAATGATTTTTTGGTGATACAAGTAGCTCAAAAGCAGATTGAATATTTTACTTCTTATTTCCTAGTTGAAAATATTTCTTTTTGCTTCATTTTGCTCCATAAAAATGTACTTTGAAAAATTCCAGAAAAACTCTAAGTTAACTATGCCAAATTTACTTTGTCGTTTTTGAGACTCTCCTAACCTAACCTAACTTTTAGTATTGACAATGTGGCTCGAACAAAAAAATTATGAGACTCTCCAATTTTTCTGTGGAGTATCCGATAGAGCATGTTCTCCAACTCTGACCACAAACTCTAACTTCAAAACTTGTACTTCCAGATGGTCAATGATCTGCAGCTATAAAACCAGGTACAGTTCTTTTAAACCACTGCTGGGTGGTTCTTTTTTGTGTGCTGGAGCAGAATCTTGCTGGAAAATGCAATGCTTTCCATAGAAGTATTGTTTACTGCATTACCACGCCTTCTAAAACGTACTACTGAAACTTCTGTGCTCCATGTGTTTACTCCTTTGAATACACTGAAGTGAGTTGTAATGTTTTTACAGCAGACACACAATCAAAACACTATAGCAGCTTGATGTGGCCACGTTGTATCCTTGGAATAATATCTTTTTGCTTTTTGGAAGATTTTGCGTTTATTTTGCAGCTTTGCTTATTAAAAACTTTTATTTCATGGCTATGGTTGACCTCGTGCTACTGAAGTAACTGCTTGCATCTGTTAAACTTAATTTGCAAAAGCGTTGTCGGAAGAGGACTAGTGACTTACGGTGGGTTTTTATCAGGAGATCATCTGGAGTAAGACTTGACATAGTTCTGATCTATATACTCTTTTCTCTTGACATGCAGGTAAATATCTGTTTTCTAAAGGAATTTCTGCTAATACGTTCAGGAACAGTTTTAGAACCACGGGAAGACGACTAAGTGAAAAGTGAAAGTTAAATCAACTTTCGAGCATGTTGATAAGGTAAAGTTTTTTTTTAATTTAAAAAATTTCACTTGCGCTTTTTCTACATTATAAACTTTGTAACAGAATTTATGGCAAGAGTGAGTATATCCATTATTACACACGTCTCTGAACACTCGAAAATCCTCACTCAATTAGACTTCTTATCAGATTATTTGGGGCATGGACCGAACTCTGGTGGCTTCTTTTCTGCCCACATGCCGTCGAGGGAGTTGTGGGTGAGAAAAAAAGTTAGAGGAGAGGGACAGTGACCTTTTTTTGCGGATGGGTCAAGCTTGGTGAGAATGTTGATGGATCCAGCTTCAGACTTCTTGACTATTGCAATGTTTTCCAGGCCGAGGTTGCTGACATTAAAGTAGCAGTAGATTTACTGCTTCGGAGTGCAGCCTGCTTTAGAGAAGTGACCATCCACTCAGATAGGAAAGCGGTGATGAGCCTCCGCAAAAACCTTTTCACCCAAAATCGATCGCAAGAGATCTAGTAATCTCTTTGCCTTCAGTAAGGCTAGCCTCCCCCTAGTTTTGGGGCTTTTAATAGGTCATTGCCCTATGAGCGTCCACGCAGTAAAGCTGGAAATCCTACCAGATGCCCCCAGCAGAAGTTGTATGGTAGCAGATGAGGTGGAAAGAACTCAACATTTCCTTCTTGACTGTCCAGCGTTCGGTAGGTCAAGACTTAAACACTTGAAAGTGCATTCACTCGGACATCCCACTGAGCTAGTATGGGAATAGAAATAAAATGCCTGCGCAAATTTGCGTTTGCTAATTTATAAGTTCAACACAGGAGTTTTTCTTTTCTATGAACTCACAAAAGACTACATGTAGCAGTTTTCGTACGATCTTTGATCGGCCATTTAACCTAACCCAACCTAAGAATATCCATTGGAATAGGAAATCTCGCTGTTCAAAAAACCTTCATCTTGCCTTATATTTGATTAAATAGAAAATTTTATTGTTCGTTAAAATAATCTAAAATAATAATCTCACCCAGAAAGTAATTTAATATTTCAAGTTCAATTGCTGGATTGTGGCTGAGCACCACAGATTTAACTCACTCTAAAGTACTAAACTTATCAAATTATTATTATAGATTCGGTCTTGTGTAGAGAGCTGTTTTTTTGTGTATCCCTCGATCCGAATAATAGCCCAAATTTTTAGTTTTTAAACCATGTGATATATTCAAAATTAAACCGTCATTATTACCTTTTGAATGAAGCAAGCCTTGTGCCATCTAACGAGATTCCTTTTTATCAGTGCAATGCCTTACCCAATCAAAATAGGGATCTCTTAATGCGATTCTAGCATCAGCTATCGGTGTTTTCTTACGTCTTGAATCTCTCGTCAGTGCAAGCCTTCCGTAGCATATTTTGTAAAAATCATATGAAACAAACAATATAATGTTATGGAACGCATAAAATACAAACCAACATCAGATAAAACACTCAGTTTTCGATTAAGATAATTATTTTTTTCGTATAGCATATAATATATATTTTTGTACATTTTCTATAATAATCAACAACTCAAAGTCTAATAATATGCATCTCTTACAATAATTTAATCATAATAAGCGCCCAGTGTATTTACAAATCTATATAATTCAGGTGGTTTCAATAGTTTAACCCAGGAAGGGCGCTGGCGCGGCGAAACGCAGAGGTGCTGGAGCGTATTGGAGTGGCGCCGGCGCGAAAGGCAGAGGCGCAGCCAAAGGTGCGGCGATAGGGGCAGCTATTCTTGCAGGGGCAGCGAAGGCAACTGGTGCTGGGGCGGCCAAAGCCAACTTAGGTGCGAATGCTAAAGGAGCTGCAACGGGAGCAGGAGCAGCAAAGGCTACTCTAGGTGGGGCAGCGACGGCGAAGGGTGCCGGTGCAGCAACTGGCACTGCGGGTGGAGCGACTGGCAACGCAACAGCGTGATTAATATGATGAGCATTGAATGATGACGCGTAAGGTGCGACAAAGCCAGGAGCAATGGCAGCGGCAGGCAGTAGACCAGCGTTCGCTACAGCGGCACAGGCGAACAAAGCGATGAGCTGGAAGAGTAAAAATGTTAAAGGTAAATTTCTTTTAATTTAAAATTCAATGAAATTTAATTGATCGCTTACAACAAATTTATTGGCCATATTTTTGAATATTTCTATTTTTTTTTTTTGTGGTAAAATTTTTTGTGAGCCGATGTTAATTGCCCGACGATGTGAACGACTTTGATGCATATCGCACGCTTTGATAGATCTTTTATAATAATTGCAATTGCTCAAAAGCAACTAAGTAATACAGTGTAAGTATACAAAAGTCAACGCTTCGTTTAACTGTAAATTCCAAAAAATTTGGTAAGTGCATACCAATGCCCTTTAAGCTATAACCGATTGATTAATAATTTAATTTAAATAAATCAATTGCGCATTACATTATTTAATACCACCAAAAATAGTTTGTTTGGGTTGTATGCGAAAATTGCAACAAAAACCATGGAATGTCTCATAAACCCACATACACCGAAGGCATTGTCACACTTTTGTCTTTCATGCGCCCAGCAATTGACTTTCGTACTTCCAGTTAACATACGGTCGGCACATTCGCATATACATGGCTAATACACAATGTAATGCCACGTATGAGCATGTGTGTGTTGCCTTATTGTATGCGTGCACGTTGGCCAACTAGTGTCACAAGCCGCCACCCGCAATCAACGCCTGCGTAATCACTTCAAGTAATGAAATAATTTAATTTCCATTAGTACATAGTTGTCGGCAAATTGTTATTTATTGGCTCGACGAATCGGCTGTTGAACAGCGAATTACAGTTACTAGACAGTAAGCGATACCTAACTATGCCAGCCACGTACAGTGGGCTCATTTTAAGTCATGGTTGCTTATAATTATTACGAAAATTATTAAAATAAAACTTAAAGAAACCAGTTCCATGTATATTGCCTGCATTTGCTTGAGGGGTTACACTATTGGAATTTTGGAAAAAAAAAACATTTTGTTTATCGCAAGAGTTGGCTAGGGAGCTTTGAAATAAGAAACAGTACTAACAGCTCCCCGGGCTGACGCTACTAGAGTTAAATCCATATGAATATTAGTTAGACCTAACCTTCAAAATGTGCCTTTATGAATTTGACAGCTGTCAAATGTTTGTGTGTTATATCATTTTTAATGAAGCAACTTTTTTTATTGTGAAAAAAAAATCGATACAGAGGAATTTTGCGTGTTAATGAAGCATTGCTTTTTAAGGGAAAATTAATGCTGTTGAAGCCAAGGTTTCGATTGATCAACATTATTTGGACTCTGCATCAGAGGAATCAACCGTTGAAAAGTGTTTTGTTAAGTTTGAACGAGACAAAATGAGCTCTGAGGACAATGAAGACTGTGGACACCCGATAGAGGCTGGCACTTCACTGCCAAATTTTCCACCAAAATAATCATTAGTGTTTAGTATAAAGTTCTCTGAAGTACATTAAGTGCATTCGCGATTTTTGCCATAGGTGAAATTATTTAACATACAACTTCCATTAAATTTTCTGTGTGAAATCAAATATCTAGTGACGAAGCGTTCCGAATATTGAAAAAGGCCTTCAGTGATAATTGTTTTTGATTGGTACAAATCATTCCAAGAGGGTTGAGAACGCGTTGACGACGAACCACGTGCATCAACACAACTGATGACCAACACATAAAAAAAATAAGGGAATTGGTGCTTAGGAATCGAGATCGAGAGAAGAGATTTTACTGGCATCGTTAGAATATCCGAAGCATCAGTGAAAACCATTTTGAAAGAACATTTGGGCCTAAGAAAAGTGAAAGATCGATTGGTTTCAAAATCACTATATTTTTTCGAAAAACAGCATCGCGTTAACGTCTATAAAACAATGCTTTCCGACTACCAGGATGTCATGAAATGTATATTTACTAGCGATGAGTCTTGGTTCTATGATTATTATATGAATATCGAGGCAAAAGTGAGTCGAAACCGGAAAACCTCGTCAAAGTAGATCAAAAACTAAGGTTATATTGACAGTTTTCTTCGACTCGCGAGGTGTGATGCACTCCAAATTAGTTCCGATCGGCCAAACTCACAAAAAGGATAACTCTTTGCGTCTTAAACGTTGTTTTCGCTATTATTAAAAAGAGGTCGGAATTTGGACCGAAAACTTTTGGTTTCTTCACAACATTAATGAACCGTCGCAAACTGCGTTGATTCGTCTTGAGTTTTTCGAAGAAGTTTCAACCAATATCGTGCCGCAACCACCGTATTCCCTTGATTTAGCATCGTGTAGTATATGCAGTTGAGTGGATTCAGTAACCACTGCAAAATACTATATTAAACTAATTTATTTGGATTCTACAGTACAGAAAAGTGTTTCAAGTATCTTCTACAGTTAGCAGGTAAAAAACTCAAACTTATCAAGTCTGTTTTTTTCTCTGCTCACATACCGACGAGGGATTTATGGATGGGGAAAAGTCGTTGCAGAAGAAAGGCGTGAGCTCTTACACGAATCGGTCGAAGATAGGTTTTTGGCGGAATTTTCCTGTAAGAACTTTTATGTCAGTCTTCGATTTTGGCTACCGGACCTCTGTAGTGTTTTCCAGGCGTAATCAACTGCTATTAAGGTGGCGATGGATGTACTGCAACGAAATATGGCATCTTTCAGAGAAGTAAGCACTCACTCCTACAGCAGAGCGACGATAATAGTACTGAATTTGCTAACTGTGTGCTCAAAGCTAGCCAAAGACTGTCTGTCTCATCTAGAAATAGCATCAAGTTACTTCACCGTCAGACTCGTTTGAGTGCCTGGTCACAGCGGAATCGCTGGCAACTGCAAAGCCGTTGAGCTACGTTGGAAGGGGTCCCAATAAGATCACCCTTGCTGTCTTGCGTTTCAGCACTGGACCAACGGAGTTCGCGTGCGTTTTGCAAGCGCTGGTGAACGACTTATATGATAATCTTTAGCATATATTAAGATTAAGTATCTTTGAATAGATAGGAACTAAAGCCGTTTTCTATGGATATAAATACCAATTTAATAACAAGGGCTTTCGACCATGATTCGAATTAAGGCTGAGCTTTGAATCGAAGAAGTGACAGAAAAATTTCAGGTTTAGCAAAAGAATACTATATGTAGATTTACAGGGAGTATTGGTCATTCGGAGAACACGCGTTAAAAATGGAAATGATCCACAATCCTTCAAATATATGCGAGATACCTACGTCTCTCTGCCAAACGAGCAATTGCATTAAAACAAGTGGATTGTAAGGGTAAGCTTCTGCCATTTGTTTCATCCACATTCAACTCTGAACAAATAACCCAGCTTCGTCTTCATTAGTTTCTTGAAAACTGTCGGATACGAAGTCTGAACAAATTGTACCAACACAAGACACTGTAGCGTTCGGGGTCAATTGTTTACTTTGCACCTTTGCGTTTTGCTGCCGTCTTACGCGGTCTCTTGTCTTCGCCAGCGATTGAGTTCGGGTATAAGGCGTATTTGATAGTGCGTACGCTTGCGTATACCGTCAACGTCGGTTGCATCAACTTGGTGGCCAACAGACGGTAGTTGGCTATGTGCCTTGCGTGCCGAATTAGTTGCCCAATTTTGCGTGCTGCAAATGAGTGAATTATTTTACCCGAACATTTGCATGCCACGCTATAAATATATCCACTTAATCACATATGTTGGTATGTACATATGCTTATATACATATATGGATTTATGTACGATTGAAATGGGAAATTATGAAATTTATGCAATTTCGATAACGGCAGCGGGTCAACTTTTTATATACGAGGTTTGCTCGAAAGGTATCGCGAGTTTTGTATTTCTTAAGAAAGTGTTTAGTTATTCATATTCATGAATATCCATATTGTCCTTCAAAGTAATCACCTTGAGGTATTACAATCCTCAAAGCACTTAAAACAGTCATTCTTTCTGCTTTTGTTTAGCTCCTCATTTGATGCCATTTTTATCTCCTCAATCCGGGCGTTCCTGACTCTTGAGTTTCAAATAATTTTACCGACCGTACGACCCTTCGGCCAGAGCTCATGATGCACCATGTCTCTGCAATCGAAGAAAACTTTTAGCAAAAGCGTAACAACGCTCATCGTCGTTCAAATTTTCTCGACCCCCTTGAGAACATTTTGTTGCATCTGTAGATAAATGTCGCTTTTGCCCAAGGTAGTCTCACCATATTCTACGGTTAACATTCGAAAAGCGTTCGCGCACTTAATTTTGTTTTTCAAAATCCCGAAACTTTTTGCACAAACCTCGTTCATTGGTGTCGACGGCCAAGCCAAGTGGTATAGATAAGTCTTGACAAATTGAACACACCCGGCTGGAATTTGGTGTGAAATAAATTTAATACGGCACAAAACAGTTTTATATATCAGTTTAGGTGCAGTATTTTCCATGTTCCTTCATACTTCTTAAATAACTGGCCTTAGATCACACATTAGATTGGTTTAGACGCTCAAACTCTTTCCTCCTTTTTATATTATACTAGTATAATCTCTAATTAGGAGTTGAGATTTACTTTCGTATGCCGAATCGTTGCGAATTTTGGAAAAGACCTATCATAACTCAAAAATACAAGCCTATGAGTGGCACAAAGCCTCCAGTGACGTGCGAGAAATCGTTGAAAGCATGCCTCGTTCTAGACGATCTACGAGCTCTTCAACTAATGAAAATATTAAAAAAGTAAAGACAATGGTGCTTAAAAATCATCAGCCAAATGTTAGAAAGCTGGCAAAAGAGCCGGCATCTCTTACGAGTCCGTTTGTTTGACTTTGTTGGATATTTTGGGTATGAAACGCGTTCTTGCTCGATTGGTCCCGATAAAGCTGATTTTTTTTTAGAAGGGAACGAATTTAAAGCCAAAAACGCAATTAATACCATCGAGCAAGCACCGTACTCACCAGATTTAATTAATTGTTTAATTAATAATTTATATTAATTATTATTTTTTTATTTTATTATTATCACAGTTACTTATACTCAATTTAATTATGCCCTGAACAGGAAGTATTAAGTTTTCCCCGAGGTTTGTAGCGCCCTATATCTATATAAATGATCAGGGTCCATCTGTCTGCCTGTCATACATCCTTTTAACCCTAAGTCGTTGCTCGTTGAAATTGTCGACATCGGACCACTATAGCTTATAGCTGTCAAAGAAATGAGCGATCAAAATCAAATCATTGTATGAAAAGCTTTTCACTTAACTTAATATCTTTATGAAATTTCACATAGATTATTGTTCAAGGCAAGTCTTTAATCTCCAAACAAATCATGCAGATAGGACTACTATAGCTCATAGCACTGGCGTCACAAATGTTTGTTTTAACATTTCTAAGCAATTATATAATGTACATACCTATCTCTCATGCATCCCAAAGCCTAGCGTTTACAACCTTTAAAGTAGAAAGAGACAACCTGATGTTCGTCGGGTCCACGGGATAAAACATTTTTGTTTAATTACTTATACATATATGACGAACCTTTTAGAGGTAAGGTAAATTTAGTTGGAGGTTGATTGGGGATCATAAACACATGTGCATATTACCATGAAGTTTAGAAATCATTTAATTTACTCTGTTTTGAATCTATGTTGAATGATTACAATCAAAAAACGAAGCCCATAATTTCATTCGTTTTATTTTTAATTTGAGCTCCAACAACTTATTAAAATAAAGGAAACTAAATAAAAAAACACAAAAAGTCATCTCATCGGTTGTAAGTTCAAGTATTGCTCTTCGAGTGAGAAGCTTACTTCGCCATATTCTTAGTCAATATTTGTTCGCACTTCTTTGCTTTTGGTGTTCAAGATTGTTTCGGTATTGAAGATTTTGACTCCAACTCCAGTCCTCCGCACTTCTTTGAACAATCTAAGTAAGTAATTTATTCCAAAGATATAATATGTACCGTAAGCAAAAGGCAACAATTGTACCATACATTTCCAGTTTTTATCCAGCACTAGATTAAAGATTTGTTTCAAACGTGATATAATGTTAGTTAGAAATACTTTCATATATTGACTAAGCTGTTGAGTATGTGCCATGAGGAAGCGCATTTAGGCTTAACATAGTGGCTCCCATAGGATCTACTGATGAATGCGTTTCATCATACCGTTTTAATCACTCTGACTTAAAATGAGGTGTTTGAGGTTTAATTCAACTTCAAGACTGTCCAGAGCACTTGCGACTGTTTCCAGCAGGATGTTATTGAAATTTCCCTCTATAATAAGGAAGGTCCCAACAGAAAATTTTTAACCCCAATGGCTTCCTCAAGCCAAGAAATGATCGTATGCAGAGCGCTATCCACTGACTTGTCATTACAATAGACATATTGCGCTCCCGATAAAAGATCCTTCGGAATCTGCCTCCATACGTACTAGTCCATCAGTATCTTAAGAGTTTTTAGTTAGAAAGAGGAGAGGCTGATGGGCCTGAAATCTTTGGCCGTAACGTGGGAGCCCCTATCAGCCTTCGGGATGAACGTGACTCTGACTCGCCTCCAAACCCACGGAATGTAACCTAGTCTTAATTGCATGACAACTTAACATCTGTTGCAGCTGCGCTAATATGATGTCTTCCGATCCCGGTGACTTGAAAGGTTTCAACGAATTGATCACCAAGGTCAAGTGCCGTTCATCCGAAAGGGCGACAAAGGCCGCGCAATCGCCTTGCAGTACTCCGAAAGGTATCTCCCTAGAGGAGGTGTTGCCCGGTAAGTGAGCATCACAAGTGTATTCTTCCTGCTCAGGGTCCACTTCCCATTTGCGTCCTTAAGATAACCCGCGTAGACGGGATTCTTTGCGAGAATACGCCTGAATCTAGAGGACATGTGACAACTCTTCTTTTTTCATAATAGATTTTCCATGAGTTCTTTTTGCCTTCTCTACCTCGGACTTGTATACTGTAAGTTCCGTTTTACACAACTTCCAGTAGTCAGTTGACTCACCCCTACGGACCTTGTTGAATAAAAGTCTTCAGGAGGCTCTGATTTCTGAGAGTTATATAGGATAGAGAGGACAGCAGCTCTCGAGGTATATAGAAACTCTTGATGTCTGTAATGATTCAAAAAGTCTCTATGTGTTAATGAAGAATTCCAGTCTCGATTTTCTTTGCACATACAATAATATTAACTTGTTTATTTCATTTACTAGTTATTCGATTAGTTGGATTGTGTAATCGTTATAAACGTAACTATGATTACAAATAATAAATACGAAAAAAATAAAAATATTAAAATTAACAAATGTTAAATAAATTAACAATCGAGTAAAAGTAAAACTTAAACTCTATGGTATATACATACTGACATACTGATGCACAGTATGTACATAAATGACTTTGGTACTATTCGCTTGTGATATGCTTACAGATCAACATCCTTTTGCCTCTAATTAATCACTTTTTCTTTGCAACAAAGGAAATTAGAAGAGTGAGTGGTGGTGGTGGTGAGCCAATAATTTAGCCGAGTGCACAGGCACAGAATGCAGATGAGCGTGAGGTGTCACTATTTTAGCCACATGCGCTGTGGGGAAAGCATAACCGACTGACACGTGATGGGTGGTGGTTTTGGGACCGAGCACGGCGCGGTATGAAGGAGCAACAAATGCTGCAGGCTCCAATACTGGAGGGGCGAGCGCGGGTTGCAACACTGGCACTGGCACGGGCAGAGGAGCGGGCACCACATGGTGATGATGATGTACTACGGGAGCTGGTAAAAGAGCGGGAGCTGGAAGGACTGGAGCAGGAGCTGGCAGTAATGCGGCCGGAGCTGGTAGAATTGGTGCAGGTGCTGGAAGTAACGGTGCAGGTGCTGGAAGTAACGGTGCTGGAGCTGGCAACAGTGGTGCTGGAGCAGGAAGGAATGGCGCAGGTGCTGGCAATAAATGAGGCGCTGGCAACCAAGGCTCAGGTACAGGTGCAGCAGCATGGAAATGTGGTTCAGGTAACCAGGGTTCGGGAGCAGGTGCAGCTGCGTGGAAATGTGTTGGTGGCAGCACCGGTGGAGCCAGTTCGAAATGATCGGGTATGGCTTGGTTCAGTGCAAGAGGATACGAAGGCTTAGCGACGACTACTGCAGCCAGGGCTAGCAAAGCGAAAGCCTGAAATTTGAAGAAAGTGTTTAATTATGCTTGGTTTTCTAAAGTTCAAGAGGAATATAGGAGAGTATACTTACGAATTTCATGGACGTCATTTTGCTTATGTTTGTTAGAGTTTGAAGTTTACTGCTGTTTTACCAAAGACCCCACTTGTCTATGCAAATGTTATCTTGCTAATGAATTATTAATTTTAGTGCGGCCATTTATATGAAAAAGTTAACATTACCTACAATTACTCGACCAACCATTGTACATTTCACTTTCGACCCAATACTTTGTTCGACTTGGTGCGGCGTCAATTGCCATTAAGCCATTGTGGGTGACCATTTTTGGTGGTCAACGGTGGCAATCGGCCGTTTACCGGCTCTTTAGTATTCAATGTGAAGGAAAGTGTTGCAGGCATTGGTTTGCTCTGTTCACAAGCGCAATAGGCCCACTCACTTGTAAACTATTAGTTCGCTTTAATTGCTGGCGGAGTGTTGTAATAAGTGTTACTATTTTGGGCGCTAATTATGACATAGGTCAACCAATGTAGTGCGCCTTTTATACAATGTTAGCATAATGTTTCCATTGTGTTTACATTTTTATGCATAATGAATGGATATATGTCAATGGTGCGAGCTATACGTGGAAAAGTAAAGTTATATAATACAAATTTTAAAGTTGGAGAGCTACTCAATTATTTTAAGAGAACGCGAAACTGACCTTGCCTCTTTATTCACATCACATTTTTGAGTTCATCATTACCATCATTTGCAAATGCAAATCTGAGATGAAATGGTGGCTGAAAGACAAGTATTGATGTTGTCATTCAGATATGAAAGTTTTAGTAGTATTAAATGGAAAATGGTTTCATAACATATTTATTAACCTATAATAAACCTTATGATCCGTAAAGTTCCATGTAAACCTTCTTCTTTATTGGCGTAAACACCGCTTACCCGATTACGATTATAGCCGAGCCTGCAAACGGCGCCACAGTCGTTCTTCCTTTTCAAACTTTGGCGCCAGGTCCTTCTCCACCTGATCCTTCGAACGGTAGTCTTCTTATTCCTCGACGGTAACTGCGTCGAATTCTCTCAGAGCTGGAGTGTTTTCATCCATTCGAAGGACATGACCTAGGCACCGTAGCTGCTGTCTCTTAATTCGCTGAACTATGTCAATGTCATCGTATAAACTGTATCTCACCTCATGTTCCATCGAATGCGCAAAGGACCATAAATCTTTCGCAAAAACACTCTCTCGAAAACTCGTAACGTCGACTCATCAGATGTCATCGTCCATGCCTCTGAACCTTATGGAAGGACGAGTATGATGAGCGACTTGTAGTGTTTGGTCTTTGGACACTAGCACTTGTTGCATTTGTTCTAATTGTCGGGTAGACATTTCTTTTAATTTTACGAAAATGTGAAAAAGATTGATAACAAAAGCTTTCATTCCATAAATACTAAATTATATGAAAATCCGATTAGATTTTAGAAATTACATTTTTCGACCTAATATACTATCTCCAATCGGTATCTCCGATGTACCACGGATTACAACCACAATATTGCTTGTTGCCATTTTAAACTTCGCAGTCATAGTCATTGCCGGCGGGTGTATTGCTGCGTAGTATGCTCCAAGGCTCAGGGAAGCTCCGAACAAGGACACATTGAAATTTTTTCGTCCTTCAACTGCATTCCTGAAAACTTAAATTACTGTATCGTAGAGGTCATTCGTGGCGGATTTTTCTCTGCTTACTGACGAGGGAGATGTGAGTAGGGAAAGTCTCTGAAGAAAAAGCGCAGTGAAGTTTTCTTGAATGAGTCGCAGCTAAGAGGGAAAGTTGGAGGGATAGTTTTACTGTAAGAAACTCTTCGTCAATATAAGCTTTAAGCTACCGGACCGCTGTAGTGTTTTCTTTCAGAAATTGCTGCTATCAAGGTGCAGCCTCTTTCAGGGAAAGGATTGATTGGGTGTTGCATTCCAGCACTGGACCAGTGGACCTCGCGTGCGATTTGCAGGTGCTAGTTGAAGGCACTCTCTTCTCCGTTGTCCAGCTTTTGCGAGGCTGAGGCTGTACCTACCAAGAGGTAGTCTTACCTTCGGCGAACCAGAAGACATAGACAAAAGTAACCTACTCGTCCCAACAAATTTATGACAGGCTCACAGCGCTATGTCGATTTGAAAAGGTCTTATATTCCAATATATACGTTGGTGTTCTAAGCTGTCCAAGTGAGATCCCTTTCAGGATCAACCGCTCAACCACACCCAATGTATCGAAAGTATTTATAAGAAAACCTAATATTGAGAATTTTTGATCTTATGTATTTCAATTTCGATTTTTTAGTACATTAGTTTTTGCTTCCAAATAAATTTTAGTCCCGACTACTTCTTTCTTGTACTTCTCTTCCTAAGGAGTATTTCATTGAGAGCTGAAGACAGAAGAAAGTAGGTAATGGTTAATTCAAAGGACGAGAACCAATCTGAAGCAATTGAGACCTAACTTGTGATTTCTTCCAGCATCGATTTTGGACAGAGCTTTCGCATACCAAAATAGTTTTAAAAGAAGGTAAAAGCTCTTTTAATTGTTAGATCTCGACACTATTTACATTTATTTGTTTGCTGTTGTCACACATTTCATTCTCATTTGAACATTCTAAATCCATCGTTTACGATGAGGTACGACATTCAGCAAACGACTTACGAATAGTTCCATCGCCGGAAAAAAATTCTAAACAACCCTGTCACTTTCCTCTCTCAACAACAGTTTTTTGACAAAAACTCAGCTGGTACGTACAAGGTTCCCAAAATACTTGCGGAACTTTTAAGCATATAGTATCGAACATAGATCTGTTACGGAAAACCTCCTCAATATCATCATTTACGACATTCAATAACTAAGAAGAACTTATATATTTCATCATTATCATCTTTTTTCGGTAATGTAACTCCTTGAGTGCTTTGATCTGCTGCACATGTGTTCTCCAAATATCTCGGGCTTTCACGGTTTCTTTCTCGAGTTCATCAATCCATCTTGATATATGTGGAAACAATATTTATGAAAGGTTTATTTCCGACAACCTCTCTAGAGCTTTTCTCTAGAGCAATAGCTTCTACTTGAATTTAAACACCCAAAATTTTTTACTAAATAGTTTTTATTTTTATTTTAACAAATTAATCAGTTCAAGCTTCAGCAACTTGCAAGCAAAATGCCGTCAGTTTTCGTTACTTGCTACAGGTTCCATCCTCCTTACCACGCATAGGGAGCTGGGGCAGCGGCGTAAGCAGCGGGGAAGGGAGCGGCGAATGGTGCGGCGGCCAAAGGTGCAGGCGCAGCGGCGAAAGGTGCGGGCAAAGCAGCCAGAGGAGCTGGAGCAGCAGCCAAAGGTGCGGGCAAAGCAGCCAAAGGAGCTGGAGCAGCAGCCAAAGGTGCGGGCAAAGCAGCCAGAGGAGCTGGGGCAGCAGCCAAAGGGGCGGGTAAAGCAGCCAGCGGAGCTGGGGCAGCAGCCAAAGGAGCTGGAGCAGCAGCCAGAGGAACGCGAGCGGCTAAGGCGGCTGGAGCAGCGTATTTAGCCAAAACTGGAGCAGGGGCGGCATAGGCAGCTGGAAGACCCGAGACATAACGGCTGGCGAAGGGGCCGGAATACTGGAAAGGTGTTGTTGTGTAGGATGAAAGTGTGCCATCAAAGTTGTTGCGTACATCGATTTGGCTGCTGCCGCCAGCGGCATACAGTGGAGCGTTTGCGTAAGCCAAAGGAGCTGCTGCCAAAGGAGCGGCTGCCAAGGGAGCAGCGGCAAATGGTGCCACAACACCGGGCTTCGCTGATGCGCAAGCAACGAGAGCGGCAAGAACGAAAGTCACCTGAAAGTATGCAATAAAATAAAATACGCCGAACATACAAAAAATCGGTGAAATTCCTGAAAAACTTACGAATTTGAACATTTTGCTTTTGTTTGGGGTTTGCTTGTACTTGACAATTGGAAGTGTTGAGGTTGTATGCTTCCCTTGGCAAACTTAACTACCTTTTATACTCAAAAAACTAAGTAAATTGGCGAGTGAAACTTAAAGTGTTGTAAAATTAGTCATTTGCAATTTAATATAAATTCAATTGATATTTAAAATAAATAAAAGCAATACATGCCTCGGAAGACCTCGCCTAATTTGCGTAGCCAAACTTACAGTGTGTGCATATCAAGTAACGCTGGCTGCCCGCGACCGGCTCGCTGCAATTGCCGAAAGAAATTTAAAAAAATTTGACATGTAATCGATAAGCTATTGGCAATAAACGTGAAATGGTTCACTGAAGTGGTCAAAAAATGTCTTTTCGTGATTTCTTTTGCATTTGAGTTGGATTTTCACAATCGATGTGCCGTCGCATTTACCCTTGAATAACCGTTTTTTTTGGGTTGTGCAAATTTATTTGTATTTTTTTGTGTCTTTTATATTTGTATGTAGTCTAACTTAGGAAATGAGACAATGAGCTGATATGCGAAATGCATTAAAAGCGAAAATCATCCAAATATAGAGCTAGGTTGGACTTGCTTTTGGCTTCTTAACGTTTACATTTCGCGTTTAAAGTAATTTTCTTTAAAAAGAAAATGTTAATATACCAATTCTGAATTCCACTATGAAATTTAAATAAATTTTTCTACACTTCATTACATGCTTTCCTTTAATTGATTCTTTGTTTCATTTATAACTTAGTCGTAAGATGATTATCGAGGACTAAGCAATTCACAATTTGCTCTTGAAGAATGTATATGTTATTTCCGGAAAACTCATAAGGTACGTACGAACAAGTAATATCATATTCCCACCAAAAATTTGAAGTGATTACAATTGTATTTAACTTATTCACTAATCCCACATTTTCACACTGCCGTTGGAGATTTATACAACAGCTGTTTTTGATTACCCGATCGAAGCTGTAACTTTTTCTCACTACAACTCAATTAGATAGGTTTTGGCCGTCTCACATCTTGTGACCCAGCATTAAATGTTGGATAACATTCCACCGTATAGACCACATCCAGCAGTGAAGAAAATATAGCAGTCGTAGCTGAGTTTCCACGAAATTCCTGGAGAGTTGATGCGGCGTCGTTCGCACCAACTCGGGCTAACGTGTGGAACAACTCGGCGAATTTTACGTTGAAATCTTAAATTGAACATCGCTTTGCTCTACGGGCTCTTGAAAAGTTTCAAGAAATCCGACGTTGTCGAGGCAAATTTTGTTCAGAAATGGGTTCATTTCTGGCTTCATTCAGCAACCTGAAGAGATCCAAAGCTGCCATTTCATAAAAAAAATGGTTTGGCGTGGTTTATGGGCCAGTGGAATCATCGATCCATATTTCTTTCGAAATTGACCCTGAAATTGAAGTCCGTGCTTTCTGCAACATTTGGTATCAATAAGACGGCGCCACTTCCCACATATTGCATCAATCAATGAATTTATTGAGAGAATATGTCGAAGAGCAGATAATTTCACATTTTGAGCCGGTCGATTGGGCTCCACGAACGTGTCATACCGTTGGATTATTTCCTGTGATGATATGTAAAGTCTTAAAACTTCACGAGTATCAATGAAAATTGCACTCAACGTATGGACCTGCCCGAGTTCCCCTATTGACAAACAGATGGCGCCAAATGAGAGAGACACAGGGATTTCAAGTAGATAAGCTTCAAATCTCCTCGATGACGAGATTAACAAGTACCATTTTTGTATGGGGAAATCTTATTAAATCTAGTAAATTAGTGAGATAATGTACTCAACAGCATAAATCTTGTGAAGAAGTGTTTGTCGGAACATGATATAAGACAATTATGTTATACCTACTGTTTTTTTAAATAAAGGGGTACATTTCCTGAATATTAAAGGTGAATTAAAACTCAATCTAAGGATCTTTAGCATTACAGAGTCCATCGAGAAGCATAGCTTGTATAAGTTATATAACAGGTCAACAAACATTACCTTCTTCTAGCAGATTAAACGCAATTGTGCTAAGCGATTGTTCGGTTTTCAAAGAAAAAGTCGCAGCTCGCCAGGGTTATGCCTTCTTTTCTTCATAGCCTTTGAAACGCTTCCCGAAATGAAGCACCAACTTCTGTAATCTGTCTGAAAAAGTTAATGCCTGTAGGTCGGCAAACTGTAACGATTTTGTGGCTTGAATAATCTCATTGAGTAAATTTTTGTTTACTGCGAATGGCATTTACAAGAATACGATAAATGGAGCAACAGTTCCTAGCCTAATTCGACAAATTTGGTCTGCATTTATTATTCGCCAATGGCCTTTTTGTTCTTCACCGGGTAGTCGAGTAGTTCTCACATCTTTTCCATAATCATTCCGTTGGATAGAACAGTTTATTGAAGTCAACCATTTTTTCCCGGTTCCTTGTTTCTGGCATTCATCTGTGAAACTATGATTTCTCGACTATTAAACGATGCGTAAATTGCTTCGGATTGTTATGTAGTGGATTCACGCTTGCGTTCCCTGTCCGGAGTAAGCAAGAACAACCGCGGCGAACACACCTCCGAACCGCGATTTGAGATCGTGGATTTTTGTTCCACTATTCTCTGTGGTAGCAGTATACAGTAGGCGCCTACAAGAATCCACCTTACAGAAAAATGGCGGATTCTCTTGCTGTAGTGAAATAATCGTTCGTCGAGGCTAACGGCGCAGGTCAAAGCCTAAGCTAAAACTATACCTGTTGTTCCATTTCATTCCAAAGATTTTGATCGATCAATTTCTATGATAGCCATATGGTGTAGTAGTCCAATCTGAAGAATTCGAAAGAGTTCATTGAAGAAATTGTTTTAATTTTCAAACATGATATGCGAACTAATACTTTTAGAGCACCCCTAATACAATCACTTTTCAATTTCAACTGAAATGCCACAGTGCATAACATAGTAAGCGTGGTATGCCTATTAACTTTAAATAGATTATAAAATCAAACGCCCACAGTATGCAAGAAAGTTTACATTTTTGAACGAACACATATATTTTTTTTAATTTACTGAGTGTTCACTGATTGCTGATACAAACACTGATCGTTAACGACTGACGTACTCGTGTCTATCAATAGCATCACAGATGTTTCTGCTATTGTTTATGCATAGTTGTTGCTCCAAATGCTAACAAGATGCGCTCATCAATTACGCACAGAACTGACCAATCCACTTTGCAACGGTCGAATTCAAGCGCCGAACAAGTTAAGCGGTGGCTCGTTCTTGACAAATCTGTACTGCGACTGCTAAAGAAATAAAATATTTATTTATAAAAAAAAAATAAAATATTTATTCATAAAAAAATAAATGAATTATTTATTAAAAAAAAAAATAAAATATTTATTCAAAAAAAAAAAATATCTATTGTGGTAGTGTTCATGTGTGTGCTTTAAGAAGCGCATGACCACGCGTGCATATTTAATACACTAATTTAAGCATAAATATGTATGTACATATGTACTATTCAACGAAGTTGAAGGTGAAACTTAAGTATATCTCTTAATGATGTCTTCATATTAAACAATACTGCTTTTAAATTGTTATTGTGAAAATAAAAATCGAAAGTGAGAACTGTTAAATCTCTAAGTGTTTATATATGAATGCTTAAATAAACATATTTACAAAGAAGCATTAATCTTTCTCCAGCCATTTTGCTAATTGAATTAACACTCAGTCGCCAATTGTTTTAAACAAATTCTTATTTACTTAATTAACCACATTTAGAAATTGTTTATGTCATTCATAGCTATTTTTATTTCAACGGCATATAAAGTCTGGAGAACTGCTTTCAAAATATGTAAATAAATAAATATTATTATGATTTTTTTTTTTTTGAAATTTCTCTGGCAAACCTGAATACCATATAGTATGATTGAATCACAAGCAAGAGAATCTTAGTATCCTCAGTTTATTCCACATTTACTTTTTGCATTGCATATTT
Organism: Bactrocera correcta; assembly: GCA_027475135.1. Taxonomy (NCBI): domain Eukaryota; kingdom Metazoa; phylum Arthropoda; class Insecta; order Diptera; family Tephritidae; genus Bactrocera; species Bactrocera correcta. Next base: position 67,643,920 of record CM050327.1, on the reverse strand, counting down.
GGCAGCATGATTGCTGTTGAGAAGGTCAAAGCACTAATGAAATGGATTAAATTATTTTTACAGTACATCGTCACTTAAAATGCAAAATGACGTAACATCACTTTTCATAAGTTTACAGATGGGAGAAAAACGATATAATAGAAGAATGGTTTTATTTCAGTTACATAATGGTTATATAGTGGTTATATATTAGTTATATCAGAGCGCGGAAGTTTGAAATTTGACGAGATGACATACATATATAAAACTTAATTTAGATTTTTTTGATGATACGTTGTTTTGCATATCAAGTGATAATATACAAGGAGTGTTCCAAAGTAAACAGGACTTTTTGAATTTAGCGCCCCTGGTGGCTCCATCTATATGTCGACTGATGCGTTCGAATCTAATATCTTTATCGATTGTCCGGTGAGAATTCTATAACATTTGTTGATTGGAAGTGAAGTTATTGCGTTTTAAGTGTCAGTATATTTGTGTTATCGGTGCCAAGATGAGCTTAGAACAAAAAGCCAACATTAAATTTTGTTTTAAAATTGGTAAAACTTTTACCGAAATGTTTCAATTGATGAAAAAAAATATGGCGATGATTGCCTTTCAAGTAGCAGAGTGACGATCTACATGTGGGCCAATTAAAGTCCGTGGTTACCGGAAATTCCATCGAAACTCTGGGGGAATTCAACAAAAATCAGCCGAAATCATCATTGAAATTCAGTGAAATCGAATTTAATATCTCCAAATCATCGATATATGGCATTTTGACATTTGGGCTTATGAAAGGTGTGT
>CM050327.1:67455184-67642637 GCA_027475135.1 Bactrocera correcta | reverse complement strand
CAACAAAATCGAGTTTATGCCTAACTACGGAATTCTTCCAAATGCACTGCCCTTAAGGCTTTATGTCAACTTCAGTTCGCTAAAGGAGGTTTATTAATATAAATATGTTAAACTAATGATTTGAAGCATTTCGATATCGATTGCAAATGAGTATATACACATAAATCGACTTTATACCTAAATATAAGATTACGGAATTTTTCCAAATGCACTGCCGTTATACCGTTATGGCTTTATGTAAACTTCAGTAAGATAAAGAAGTTAATTAACTTAAATATTTTAAAACCCAATGATTTAAAGCATTTCGTTATCGATTGCTAATATGTATATTTAAGAAAATCGACTTTATACCTAAATATAAGATTACGGAATTCTTCTAAATGCACTGCCGTTATGCCGCCATGGCTTTATATCAACTTCAATACGTTAAAGAAGGTTAATTAATTTAAATATATTAAACTAATGATTTGAAGCATTTCGTTATCGATTGCTAATGTGTATATACAAGAAAATCGACTTTATACCTAAATATAAGATTAGGGAATTCTTCTAAATGCACTGCCGTTATGCCGCCATGGCTTTATATCAACTTCAATACGTTAAAGAAGGTTAATTAACTTAAATATGTTAAACTAATGATTTGAAGCTTTTTGATATCGATTGCAAAATATATAAATACAAGAAAATCGACTTTATACCAAGAAATAAAATTACGGAATTTTTCCCACCTGTACTGTCGTTATGCCGCCATGGCTTTATATCAACTTCAATACGTTAAAGAAGGTTGATTATTTTAAATGTGTTAAGCTAATGAGTTGAAGCATTTCGATATCGATTGCTTAATGTGTAAATACAAGAAAATGGACTTTATACCTAAATATAAAGTTATAACATTACGGAATTCTTCAAAATGCACTGCCGTTATACCGTTATGGCTTTACGTAAACTCCAGTAACATAAAGAAGTTAATTAACTTAATATGTTAAACTAATGATTTGAAGCATTTCGATATCGATAGCTAAATGTGTATATAAAAGAAAATCGATTTTATACTAAATAAAAGATTACGGAATTCTTCTACATGCACTGCCGTTATGCCGCCATGGCTATATGTCGACTTCCGTTCGTTAAAGAAGGTTTATTAACTTAAATATGTTTAACTAATGATTTGAAGCTTTTTGATATCGATTGCTAAATGTGTATATACAAGAAAATCGCCTTTATACCTGAATATAAGATTACGGAATTCTTCTAAATGCACTGCCGTTATGCCACTTTATATCAACTTCGATACGTTAAAGAAGGTTAATTAACTTAAATATGTTAAACTAATGTTTTGAAGCATTTCGAAATCGATTGCTAAATGAGTATATACACATAAATCGACTTTATACCTAAATATAAGATTACGGAATTCTTCCAAATGCACTGCCGTTATACCGTTATGGCTTTATGTAAACTTCAGTAAGATAAAGAAGTTAATTAACTTAAATATTTTAAAACCAATGATTTAAAGCATTTCGTTATCGATTGCTAATATGTATATTTAAGAAAATCGACTTTATACCTAAATATAAGATTACGGAATTCTTCTAAATGCACCGCCGTTATGCCGCCATGGCTTTATGCCAACTTCCGTTCGTTAAAGAAGGTTTTATTAACTTAAATATGTTAAACTAATGATTTGAAGCATCTTAAACTAATGAGTTGAGGCATTTCGATAACGATTGCTAAATGAGTATATACAAAAAAATCGACTTTATACCTATATAAAAGATTACGGAATTCTCCCAAATGCACTGCCGTTATACCGTTATGGCTTTATGTAAACTTCAGTAAGATAAAGAAGGTTAATTAACTTAAATATGTTAAACTAATGATTTTAAGCATTTCGTTATCGATTGCTAATGTGTATATACAAGAAAATCGACTTTATCCCTAAATAAAGATTACGGAGTTCTTCTAAATGCACTGCCGTTATGCCGCCACGGCTTTATATCAACTTCAATACGATAAAGAAGGTTAATTAACTTAAATATGTTAAACTAATGATTTGAAGCATTTCCATATCGATTGTTAAATGAGTATATACAACAAAATCGACTTTTTACCTAAATATAAGTTTACGGAATTCTTCGAAATGCACGGCCGTTATACGTTAGGGCTTTATGTAAATTGCAGTAAGATAAAGAAAGTTTATTAACTTAAATATGCTTAACCTGTTATTTGAAGCATTTCGACATCGATTGCTAAATGAGTATATACAACAAAATCGACTTTATACCTAAATATAAGATTACGAATTCTTCCAAATGCACTGCCGTTATACCGTTAAGGCTTTTTGTTAACTTCAGTAAGATAAATAAGGTTTTATTAACATAAATATGTTAAACTAATGAGTTGAAGCATCTCGATATCGATTGCTAAATGCGTATATACAACAAACTCGACTTTATACCTAAATATAAGATTACGGAATTCTTCCAAATGCGCTGCCGTTACACCGTTATGGCTTTATGTAAACTTCAGTAAGATAAAGAGGTTAATTAATTTAAATATGTTAAACTAATGATTTGAAGCATTTCGTTATCGATTGCTAATGTGTATATACAAGAAAATCGACTTTATACCTATATATAAGGTTACGGAATTCTTCTATATGCACCGCCGTTATGCCGCCATGGCTTTATATCAACTTCAATACGTTAAAAAAGGTTAATTAACTTAAATATATTAAACTAATGATTTAAAGCATTTCGATATCGATTGCTAAATGAGTATATACAACAAAATCGGCTTTTTACCTAAATATAAGTTTACAGAATTCTTCCAAATGCACGGCCGTTATACCGTTAAGGCTTTTTGTTAACTTCAGTAAGATAAATAAGGTTTATTTACTTAAATATGTTAAACTAATGAGTTGAAGCATCTCGATATCGATTGCTAAATGCGTATATACAACAAAATCGACTTTATACCTAAATATAAGATACGAAATTCTTCCAAATGCACTGCCGTTATGCCGCTTTATATCAACTTCGATACGTTAAAGAAGGTTAATTAATTTAAGTATGTTAAACTAATGATTTGAAGCATTTCGATATCGCTTGCTAAATGAGTTTATAGAACAAAATCGACTTTTTACCTAAATATAAATCTACGGAATTCTTCCAAATGCACGGCTGTTATACCGTTAAGGCTTTATGTAAACTTCAGTAAGATAAAGAAGGTTTATTAACTTAAATATGCTAAACCTGTTACTTGAAGCATTTCGATATCGATTGCAAAATGTGTATTTACAACAAAATCGACTTTATGCCTAAATACGGAATTCCTCCAAATGCACTGCCCTTATGGCTTTATGTCAACTTCAGTTCGCTAAAGGAGGTTTATTAATAAAAATATGTTAAACCATTTATCTGAAGCATTTCGATATCGATTGCAAAATGTATATATACAAGAAAATCGACTTTATACCCAAAAATAAAATTACGGAATTCTTCCACCTGTACTGTCGTTATGCCGCCATGGCTTTTTATCTCCTTCAATACGTTAAAGAAGGTTAATTATTTTAAATATGTTAAGCTAATGAGTTGAAGCATTTCGATATCGATTGCTAAATGTGTAAATAAAAGAAAATTGACTTTATACCTAAATATAAAGTTATAACATTACGGAATTCTTCTAAATGCACCGCCGTTATACCGTTATGGCTTTATGTAAACTCCAGTAAGATAAAGAAGTTAATTAACTTAAATATGTTAAACTAATGATTTGAAGCATTTCGATATCGATAGCTAAATGTGTATATAAAAGAAAATCGATTTTATACCTAAATAAAAGATTACGGAATTCTTCTACATGCACTGCCGTTATGCCGCCATGGCTATATGCCGACTTCCGTTCGTTAAAAGAGGTTTATTAACTTAAATATGTAAAACTAATGATTTGAAGCATTTTGATATCGATTGCTAAATGTGTATATACAAGAAAATCGACTTTATACCTAAATATAAGATTACGGAATTCTTCTAAATGCACTGCCGTTATGCCGCTTTATATCAACTTCGATACGTTAAAGAAGGTTAATTAACTTAAATATGTTAAACTAATGATTTGAAACATTTCGATATCGATTGCTAAATGAGTATATACAACAAAATCGACTTTATGCCCAAATATAAGATTACGGAATTCTTCCAAATGCACTGCCGTTATACCGTTATGGCTTTATGTAAACTTCAGTAAAATAAAGAAGTTAATTAACTTAAATATGTTAAACTAATGATTTAAAGCATTTCGATATCGATTGCTAAATGTGTATATTAAGAAAATCGACTTTATACCTAAATAAAAGATTACGGAATTCTTCTAAATGCACTGCCGTTATGCCGCCATGGCTTTATGCCAACTTCCGTTCGTTAAAGAAGGTTTTATTTACTTAAATATGTTAAACTAATGATTTGAAGCATTTCGATATCGATTGCTAACTGTGTATATGCAAGAAAATCGACTTTATACCTAAATATAAGATTACGGAATTCCTCCAAATGCACTGCCGTTATACCGTTAAGGCTTTTTGTTAACTTCAGTAAGATAAATAAGGTTTATTAACTTAAATATGTTAAACTAATGAGTTGAGGCATTTCGATATCGATTGCTAAATGAGTATATACAACAAAATCGACTTTATACCTAAATATAAGATTACGGAATTCTCCCAAATGCACTGCCGTTATACCGTTATGGCTTTATGTAAACTTCAGTAAGATAAAGAAGGTTAATTAACTTAAATATGTTAAACTAATGATTTTAAGCATTTCGTTATCGATTGCTAATGTGTATATACAAGAAAATCGACTTTATACCTAAATATAAGATTACGGAATTCTTCTAAATGCACTGCCGTTATGCCGCCATGGCTTTATATCAACTTCAATAAGTTAAAGAAGGTTAATTAACTTAAATATGTTAAACTAATGATTTGAAGCATTTCGATATCGCTTGCTAAATGAGTATATACAACAAAATCGACTTTTTACCTAAATATAAGTCTACGAAATTCTTCCAAATGCACGGCCGTTATACCGTTAAGGCTTTATGTAAACTTCAGTAAGATAAAGAAGGTTTATTAACTTAAATATGCTAAACCTGTTATCTGAAGCATTTCGATATCGATTGCAAAATGTGTATATACAACAAAATCGACTTTATACCTAAATAAAACATTACGGAATTCTTTTACATGCACTGCCGTTATGCCGCCATGGCTATATGCCGACTTCCGTTCGTTAAAGAAGGTTTATTAACTTAAATATGTTAAACTAATGATTTTAAGCATTTCGTTATCGATTGTTAATGTGTATATTTAAGAAAATCGACTTTATACCTAAATATAAGACTACGGAATTCTTTTAAATGCACTGCCGTTATGCCGCCATTGCTTTATGCCAACTTCCGTTCGTTAAAGAAGGTTTATTAACTTAAATATGTTAAACTAATGATTACACGGAGGATGGGGACATGTGTAGAAGTTCACGCAAGTGAGGAAAGTTCTCTGATCGCCATTCACTTGGGAGTGGCCAGAAACGATTCTTTTACATATGACTCAAGCAGCTCGCGACTTCCGGTCTTTGACCAAGTATCCTCTGGGTAGCCTAAGAACATCCGTTTGAAGGTGAGCTAAAGTGAGAAGGCGAAACACTCTGCATAGGGTTGTGCGCTGGGTTTGGGACCCGCCACGTAAAAAAACACCCCCCAATGAAAACCAACGAGCTGATAAGGTGCATGCATCAGCTTCTTTGCAAAATATGGTCGGACGAAAGTATGCCCAACGATTGGAATTTAAGTGTGCTATGCCCAATCCACAAAAAAGGAGACCCCACAATCTGCGCCAACTACCGTGGGATTAGCCTCCTCAATATCGCATATAAGGTTCTGTCGAGCGTATTGTGTGAAAGATTAAAGCCCACCGTCAACAAACTGATTGGACCTTATCAGTGTGGCTTTAGACCTGGTAAATCAACAACCGACCATATATTCACGATGCGCCAAATCTTGGAAAAGACCCGTGAAAGGAGAATCGACACACACCACCTCTTCGTCGATTTCAAAGCTGCTTTCGACAGCACGAAAAGGAGCTGCCTTTATGCCGCGATGTCTGAATTTGGTATCCCCGCAAAACTAATACGGCTGTGTAAACTGACGTTGAGCAACACAAAAAGCTCCGTCAGAATCGGGAAGGACCTCTCCGAGCCGTTCGATACCAAACGAGGTTTCAGACAAGGCGATTCCCTATCGTGCGACTTTTTCAACCTGCTTCTGGAGAAAATAGTTCGAGCTGCAGAACTTAACAGAGAAGGTACCATCTTTTATAAGAGTGTACAACTGCTGGCGTATGCCGATGATATTGCTATCATCGGTCTCAACACCCGCGCCGTTAGTTCTGCTTTCTCCAGACTGGACAAGGAAGCAAAAGAAATGGGTCTGGCAGTGAACGAGGGCAAGACGAAATATCTCCTGTCATCAAACAAACAGTCGTCGCACTCGCGACTTGGCACTCATGTCACTGTTGACAGTCATAACTTTGAAGTTGTAGATAATTTCGTCTATCTTGGAACCAGCGTAAACACCACCAACAATGTCAGCCTAGAAATCCAACGCAGGATAACTCTTGCCAACAGGTGCTAAGAAGGCAATTGAGAAGCAAAGTCCTCTCTCGACAAACAAAAACCAAACTCTATAAGTCTCTCATAATTCCCGTCCTCCTATATGGTGCAGAGGCTTGGACGATGACAACAACCGATGAGTCGACGTTGCGAGTTTTCGAGAGAAAGGTTCTGCGAAAGATTTATGGTCCTTTGCGCGTTGGCCACGGCGAATATCGCAATCGATGGAACGATGAGCTGTACAAGATATACGACGACATTGACATAGTTCAGCGAATTAAAAGAATCCGGCTAGGTCATGTTGTCCGGATGGATGAAAACACTCCAGCTCTGAAAGTATTCGACGCAGTACCCGCCGCGGGAAGCAGAGGAAGAGGAAGACCTCCACTCCGTTGGAAGGACCAAGTAGAGAAGGACCTGGCCTCGCTTGGAATATCCAATTGGCGCCACGTAGCGAAGAGAAGAAACGACTGGCGCGATGTTGTTGACTCGGCTATAATCGCGTAAGCGGTGTCTACGCCAGTAAAGAAGAAGAAGAATGATTTGAAGCATTTCGATATCGATTGCTAACTGTGTATATACAAGAAAATCGACTGTATGCCTAAATATAAAATTATAGCATTACGGAACTCTTCTAAATGCACTGCCGTTATGGCTTTATGTTAACTTCAGTTCATTAAAGAAGGTTTATTAACATAAATACGTTAAACTAATGATTTAAAGTATTTCGATATCGATTGCTAAATGTGTATATATAAGAAAGTCGACTTTATACCTAAAAATAGGATAACGGAATTCTTCTACATGCACTGCCGTTATGCCGCCATGGCTTTATGCCAACTTCAGTTCGTTAAAGAAAGTTTATTAACTTAAATATGTTAAACTAATGAGTTGAAGCATCTCAATATCGATTGCTAAAGGTGTATATACAACAAAATCGACTTTATACCTAATCTGAGTTTACGGAATTCTTATAATGCACTGCCGTTATACTGTTATGGCTTTATGTAAAGCATTTCGATATCGATTGCTAAATGAGTATACACAACAAAATCGACTGTATACCTAAATATAAGATTACGGAATTCTTCCAAATGCACTGCCGTTATACCGTTATGGCTTTATGTAAACTTCAGTAAGATAAAGAAGGTTAAATAACTTAAATATGTTAAACTAATGCTTTGAAGCATTTCATTAGCGATTGCTGAATGTATATATACAAGAAAGTCGACTACATACCTAAATATAGGATTACGGATTTCTTCTGCATGCACTGCCGTTATGCCGCCATGGCTTTATGTTAATTTCAGTGCGTGAAAGAAGCTTTATTAACTTAATTATGTTAAACTATTGATTTGAAGCATTTCGATATCGACTGCTAAATGAGTATATACAACAAAATCGACTTTATACCTAAATATAAGATTACGGAATTCTTCCAAATGCACTGCCGTTATACCGTTATGGCTTTATGTAAACTTCAGTAAGATAAAGAAGTTAATTAATTTAAATATGTTAAACTAATCATTTGAAGCATTTCGTTATCGATTGCTAATGTGTATATACAAGAAAATCGACTTTATACCTAAATATAAGATAACGGAATTCTTCTAAATGCACTGCCGTTATGCCGCTTTATATCAACTTCAATAAGTTACAGAAGGTTAATTAATTTAAATATGTTAAACTAATGATTTGAAGCATTTCGATATCGATTGCTAAATGAGCATAAACAACAAAATCGACTTTTTACCTAAATATAAGATTACGGAATTCTTCCAAATGCACGGCCGTTATACCGTTAAGGCTTTTTGTTAACTTCAGTGCGTTAAAGAAACTTTATTTACTTAAATTTGTTAAACTAATGATTTTAAGCATTTCGTTATCGATTTTATAACTAAATATAAGATTACGGAATTCTTCTAAATGCACTGCCGTTATGCCGCCATGGTTATATATCAACTTCAATACGTTAAAGAAGGTTAATTTACTTAAATATGTTAAACTAATGATTTGAAGCATTTCGATATCGCTTGCTAAATGAGTATATGCAACAAAATCGACTTCTTACCTAAATATAAGTTTACGGAATTCTCCCAAATGCACTGCCGTTATACCGTTTTGGCTTTATGTTAACTTCAGTAAGATAAAGAAGGTTAATTAACTTTAATATGTTAAACTAATGATTTAAAGCATTTCGCTATCGATTGCTAAATGTGTATATACAAGAAAGTCGAATTTGTACCTAAATATAAGATTACTGAATTCTTCCAAATGCACTGCCGTTATGCCGCCATGGCCTTATGCCAACTTCCGTTCGTTAAAGAAGGTTTATTAACTTAAATATGTTAAGCTAATGATTTGAAGCATTTCGATATCGATTGCTAAATGAGTAAATACAACAAAATCGGCTTTATACCTAAATATAAGATTACGGAATTCTTCCTAAAGCACTGCCGTTATGCCGCTACGGCTTTGTGTTAACTTCAGTTCGTTAAAGAAGGTTTATTAACTTAAATATATTAAACAAGTTATTTGAAGCATATACAAGAAAATCGACTTTATACCTAAATATAAGATTACGGAATTCTTCTAAATGCACTGCCGTTATGCCGCCATGGCTCCATATCAACTTTAATACGATAAAGAAGGTTAATTAACTTAAATATATTAAACTAATGAATTGAAGCATTTCGATATCGATTGCTTAATGAGTATGTACAACAAAATCGACTGTATACCTAAACATAAGCTTACGGAATTCTTCCAAATGCATTGCCGTTATACCGCCATGGCTTTATGTAAACTTCAGTAAGATAAAGAAGGTTAATTAACTTAAATATGTCAAACTAATGATTTGAAGCATTTCGTTATCGATTGCTAATGTGTCTATACAAGAAAATCGACTTTATACCTAAATATAAGATTACGGAATTCTTCTAGATGCACTGCCGTTATGCCGCCATGACTTTATGCCAACTTCCGTTCTTTAAAGAAGGGTTATTAACTTAAATATGTTAAACTAATGATTTGAAGCATTTCGATATCTATTGCTTAATGTGTATATGCAAGAAAATCGACTTTATGCCTAAATATAAAATTATAACATTACGGAATTCTTCTAAATGCACTGCCGTTATGGCTTTATGTTAACTTCAGTTCGTTAAAGAAGGTTAATTAACTTAAATATGTTAAACTTATGACTTGAATCATTTCGATATCGATTGCTTAATGTGTATATACAAGAAAGTCGACTTTATACCTAAATATAAGATAACGGAATTCTTCTACATGCACTGCCGTTATGCCACCATGGCTTTATGCCAACTCCAGTTCGTTAAAGAAAGTTTATTAACTTAAATATGTTAAACTAATGAGTTGGATCATCTCAATATCGATTGCTGAAGGTGTATATACAACAAAATCGACTATATACCTAAATATAAGATTACGGAATTCTTCTGCATGCACTGCCGTTTAGCCGCAATGGCTTTATGTTAACTTCAGTGCGTAAAAGAAGCTTTATTAACTTAAATATGTTAAACTAATGAATCGAAGCATTTCGATATCGATTGCTTAATGAGTATATACAACAAAATCGACTTTTTACCTAAATATAAGTTTACGGAATTCTTTCAAATGCACGGCACAGCATTTCGATATCGATTCCTATATGAGTGTATACAACAAAATCGACTTTATCCCTAATATAAGTTTACGGAATTCTTCCAAATGTACTGCCGTTATACCGTTATGGCTTTATGTAAACTTCAGTAAAATAAGGAAGGTTAAATAACTTAAATATGTTAAACTAATGATTTGAAGCATATCGTTATCGATTGCTAAATGTATATATACAAGAAAATCGACTATATACCTAAATATAAGATTACGAAATTCTTCTGCATGCACTGCCGTTATGCCGCCATGGCTTTATGTTAACTTCAGTGCGAAAAAGAAGCTTTATTAACTTAAATATGTTAAACTAATGATTTGAAGCATTTAATTAGCGATTGCTAAATGTGTATATACAAGAAAATCGACTTTATACCTAAATAAAAGATTACGGAATTCTTCAACATGCACTGCCGTTACGCCGCCATGGCTATATGCCGACTTCAGATCGTTAAAGAAGGTTTACACTTAAATATTTTAAGCTTATGATTTGAAGCATCTCGATATCGATTGTTAAATGTGTATATACAAGAAAATCGACTATATACCTAAATATAAGATAACGGAATTCTTCTGCATGCACTGCCGTTATGCCGCCATGGCTTTATGTTAACTTCAGTGCGTAAAAGAAGCTTTATTAACTTAAATATGTTAAACTAATGATTTGACGCATTTAATTAGCGATTGCTAAATGTGTAGATACAAGAAAATCGACTATATACCTAAATATAAGATAACGGAATTCTTTTGCATGCACTGCCGTTATGCCGCCATGGCTTTATGTTAACTTCAGTGCGAAAAAGAAGCTTTATTAACTTAAATATGTTAAACTAATGAATTAAAGCATTTCGATGTCGATTGCTAAATGAGTATATACAACAAAATCGACTGTATACCTAAATATAAGATTACGGAATTCTTCCAAATGCACTGCCGTTATACCCTTATGGCTTTATGTAAACTTCAGTAAGATAAAGAAGGTTAAATAACTTAAATATGTTAAACTAATGATTTGAAGCATTTAATTAGCGTTTGCTAAATGTGTATATACAAAAAATTCGACTTTATACCTAAATACAAGATTACGGAATTCTTCTAAATGCACTGCCGGTATTTCGCCATGGCTTTATATCAACTTCAATACGTTAAAGAAGGTTAATTAGCTTAAATATGTTAAACTAATGATTTGAAGCATTTCGATATCGCTTGCTAAGTGATTATATACAACAAAATCGACTTTTTACCCAAATATAAATTTACGGAATTCTTCCAAATGCACGGCCGTTATACCGTTAAGGCTTTATGTAAACTTCAGTAAGATAAAGAAGGTTAATTAACTTAAATATGCTAAACCTGTTACTTGAAGCATTTCGATATCGATTGCAAAATGTGTATATACAAGAAAATTGACTTTATGCCTAAATACGGAATTCTTCCAAATGCCCTACCCTTATGACTTTATGTCAACTTCAGTTCGCTAAAGGAGGTTTATTAATTTAAATATGTTAAACCAGTTATCTGAAGTATTTCGATATCGATTGCAAAATGTATATATACAAGAAAATCGACTTTATACCAAAAAATAAAATTACGGAATTCTTCCATCTGTACTGTCGTTATGCCGCCATGGCTTTATATCACCTTCAATACGTTAAAGAAGGTTATTTATTTTAAATATGTTAAACTAATGGTTTGAAGCATTTCGATATCGATTGCTAAATGTGTAAATACAAGAAAATCGACTTATATCTAAATATAAAGTTATAATATTTCGGAATTCTTCTAAATGCACTGCCGTTATACCGTTAAGGCTTTATGTAGACTTCAGTAAGCTAAAAAATGTTTATTAACTTAAATATGTTAAACTAATGATTTGAAGCATTTCGATATCGACAGCTAAATGTGTATATAAAAGAAAATCGACTTTATACCTAAATAAAAGATTACGGAATTCTTTTACATGCACTGCCGTTATGCCGCCATGACTATATGCCGACTTCAGATCGTTAAAGAAGGTTTACACTTAAATATGTTAAGCTTATGAGTTGAAGCATCTCGATATCGATTGCTAAATGTGTATATACAACAAAATCGACGTTATACCTAAATATAAGGTTACGGAATTCTTCCAAATGCACTGCCGTTATACCGTTATGGCTTTATGTAAACTTCAGTAAGATAAAAAAGTTAATTAACTTAAATTTGTTAAACTCATGATATGAAGAATTTCGCTATCGATTGCTAAATGTGTATATACAAAAAAATCCACTGTATACCTAAATATAAGATTACTGAATTCTTCCAAATGCACTGCCGTTATGCCGCCATGACCTTATGCCAACTTCCGTTCGTTAAAGAAGGTTTATTAACTTAAATATGTTAAACTAATGAGTAGAAGCATTTCGGTATCGCTTGCTAAATGTGTATATACTACAGATTCGACTTTATACTTAAATATAAGATTACAGAATTCTTCCAAATGTACTGCCGTAATGCCGTTAAGGCTTTTGTAGACTTCAGTAAGATAAAAAAAGTTTACTAACTTAAATATGTTAAACTAATGGTTTGAAGCATTTCGCTATCGATTGCTAATTGTGTATATACAAGAAAATCGACTTTATACCTAAATATAAGATTACGGAATTATTCTACATGCATTGCCGTTATGCCGTTATGGATTTATGTTCAGTTCGTTAAAGAAGGTTTATTAACTAAAATATGTTAACCTTTATGTCAACAGAGCGTTACCCGGGTAACTTTTTTGCCTTTAAAGTGCCATATCTCTGGATCCGTAAGTCCGATCAACTTGAAATTTCATGATTGCCTAGTCTGAAGGGTTTTTCGTATTGTGGTTAAATCTGAGCCGGACTGGACCACCTGGAACTGAGATATGACCAAAAACTAACAACTATACAACTATCCCTTACGTCAACAGAGAGCATACCCGGGTAACACATTGAATTTTCAAGCAACAATACTGAAAAAAGCGAAAAAATACATTTTGTTTTTTTAAATTCATTAATTTTTATTTAATTTATTAATAATAATATTATATAATTTGACAATAAATTGAAAAAAATTGAAAATTAAAATAATTTTATTACTATTTATTGGCAATTCAGGCAGCGCGGCATATCCTTTGAGTGCTCTGAACAAATGGGCTTGCCGCAGAATGAGCATGCTTTTCGAGTCTGGCGTCTTCTGGGACATAAGTAGCAGGAACCCTTCAACTTTAGTCGACCAGTGTTGTCCCGCTCCTCTGCATCTGGTGGTGCCGTTTCCAGTCGCAAAGGTGCACCAGTTATAGCTTCTATTGCGTTGCGCGTTGAGAAAATTTTAGATATTTGCGGATTGGTGCACCTGACATCTACCTCCGCACGGGCCAGTTGCTCGCTGAGATTGTGCAGAAATTCCCTGCGCCGTGCTGTTGACACCTTCATGTGTGGATTTTTCTCCATGTAAATAATATATGCGGCAAAGGCTGCGACATCCACGATATTATAAAAAAACGCCAAAGGCCATCTATTTGTACGCCGTTTGGTGGAATACTCAGCAAGACATTTGTCCATATTGTCAACACCACCTTTGTACTTGTTGTAATCCATTATCATAGCTGGTTTACGTCTAGGACCAACAATTTGCGTATCATAGTGCATTGTAGATAGAAGCACAACAGCTTTGTTCTTTTTAGGAACATATGAGCACATGACAACGCTCTCACTGAATGCAAATATGGTGGATTCTGGTTGGCGCCCTTTTGCAATGGACAATTGTTTTGGCACAAATCTGCGGCGCTTATTGACTGTGCCCAGTATGGACAATTTGTGATCGTTCATCAATTGTTTTGCTAAGTTGTGTGTTGTGAAAAAGTTGTCACAAACAGTGTTGCGTCCACTTCCACGCAACATGCCCACGCACAAGTCTTTGACCACTCTTTCACCCACATTTGCCTCACGTTCGCCGGACGCTGCCTTTCCTGTGTAGATTTGGCCTTTGAGTGGATACGACGTAATCGAGTCGCACATCCACCACACTTTTATGCCGTATTTGGCTGGCTTTGATGGAATATATTGCGTAAAGCCAGTTCCTCCGCGGAACGGGTACAGCTGCTCATCAATTGTCACGTTGGCTGACGCGGTGTAATATTTTCGTAAATTGCTATTCAGCATCACAAATATGTCACTGTGTATATATCAACAGTGTGGTGTTTTGTGGTTGTGTGCCACTCCAAATTGTCTGATCACTGCTTGTGTAACTAGCAGAATTTCCTAGTTCCACTGGCTCTTCATCTATATCATCGTCACTATTATACTCTGGATTGTATTCAGGCGGCTGTACGTCTTCCACATCAGAGTCCGCTGAATTTATAACAGACTCATTGTCGTTTTCATTTTCAAATGTCATCGGCTCTTCATCGCTATCTGGACACCCATACTCCTCTCTTCTCTCCCAGATATTTTCATGAGATTCATATTCAAATTCAGGCTCTAACCAACCTCCATCTGCCATTTTGTAATTATTTTTGCACAACACAATCTTTACTTTTTACCGCGGTTGTAAAATAGAACTCAGCTCTGGTTGCCCAGAGCTCCTTTATTTATATCCTAATTCATGTATGCACCACATGCTGAATGCATACACACATCTTAACACTAATCTACTGTACATACCGATAGTATGTACACATATTTTAAGCATAAGTGTTTTCAAGGGCAAACACAATGGTCTATTGTTAGTTTAAGGTCATTTGCGATCTTCAGGGTAAATATAATTGTTTTTTAGCTATTATTCGTTTAGGATCATTTGCGGTCTCAAGGGCAAACAATCCTTTACATTGCATACATTAAATACCAAGGTCACTAATCAATATACCCGAAATGAACATTTATTGCATTGTTGATAGAAAAGGGTATTTGTAAATACATATCTACGTTTAAGACTAGATTCGTATGCGCCGGCGATAATGAACATAAATATTTGAAAAATGATATTTGTATCCTTACAAAAATATGTTCTTTACAATTATAACGGTTCAGAAATCTGAAAAAAAAACTCCTTTTCACCTTACGCTACACTAATCTTCATACAAAATGTATGGTGTTACCCGGGTATGCTGTCTGTTGACGTGCGTATGTAAAATTCTCTGTTGACATAAAGGTTAAACCAGTTATTTGAAGCATTTCGATATCGATTGCTTAATGCATATATACAAGAAAATCGACTTTATACCTAAATATAAGACTACGGAATTCTTCCAAAAGTGCTGTCGTTATGCCGCCATGGCTTTATATCGACTTCAATACGTTAAAGAAGATTAATTAACTTAAATTTGGTAAACTAATGATTTGAAGCATTTCGATATCGCTTGCTAAATGAGTATATAAAAAAAATCGAATTTATATCTAAACATAAGATTACGGAATACTTCCAAATGTACTGTCGTTATGCCGCCATAGCTTTATATCACCTTCAATACGTTAAAGAAGGTTAATTATTTTAAATATGTTAAACTAATGGTTTGAGGCATTTCGATATCGATTGCTAAATGTGTAAATACAAGAAAATCGACTTTATACCTAAATATAAAATTATAACATTACGGAATTCTTCTAAATGCACTGCCGTTATACCGTTTAGGCTTTATGTAGACTTCAGTAAGCTAAAAAATGTTTATTAACTTAATATGTTAAAATAATGATTTGAAGCATTTAGATATCGATTGCTAAATGTGTATATACAAGAAAATCGACTTTATACCGAAATATAAGATTACGGAATTCTTCTATATGCATTGCCGTTATGCCGTCATGGCTATATGCAAACTTCAGATCGTTAAAGAAGGTTTATTAACTTAAATATGTTAAACTAATGAGTTGAACCATCTCGATATCGATTGCTAAATGTGTATATACAACAAAATCGACTTTATTCCTAAATATAAGATTACGGAATTCTTCCAAATGCACTGCCGTTATACCGTTATGGCTTTATGTAAACATCAGTAAGATAAATAAGGTTAATTAACTTAAATATGTTAAACTAATGATTTGAAGCATTTCGTTATCGATTGCTTAATGTGTATATACAAGAAAATCGACTTTATATCTAAATATAAGATTACGGAATTCTTCTAAATGCACCGCCGTTATGGCTTTATGTTAACTTCAGTTCGTTAAAGAAGGTTTATTAACTTAAATATGTTAAACCAGTTATTTGAAACATTTCGATATCGATTGCTAAATGCGTATATACAACAGAATCGACTTTATATCTAAATATAAGATTAGGGTAATTCTTCTAAATGCACTGCCGATATGCCGTTAAGGCTTTTGTTGACTTCAGTAAGATAAAGAGGGTTAATTAACTTAAATATGTTAAACTAATGATTTGAAGCATTTCGTTATCGATTGCTAAATGAGTATATACAAAAAAATCGACTTTATACCTAAATATAAGATAACGGAATTCTTCTAAATGCACTGCGGTTTTGCCGTTATGTCTTTATGTTAACTTTAGTTCGTTAAAGAAGTTTAATTAACTTAAATATGTTAAACTAATGATTTGAAGCATTTCGTTATCGATTGCTAAATGAGTATATACACAAAAATCGACTTTATACCTAAATAGAAGTTTACGGAATTCTTCCAGATTCACTGTCGTTATGCCGCCATGGCTTTTTATTACCTTCATTACGTTAAAGAAGGTTTATTAACTTAAGTATGTTAAACCAGTCATTTGAAGCATTTCGATATCGATTGCTAAATGCGTATATACAACAAAATCGACTTTATACCTAATTATAAGAAAACGGAATTCTTCTAAATGCACTGCCGTTATGCCGTTAAGGCTTTTGTAGACTTTTGTAGACTTCAGTAAGATAAAGAGCTTTTGTAGACTTCAGTAAGATAAAGAGGGTTAATTAACTTAAATATGTTAAACTAATGATTTGAAGCATTTCGATATGGAGTGCTAAATGAGTATATACAAAAAATCGACTTTATTCCTAAATATAAGATTACGGAATTCTTCTAAATGCACTGCCGTTATGCCGTTAAGGCTTTTGTAGACTTCAGTTAGATAAAGAGGGTAAATTATCTTAGATATGTAAAACTCATGATTTGAAGCATTTCGATGTCGATTGCTAAATGCGTATATATACAAAAAAATCCTCTTAATACTTAAATATATAAGATTACGGAACTCTTCCAAATGCATTGCCGTTATGCCGTTAAGGCTTTTAAAAACTTCAGTAAAAAAAGAGGATTATTTTACTTAAATATGTTAAACTAATGATTTGAAGCATTTCGATAGCGATCGCTAAATGTGTATATACAAGAAAATCGACTTTATACCTAAGTATAAGATTACGGAATTCTTCCAAATGTACTGTCGTTATGCCGCCATGGCTTTGTATCACCATCAATACGTTAAAGAAGGTTTATTAACTTAAATATGTTAAACTAATGATTTGAAGCATTTCGATGTCGATTGCTAAATGCGTGTTTGCAACAAAATCGACTTAATACTTAAATATAAGATTACGGAATTCTTCCAAATGTACTGTCGTTATGCCGCCATGGCTTTGTATCACCATCAATACGTTAAAGAAGGTTTATTAACTGAAATATGTTAAACTAATGATTTGAAGCATTTCGATATCGATTGCTAAATGCGTATATACAACAAAATCGACTTAATACTTAAATATAAGATTACGGAACTCTTCCAAATGCATTGCCGTTATACCGTTAAGGCTTTATGTAGACTTCAGTAAGCTAAAAAATGTTTATTTACTTAATATGTCAAACTAATAATTAGAAGCATTTCGATATCGATATCTAAATGTGTATATAAAAGAAAATCGTCTTTATACCTAAATAAAAGATTACGGAATTCTTCAACATGCACTGCCGTAATGCCGCCGTGGCTATAAACCAACTTCAGATCGTTAAAGAAGGTTTATTAACTTAAATATGTTAAGCTAATGAGTTGAAGCATCTCGATATCGATTGTTTAATGTGTATATACAACAAAATCGACTTTATACCTAAACATAAGATAACGGAATTCTTCTAAATGCACTGCCGTTATGCCGCCATGGCTTTATATGAACTTCAATACGTTAAAGAAGGTTAATTAACTTAAATATGTTAAACTATTGATTTGAAGCATTTCAATATCGCTTGCTAAATGTGTATATACAAGAAAATCGAATTTATATCTAAACATAAGATTACGGAATACTTCCAAATGTACTGTCGTTATGCCGCCATGGCTTTGTATCACCTTCAATACGTTAAAGAAGGTTTATTAACTTAAATATGTTAAACTAATGAGTTGAGGCATTTCAATATCGATTGCTAAATGAGTATATACAACAAAATCGACTTTATACCTAAATATAAGATTACGGAATTCTTCTAAATGCACTGCCGTTATGCCGCTTTATATCAACTTCGATACGTTAAAGAAGGTTAATTAACTTAAATATGTTAAACTATTGATTTGAAGCATTTCGATATCGCTGGCTAAATGTGCATATACAAGAAAATCGAATTTATACCTAAACATAAGATAACGAAATTCTTTTAAATGCACTGCCGTTATGCCGTTAAGGCTTTATGCAGACTTCAGTAAGATAGAGAGGGTTAATTAACTTAAATATGTTAAACTAATGATTTGAAGCATTTCGGTATCGATTGCTTAATATGTAAATACAAGAAAAACGACTTTATACCTAAATAGAAGATTATGGAATTCTTCTGAATGCACTGCTGTTATACCGTTAAGGCTTAATGTAGACTTCAGTACGTTAAAGAACGTTTATTAACTTAAATATGTTAAACTTATGATTTTAAGCATTTCGATATCGATTGCTTAATGTGTATATACAAGAAAAGCGACTTTATACCTAAATATAAGATAACGGAATTCTTCTACATGCATTGCCGTTATGCCGCCATGGCTTAATGCCAATTTCAGTTCGTTAAAGAAGGTATATTAACTTAAATATGTTAAACTAATGATTTGAAGCATTTCGATATTGATTGCTAAATGTGTGTATACAAGAAAATCGACTTTATACCTAAATATAAGCTAACGGAATTCTTCTAACTGCACTGCCGTTATGCCGTTGTGGCTTTATGTTAACTTCAGTTCGTTAAAGAAGGTTTATTAACTTAAATATGTTAAACCAGTTATTTGAAGCATTTCGATATCGATTGCTAAATGTGTAAATACAAGAAAATCTTCTTTATACTTAAATATAAGATAACGGAATTCTTCTAAATGCACTGCCGTTATGCTGTTATAGCTTTATGTTAACTTCAGTTCGTTAAAGAAGGTTTATTAACTTAAATATGTTAAACCAGTTATTTGAAGCATTTCGATATCGATTGCTAAATGCGTATATACAACAAAATCGACTTTATACCTAACTATAAGATAACGGAATTCTTCTAAATGCACTGCCGTTATGCCGTTAAGGCTTTTGTAGACTTCAGTAAGATAAAGAGGGTTAATTAACTTAAATATGTTAAACTAATGATTTGAAGCATTTCGACATGGAGTGCTATACAAGAAAATCGTCTTTATACATTAATATAGGATAACGGAATTCTTCTAAATGCACTGCCGTTATGCCGTTATGGATTTATGTTCAGTTCGTTAAAGAAGGTTTATTAACTTAAATATGTTAAACCAGCATTTCGATATCGATTGCTTAATGCATATATACAAGAAAATCGACTTTATACCTGAATATAAGTCTACGGAATTCTTCCAAATGTACTGTCGTTATGCCGCCATGGCTTTATATCAACTTCAATACGTTAAAGAAGATTAACTAACTTAAATTTGGTAAAGTAATGATTTGAAGCATTTCGATATCGCTTGCTAAATGTGTATATAAAAGAAAATCGAATTTATATCTAAACATAAGATTACGGAATACTTCCAAATGTACTGTCGTTATGCCGCCATGGCTTTATATCACCTTCATTACGTTAAAGAAGGCTAATTAACTTTAATATGTTTAACTAATGATTTGAAGCATCTCGATATCGATTGCTAAATATGTATATACAAGAAAATCGGCTTTATACCTAAATACAAGCTAACGGAATTTTTCTACATGCACTGCCGTTATGCTGCCATGGCTTTATGCCAACTTCAGTTCGTTAAAGAAAGTTTATTAACTTAAATATGTTAAACTAATGAGTTGAAGCATCTCGATATCGATTGCTAAATGTGTTTATATACAACATCGACTTTATACCTAAATATAAGTTTACGGAATTCTTCCAAACGCACTGCCGTTATACCGTTATGGCTTTATGTAAACTTCAGTAAGATAAATAAGGTTAATCAATTTAAAATATGTTAAACTTATGATTTGAAGCATTTCGATATCGATTGCTTAATGTGTATATACAAGAAAATCGACTTTATACCTAACTATAAGATAACGGAGTTCTTCTAAATGCACTGCCGTTATGGCTTTATGTTAACTTCAGTTCGTTAAAGAAGGTTTATTAACTTAAATATGTTAAAACAGTTATTTGAAACATTTCGATATCGATTGCTAAATGCGTATATACAACAAAATCGACTTTATACCTAAATATAAGATTACGGAATTCTTCTAAATGCACTGCCGTTATGCCGTTAAGGTTTTTGTAGACTTCAGTAAGATAAAGAGGGTTAATTAACTTAAATATGTTAAACTAATGATTTGAAGCATTTCGATATGGATTGCTAAATGAGTATATACAAAAAAATCGACTTTATACCTAAATATAAGACTACGGAATTCTTCCAAATGCACTGTCGTTATGCCATTAAGGCTTTTGTAGGCTTCAGTAAGATAAAGAGGGTTAATTAACTTAAATATGTTAAACTAATGATTTGAAGCATTTCGATATCGATTGCGAAATTTATATATACAAGAAAATCGAATTCATACCAAAATATAAGATTACGTAGTTCTTACAAATGCACTGCCGTTATGGCTCTATGTCAACTTCAGTTCGCTAAAGGAGGTTCATTAACTTAAATATGTTAAACTAATGAGTGGAAGTATCTCGATATCGATTGCTAAATGTGTTTATACAACAAAATCGACTTTATACCTAAATATAAGATTACGGAACTTTTCCCAAAATGCACTGCCGTTATGCCGTTAAGGCTTTTGTAGACTTCAGTAAGATAAAAAGGGTAAATTATCTTAAATATGTTAAACAAATGATTTGAAGCATTTCGATATCGATTGCTAAATGTGTATATACAAGAAAATCGACTTTATACCTAAATATAAGATTACGGAATTCTTCTACATGCACTGCCGTTATGCCGCCATGGCTTTATGCCAACTTCAGTTCGTTAAAGAAGGTTTATTAACTTAAATATGTTAAACTAATGAGTTGAAGCATCTCGATATCGATAGCTAAATGTGTATATACAACAAAATCGACTTTATACCTAAATATAAGATTAGGGAAATTCTTCCAAATGTACTGTCGTTATGCCGAATTGGCTTTGTATCACCATCAATACGCTAAAGAAGGTTTATTAACTTAAATATGTTACACTAATGATTTGAAGCATTTCGATATCGATTGCTAAATGAGTATATACAAGAAAATCGAATTCATACCCAAATATAGGATTACGTAATTCTTCCAAATGCACTGCCTTTATGGCTTTATGTCAACTTCAGTTCGCTAAAGGAGGTTTATTAACTTAAATATGTTAAACCAGTTATCTGAAGCACTTCGATATCGATTGCTAAATGTGTAAATACAAGAAAATCGACTTTATACCTAAATATAAAATTATAACATTACGGAATTCTTCTAAATGCTCTGCCGTTATGCCGCCATGGCTTTATATCAACTGCAATACGTTAAAGAAGGTTAATTAACTTAAATATGTTAAACAAATGATTTGAAGCATTTCTATATCGATTGCTAATGTGTATGTACAAGAAAATCGACTTTATACATAAATATAAGGTTACGGAATTCTTCTAAATGCACTGCCGTTATGCCGCCATGGCTTTATATCAACTGCAATACGTTTAAAAATGTTTATTAACTTAATATGTTAAACTAATGATTTGAAGCATTTCGATATCGATATCTAAATGTGTATATATAAGAAAATCCACTTTATACCTAAATAAAAGATTACGGAATTCTTCTACATGCACTGCCGTAATGCCGCCGTGGCTATATACCAACTTCAGTTCGTTAAAGAAGGTTTATTAACTTAAATATGTTAAACTAATGAGTTAAAGCATCTCGATATCGATAGCTAAATGTGTATATACAGCAAAATCGACTTTATACCTAAATATAAGATTACGGAATTCTTCTAAATGCACTGCTGTTATGCCGCCATGGCTTTATATTAACTTCAATAAGTTAAAGAAGGTTAATTAACTTAAATATGTTAAACTATTGATTTGAAGCATTTCGATATCGCTTGCTAAATGTGTATATACAAGAAAATCCACTTTATACCTAAATATAAGATTACGGAATTCTTCCAAATGTACTGTCGTTACGCCACCATGGTTTTCTATCACCTTCAATACGTTAAAGAAGGTTAAGTATTCTAAATATGTTAAACTAATGATTTGAAGCATTTCGATATCGATTGCTTAATATGTAAATACAAGAAAATCGACTTTATACCTAAATAGAAGATTACGGAATTCTTCTGAATGCACTGCTGTTATACCGTTAAGGCTTAATGTAGACTTCAGTACGTTAAAGAACGTTTATTAACTTAAATATGTTAAACTAATGGCTTGAAGCATTTCGATATCGATTGCTAAATGTGTAAATACAAGAAAATCGACTTTATACCTAAATATAAAATTATAACATTACGGAATTCTTCTAAATGCACTGCCGTTATGCCGCCATGGTTTTATATCAACTTCAATACGTTAAAGAACGTTAATAAACTTAAATATGTTAAACAAATGATTTGAAGCATTTCGATATCGATTGCTAAATGTGAATATACAAGAAAATCGACTACATACCTAAATATAAGATAACGGAGTTCTTCTCAATGCACTGCCGTTATACCGTTAAGGCTTTATGTAGACTTCAGTAAGCTAAAAAATGATTATTAACTTAATATTTTAAACTAATGATTTGAAGCATTTCGATATCGATTGCTTAATGTGTATATACAACAAAATCGACTTTACACCTAAATATAAGATTACGGAATTCTTATAAATGCACTGCCGTTATGCCGCCATGGCTTTATATCAACTTCAATACGTTAAAGAAGGTTAATTAACTTAAGTATGTTAAACTATTGATTTGAAGCATTTCGATATCGCTTGCTAAATTTTTATATACAAGAAAATCGAATTTATACCTAAATATAAGATAACGGAATTCTTTTAAATGCACTGCCGTTATGCCGTTAAGACTTTATGCAGACTTCAGTAAGATAGAGGGGGTTAATTAACTTAAATATGTTAAACTATTGATTTTAAGCATTTCGATATCGATTGCTTAATATGTAAATACAAGCAAACCGACTTTATACCTAAATAGAAGATTACGAAATTCTTCTGAATGCATTGCTGTTATACCGTTAAGGCTTAATGTAGACTTCAGTACGTTAAAGAACGTTTATTAACTTAAATATGTTAAACTTATGATTTGAAGCATTTCGATATCGATTGCTAAATGAGCATGAACAAGAAAATCGACTTTATACCTAAATATAAGATTATAACATTACGGAATTCTTCTAAATGCACTGCCGTTATACCGTTAAGGCTTTATGTAGACTTCAGTAAGCTAAAAAATGTTTATCAACTTAATATGTTAAACAAATGATTTGAAGCATTTCGATATCCATAGCTAAATGCGTATATACAACAAAATCGACTTTATACCTAAATATAAGATTACGGAATTCTTCTACATCCACTGCCGTTATGCCAACTTCCGTTCGTTAAGAAAGTTTATTAACTTAAATATGTTAAACTAATGATTTGAAGCATTTCGAGATCGATTGCTAAATGTGTATATACAAGAAAATCAACTTTGTACTTAGATATAAGTTTACGGAATTCTTCCAAATGCACCGCCGTTATACCGTTATGGCTTTATGTAAACCTCAGTAAGATAAAGAAGGTTAATTAACTTAAATATGTTAACTTAAATATGTTAAACTAATGATTTGAAGCATTTCGTTATCGATTGCTAAATACGTATATACAAAAAAATCGACTTATTACCTAAATATAAGATTACGGAACTCTTCCAAATGCATTGCCGTTATGCCGTTATGGCTTTTGTAGACTACAGTAAGATAAAGAGGATTAATTTACTTAAATATGTTAAACTAATGATTTGAGGCATTTCAATATCGATTGCTAAATGTGTAAATAAAAGAAATTCGAATGTATACTTAAATTAAAGATTACATAATTCTTCTACATGCGCTGTCGTTATGCCGCCATGGCTTTATATCACCTTCATTACATTAAAGAAAGTTAATTAACGTAAATATATACCGTTAAGGCTTTGTGTAGACTTTAGTAAGCTAAAAAAAGTTTATTAACTTAAATATGTTAAACTAATGATTTGAAGCTTCTCGATATCGATTGCTAAATGTGTATATACAACAAAATCGAATTTATACCTAAATATAAGATTACGGAATTCTTCTACATCCACTGCCGTTATGCCAACTTCAGATCGGTCAAGAAGGTTAATTAACTTAAATATGTTAAACTAATGAATTGAAGCATCTCGATATCGATTGCTAAATGTGTATATACAACAAAATCGACTTTATACCTAAATATAAGATTACGGAATTCTTCCAAATGCACTGCCGTTATACCGTTATGGCTTTCTGTAAACTTCAGTAGGATAAAGAAGGTTAATTAACTTAAATATGTTAAACTAATAATTTGAAGCATTTCGATATCGCTTGCTAAATGTGTATATACAAGAAAATCGAATTTATACCTTAATATAAGATTACGGAATTCTTCTAAATGCACTGCCGTTATGCTGCCATGGCTTTATATCAACTTCAATACGATAAAGAAGGTTAATTAACTTAAATATAATAAACTAATGATTTGAAGCATTTCGTTATCGATTGCTAAATACATATATACAGCAAAATCGCAAATTCTTCTAAATGCACTGCCGTTATGCCGTTAAGGCTTTTGTAGACTTCAGTAAGATAAAGAGATTAAATTATCTTAAATATGTTAAACTTATGATTTGAAGCATTTCGATGTCGATTGCTAAATGCGCATATACAACAAAATCGACTTAATACCTAAATATAAGATTACGGAACTCTTCCAAATGCACTCCCGTTATGCCGTTAAGGCTTTTGAAAACTTCAGTAAGAAAAAGAGGATTATTTTACTTAAATATGTTAAACTAATGATTTGAAGCATTTCGATATCGATTGCTAAATGTGTATATACAAGAAAATCGACTTTATACCTAAATATAAGATTACGGAATTCTTCCAAATGTAATGTCGTTATGCCGCCATGGCTTTGTATCACCATCAATACGTTAAAGAAGGTGTATTAACTTAAATATGTTACACTAATGATTTGAAGCATTTCGATATCGATTGCGAAATGTATATATACAAGAAAATCGACTTTATACCTAAATATAAGATTACGGAATTCTCCGAAATGCACTGCCGTTATGGCTTTATGTAAACTTCAGTTCGCTAAAGGAGGTTTGTTAACTGAAACATGTTAAACCAGTTATCTGAAGCATTTCGATATCGATTGCGAAATGTATATATACAAGAAAATCGACTTTATACCTAAATATAAGATTACGGAATTCTCCCACAGTTACTGTCGTTAAGCCGCCATGGCTTTATATCACCTTCATTACGCTAAAGAAGGTTAATTACTTTAAATATGTTAAACTAATGGCTTGAAGCATTTCGATATCGATTGCTAAATGTGTAAATACAAGAAAATCGACTTTATACCTAAATATAAAATTATAACATTACGGAATTCTTCTAAATGCACTGCCGTTATGCCGCCATGGCTTTATATACACTTCAATACGTTAAAGGAGGTTAATTAACTTAAATATGTTAAATAAATGATTTGAAGCATTTCGATATCGATTGCTAAATGTGTATATACAAGAAAATCGAATTTATACCTAAATATAAGATAACGGAGTTCCTCTCAATGCACTGCCGTTATACCGTTAAGGCTTTATGTAGACTTCAGTAAGCTAAAAAATGTTTATTAACTTAATATGTTAAACTAATGATTTGAAGCATTTCGATATCGATATCTAAATGTGTATATAAAAGAAAATCGACTTTATACCTAAATAAAAGATTACGGAATTCTTCTACATGCACTGCTGTAATGCCGCCGTGGCTATATACCAACTTCAGATCGTTAAAGAAGGTTTATTAACTTAAATATGTTAAGCTAATGAGTTGAAGCATCTCGATATCGATTGCTTAATGTGTATATGCAACAAAATCGACTACATACCTAAATATAAGAAAACGGAATTCTTCTACATGCACTGCCGTTATGCCGCCCTGGCTTTATGCCAACTTCAGTTCGTTAAAGAAGGTTTATTAACTTAAATATGTTAAACTAATGAGTTGAGGCATCTCGATATCGATTGCTAAATGTGTATATACAACAAAATCGACTTTATACCTAAATATATGAGTACGGAATTCTTCTAAATGCACTGCCGTTATGCCGCCATGGCTTTATATCAACTTCAATACGTTAAAGAAGGTTAATTAACTTAAATATGTTAAACTATTGATTTGAAGCAGTTCGATATCGCTTGCTAAATGTGTATATACAAGAAAATCGAATTTATACCTAAATATAAGATAACGGAGTTCTTCTCAATGCACTGCCGTTATGCCGTTAAGGCTTTATGCAGACTTCAGTAAGATAGAGAGGGTTAATTAACTTAAATATGTTAAACTTATGATTTTAAGCATTTCGATATCGATTGCGTAATGTGTATATAGAAGAAAATCGACTTTATACCTAAATATAAGATTACGGAATTCTTCCAAATGTACTGTCGTTATGCCACCATGGCTTTCTATCACCTTCAATACGTTAAAGAAGGTTAATTATTCTAAATATTTTAAACTAATGATTTGAAGCATTTCGATATCGATTGCTAAATGCGTATATACAAAAAAATCGACTTAATACCTAAATATAAGATTACGGAGCTCTTCCAAATGCACTGCCGTTATACCGTTATGGCTTTATGTAAACTTCAGTAAGATAAAGAAGGTTAATTAACTTAAATATGTTAAATTAATGACTTGAAGCATTTCGTTATCGATTGCTAAATACGTATATACAACAAAATCGACTTTATAACTAAATATAAGATTACGGAACTCTTCCAAATGCATTGCCGTTATGCCGTTATGGCTTTTGTAGACTACAGTAAGATAAAGAGGATTAGTTTATTTTAATATGTTAAACCAATGATTTGAGGCATTTCAATATGGATTGCTAAATGTGTAAATACAAGAAATTCGGCTGTATACTTAAATTAAAGATTACATAATTCTTCTACATGCACTTTCGTTATGCCGCCATGGCTTTTATCACCTTCATTACATTAAAGAAAGTTAATTAGCGTAAATATATACCGCTAAGGTTTTGTGTAGACTTCAGTATGCTAAAAAAAGTTTTTTAACTTAAATATGTTAAACTAATGATTTGAAGCCTTTCGATATCGATAGCTAAAGGTGTATATACAAGGAAATCGAATTTATACCTAAATATAAGATTACGGAATTCTTCCAAATGCACCGCCGTTATACCGTTATGGCTTTATGTAAACTTCAGTAGGATAAAGAAGGTTAAGTAACTTAAATATGTTAAACTAATGATTTGAAGCATTCTATATACAAGAAAATTTGAATTTATACCTAAATATAAGATAACGGAATTCTTCTAAATGCACTGCCGTTATACCTTTAAGGCTTTATGTAGACTTCAGTAAGCTAGAAAATGTTTATTAACTTAATATGTTAAACTAATGAGTTGAAGTATCTCGATATCGGTTGCTAAATGTGTTTATACAACAAAATCGACTTTATACCTAAATATAAGTTTACGGAAATCTTCCAAATGCACCGCCGTTATACCGTTATGGCTTTATGTAAACTTCAGTAAGATAAAGAAGGTTAATTAACTTAAATATGTTAACTTAAATATGTTAAACTAATGACTTGAAGCATTTCGTTATCGATTGCTAAATACGTATATACAACAAAATCAACTTTAAAACTAAATATAACATCACGGAACTCTTCCAAATGCATTGCCGTTATGTCGTTATGGCTTTTGTAGACTACAGTAAGATAAAGAGGATTAGTTTACTTAAATATGTTAAACTAATGATTTGAGGCATTTCAATATGGATTGCTAAATGTGTAAATACAAGAAATTCGGCTGTATACTTAAATTAAAGATTACATAATTCTTCTACATGCACTGTCGTTATGCCGCCATGGCTTTATATCACCTTCATTACATTAAAGAAAGTTAATTAACGTAAATATATACCGCTAAGGTTTTGTGTAGACTTCAGTATGCTAAAAAAAGTTTATTAACTTAAATATGTTAAACTAATGATTTGAAGCATTTCGATATCGATAGCTAAAGGTGTATATACAAGGAAATCGAATTTATACCTAAATATAAGATTACGGAATTCTTCTACATCCACTGCCGTTATGCCAACTTCAGATCGGTCAAGAAGGTTTATTAACTTAAATATGTTAAACTAATGAATTGAAGCATCTCGATATCGATTGCTAAATGTGTATATACAACAAAATCGACTTTACACCTAAATATAAGATTACGGAATTCTTCCAAATGCACTGCCGTTATACCGTTATGGCTTTATGTAAACTTCGGTAAGATAAAGAAGGTTAAATATTTTAAATATGTTAAACTAATGACTTGAAGCATTTCGATATCGATATCTAAATGTGTATATAAGAGAAAATCGACTTTGTACCTAAATAAAAGGGTACGGAATTCTTCTACATGCACTGCCGTAATGCCGCCGTGGCTATATGCCAAATTCAGATCGTTAAAGAAGGTTTATTAACTTAAATATGTTAAGCTAATGAGTTGAAGCATCTCGATATCGATTGCTAAATGAGTATATACAACAAAATCGACTTTATACTTAAATATAAGATAACGGAATTCTTGCAAATGCCCTGCCGTTATACCGTTATGGCTTTATGTAAAGTTCAGTAGGATAAAGAAGGTTAATTAACTGAAATATGTTAAACTAATGATTTGACGCATTCTATATACAAGAAAATCGAATTTATACATATATATAAGATAACGGAACTCTTCTAAATGCACTGCCGTTATACCTTTAAGGCTTTATGTAGACTTCAGTAAGCTAAAAAATGTTTATTAACTTAATATGTTAAACTAATGATTTGAAGCATTTCGATATCGATATCTAAATGTCTATATAAAAGAAAATCGACTTTATACCTAAATAAAAGATTACGGAAGTCTTCTACATGCACTGCCGTAATGCCGCCGTGGCTATATGCCAAATTCAGATCGTGAAAGAAGGTTTATTAACTTATATATGTTAAGCTAATGAGTTGAAGCATCTCGATATCGATTGCTTAATGTCTACATACAACAAAATCGAATTTATGCCTAAATATAAGATTACGGAATTCTTCCAAATGCACTGCCGTTATACCGTTATGGCTTTATGTAAACTTCAGTAAGATAAAGAAGGTTAATTAACTTAAATATGTTAAACTAATGATTTGAAGCATTTCGATATCGATAGCTAAAGGTGTATATACAAGAAAATCGAATTTATACCTAAATATAAGATTACGGAATTCTTCTACATCCACTGCCGTTATGCCAACTTGAGATCGGTCAAGAAAATTTATTAACTTAAATATGTTAAACTAATGAGTTGTAGAATCTCGATATCGATTGCTAAATGTGTTTATACAACAAAATCGACTTTGTATCTAAATATAAGATTACGGAATCCTTCCAAATGCACTGCCGTTATACCGTTATGGCTTTATGTAAACTTCAGTAAGATAAAGAAGGTTAAATAATTTAAATATGTTAAACTAATGACTTGAAGCATTTCGATATCGAGTGCTAAATGTGCAAATAAAAGAAAATCGACTTTATACCTAAATATAAGATTACGGAAGTCTTCTACATGCACTGCCGTAATGCCGCCGTGGCTATATGCAAAATTCAGATCGTTAAAGAAGGTTTATTAACCTAAATATGTTAAGCTAATGAGTTGAAGCATCTCTATATCGATTGCTTAATGTGTACATACAACAAAATCGAATTTATGCCTAAATGTAAGATTACGGATTTCTTCCAAATGCACTGCCGTTATACCGTTACGGCTTTATGTAAACTTCAGTAAGAAAAAGAAGGTTAATTAACTTAAATATGTTAAACTAATGATTTGAAGCATTTCGTTATCGATTGCTTAATGTGTATATAAAAGAAAATCGTCTTTATACCTAAATATAAGATTACGGAATTCTTCTAAATGCACTGCCGTTACGCCGCCATGGCTTTATATCAACTTCAATACGATAAAGAAGGTTAACTAACTTAAATATGTTAAACTAATGATTTGAAGCAATTCGATAGCGCTTGCTAAATGTGTATATACAAAAAAATCGAATTTATACCTAAATATAAGATAACGGAATTCTTCTAAATGCACTGCCGTTATACCGTTAAGGCTTTATGTAGACTTCAGTAAGATAGAGAGGGTTAATTTACTTAAATATGTTAAACTAATGATTTGAAGCATTTCGATATCGATTGCTAAATATGCAAATACAAGAAAATCGACTTTATACCTAAATAGAAAATTACGGAATTCTTCTGAATGCACTGCAGTTATACCGTTAAGGCTTTATGTAGACTTCAGTGCGTTAAAGAACGTTTATTAACTTAAATATGTTAAACTAGTGATTTGAAGCATTTCGATATCGATTGCTAAATGTGTATATACAAGAAAATCGACTTTATACCTAAATATAGGATAACGGAATTCTTCTACATGCACTGCCGTTATGCCGCCATGGCTTTATGCCAACTTCAGTTCGTTTAAGAAGGTTTACTAACTTAAATATGTTAAACTAATGAGTTGAAGCATCTCGATATCGATTGCTAAATGTGTATATACAACAAAATCGACTTTATACCTAAATATAAGTTTACGGAATTCTCCCAAATACACTGCCGTTATACCGTTATGGCTTTATGTAAACTTCAGTAAGATAAAGAAGGTTAATTAACTTAAATATGTTAACTTAAATATGTGAAACTAATGACTTAAAGCATTTCGTTATCGATTGTTAGTTACGTATATACAACAAAATCGACTTTATAACTAAATATGAGGTTAAGGAACTCTTTCAAATGCACTGCCGTTATGCCGCTTTTGTAGACTTCAGTAAGACAAAGAGGATTAATTAACTTAAATATGTTAAACTTTTATTTGAAGCATTTCGATATCGATTGCTAAATGTGAAAATACAAGAAAATCGACTTTATACCTAAATATAAGATTATGGAATTCTTCTAAATGCACTGCCGTTATACCGCTAAGGCTTTATGTAGACTTCAGTAAGCTAAAATATGTTTATTAACTTATTATGTTAAACAAATGATTTGGAGCATTTCGATATCGATAGCTAAATGTGTATATACAATAAATTCGACTTTATACGCAAATAAAAGATTACGGAATTCACGCAAATATACAGCCGTTATGCCGTTATGGCTTTAGTTAAACTTCAGTACGATAAAGAAAATTAATTAACCTAAATATGCTAAACCAGTTATTTGAAGATTTTCCATATCGATTGCTAAATATGTAAATCCAAGGAAATCGACTACATACCTAAATATAAGATTACGGAATTCTTCTACATGCACTGCCGTTATGGCGCCATGGCTTTATGTTAACTTCAGGCGTTAAAGAAGCTTTATTAACTTAAATATGTTAAAATAATGATTTAAAGCATTTCGATATCGATTGCTAAATGAGTATATACAAGAAAATCGAATTCATACCTAAATATAAGATTACGTAATTCTTCTAAATGTTCTGTCGTTACGCCACCATGGCTATTTATTAACTTCAATTCGTTTAAGAAGGTCAATTAACTTAAATATGTTAAACTAATGATTTGAAGCATTTCGATATCGCTTGCTAAATATGTATATAAAAGAAAATCGATTTTATACCTAAATATAAGATAACGGAATTCTTCTAAATGCACTGCCGTTATACCGTTAAGGCTTTATGTAGACTTCAGTAAGATAGAGAGGGTTAATTTACTTAAATATGTTAAACTAATGATTTGAAGCATTTCGATATCGATTGCTAGATACGTATATACAACAAAATCGACTTTAAAACTAAATATAAGATTAAGGAACTCTTCCAAATGCACTGCCGTTATGCCGCTTTTGTAGACTTCAGTAAGACAAAGAGGATTAATTAACTTAAATATGTTAAACTTATCATTTGAAGCATTTCGATATCGATTGCTAAATGTGTATATACAAGAAAATCGACTTTATACCTAAATATAAGATTACGGAAGTCTTCTACATGCACTGCCGTAATGCCACCGTGGCTATATGCAAAATTCAGATCGTTGAAGAAATTTTATTAACTTAAATATGTTAAGCTAATGAGTTCAAGCATCTCGATATCGATTGCTTAATGTGTATATACAAAAAAATCGAATTTATACCTAAATATAAGATAACGGAATTCTTCTAAATGCACTGCCGTTATACCGTTAAGGCTTTATGTAGACTTCAGTAAGATAGAGAGGGTTAATTTACTTAAATATGTTAAACTAATGATTTGAAGCATTTCGATATCGATTGCTAAATATGCAAATACAAGAAAATCGACTTTATACCTAAATAGAAAATTACCGAATTCTTCTGAATGCACTGCAGTTATACCGTTAAGGCTTTATGTAGACTTCGGTGCGTTAAAGAGCGTTTATTATCTTAAATATGTTAAACTAATGATTTGAAGCATTTCGATATCGATTGCTAAATGTGTATATACAAGAAAATCGACTTTATACCTAAATATAGGATAACGGAATTCTTCTACATGCACTGCCGTTATGCCGCCATGGCTTTATGCCAACTTCAGTTCGTTTAAGAAGGTTTACTAACTTAAATATGTTAAACTAATGAGTTGAAGCATCTCGATATCGATTGCTAAATGTGTATATACAACAAAATCGACTTTATACCTAAATATAAGTTTACGGAATTCTCCCAAATACACTGCCGTTATACCGTTATGGCTTTATGTAAACTTCAGTAAGATAAAGAAGGTTAATTAACTTAAATATGTTAACTTAAATATGTGAAACTAATGACTTAAAGCATTTCGTTATCGATTGTTAGTTACGTATATACAACAAAATCGACTTTATAACTAAATATGAGGTTAAGGAACTCTTTCAAATGCACTGCCGTTATGCCGCTTTTGTAGACTTCAGTAAGACAAAGAGGATTAATTAACTTAAATATGTTAAACTTTTATTTGAAGCATTTCGATATCGATTGCTAAATGTGAAAATACAAGAAAATCGACTTTATACCTAAATATAAGATTATGGAATTCTTCTAAATGCACTGCCGTTATACCGCTAAGGCTTTATGTAGACTTCAGTAAGCTAAAATATGTTTATTAACTTATTATGTTAAACAAATGATTTGGAGCATTTCGATATCGATAGCTAAATGTGTATATACAATAAATTCGACTTTATACGCAAATAAAAGATTACGGAATTCACGCAAATATACAGCCGTTATGCCGTTATGGCTTTAGTTAAACTTCAGTACGATAAAGAAGGTTAATTAACCTAAATATGCTAAACCAGTTATTTGAAGATTTTCCATATCGATTGCTAAATATGTAAATCCAAGGAAATCGACTACATACCTAAATATAAGATTACGGAATTCTTCTACATGCACTGCCGTTATGGCGCCATGGCTTTATGTTAACTTCAGGCGTTAAAGAAGCTTTATTAACTTAAATATGTTAAAATAATGATTTAAAGTATTTCGATATCGATTGCTAAATGAGTATATACAAGAAAATCGAATTCATACCTAAATATAAGATTACGTAATTCTTCTAAATGTTCTGTCGTTACGCCACCATGGCTATTTATTAACTTCAATTCGTTTAAGAAGGTCAATTAACTTAAATATGTTAAACTAATGATTTGAAGCATTTCGATATCGCTTGCTAAATATGTATATAAAAGAAAATCGATTTTATACCTAAATATAAGATAACGGAATTCTTCTAAATGCACTGCCGTTATACCGTTAAGGCTTTATGTAGACTTCAGTAAGATAGAGAGGGTTAATTTACTTAAATATGTTAAACTAATGATTTGAAGCATTTCGATATCGATTGCTAGATACGTATATACAACAAAATCGACTTTAAAACTAAATATAAGATTAAGGAACTCTTCCAAATGCACTGCCGTTATGCCGCTTTTGTAGACTTCAGTAAGACAAAGAGGATTAATTAACTTAAATATGTTAAACTTATCATTTGAAGCATTTCGATATCGATTGCTAAATGTGTATATACAAGAAAATCGACTTTATACCTAAATATAAGATTACGGAAGTCTTCTACATGCACTGCCGTAATGCCACCGTGGCTATATGCAAAATTCAGATCGTTGAAGAAATTTTATTAACTTAAATATGTTAAGCTAATGAGTTCAAGCATCTCGATATCGATTGCTTAATGTGTATATACAAAAAAATCGAATTTATACCTAAATATAAGATAACGGAATTCTTCTAAATGCACTGCCGTTATACCGTTAAGGCTTTATGTAGACTTCAGTAAGATAGAGAGGGTTAATTTACTTAAATATGTTAAACTAATGATTTGAAGCATTTCGATATCGATTGCTAAATATGCAAATACAAGAAAATCGACTTTATACCTAAATAGAAAATTACCGAATTCTTCTGAATGCACTGCAGTTATACCGTTAAGGCTTTATGTAGACTTCGGTGCGTTAAAGAGCGTTTATTATCTTAAATATGTTAAACTAATGATTTGAAGCATTTCGATATCGATTGCTAAATGTGTATATACAAGAAAATCGACTTTATACCTAAATATAGGATAACGGAATTCTTCTACATGCACTGCCGTTATGCCGCCATGGCTTTATGCCAACTTCAGTTCGTTAAAGAAGGTTTACTAACTTAAATATGTTAAACTAATGAGTTGAAGCATCTCGATATCGATTGCCAAATGTGTATATACAACAAAATCGACTTTATACCTAAATATAAGTTTACGGAATTCTTCCAAATGCACTGCCGTTATACCGTTATGGCTTTATGTAAACTTCAGTAAGATAAAGAAGGTTAATTAACTTAAATATGTTAACTTAAATATGTTAAACTAATGACTTGAAGCATTTCGTTATCGATTGCTAGATACGTATATACAACAAAATCGACTTTAAAACTAAATAAAAGATTAAGGAACTCTTCCAAATGCACTGCCGTTATGCCACTTTTGTAGACTTCAGTAAGACAAAGAGGATTAATTAACTTAAATATGTTAAACTTATCATTTGAAGCATTTCGATATCGATTGCTAAATGTGTATATACAAGAAAATCGACTTTATTCCTAAATATAAGATTACGGAATTCTTCTAAATGCACTGCCGTTACACCGCTAAGGCTTTATGTAGACTTCAGTAAGCTAAAAAATGTTTATTAACTTAATATGTTAACAAATGATTTGAAGCATTTCGATATCGATAGCTAAATGTGTATATGCAAGAAAATCGACTTTATACGTAAATAAAAGATTACGGAATTCACCCAAATATACTGCCGTTATGCCCTTATGGCTTTATCTAAACTTCAGTACGATAAAGAAGGTTAATTAACCTAAATATGCTAAACCAGTTATTTGAAGATTTTCCATATCGATTTCTAAATGTGTAAATCCAAGAAAATCGACTACATACCTAAATATAGGATAACGGAATTCTTCTACATCCACTGCCGTTATGGCGCCATGGCTTTATGTTAACTTCAGGCGTTAAAGAAGGTTTATTAACCTAAATATATTAAACTAATGATTTGAAGCATTTCGATATCGATTGCTAAATGTGTACATACAAGGAAATCGACTTTATACCTTAATATAAGATTACGGAATTCTTCTACATGCACTGTCGTTATGCCGCCATGGCTTTAAATCAACTTCAATACGTTAAAGAAGGTTAACTAACTTAAATATGTTAAACTAATGATTTGAAGCATTTCGGTATCGATTTCTACTTGCATATATACAAGAAAGTCGAATTTATACCTAAATATAAGATAACGGAATTCTTCTATATGCAGTGCAGTTATACCCTTACGGCTTTATGTAGACTTTAGTAAGATAAAGAAGGTCAATTAACTTAAATATGTTAAACTAATGATTTGAAGCATTTCGATATCGATTGCTAAATGTGTAAATACAAGAAAATCGACTTTATACCTAAATATAAAATTATAGCATTACGGAATTCTTCTAAATGCACTGCCGTTATGCCGTTAAGGCTTTATGTAGACTTCAGTGCGTTAAAGAAGCTTAATTAACTTAAATATGTTAAACTAATGATTTGAAGCATTGCGATATCGATTGCTAAATGAGTATATACAAGAAAATCGACTTTATACCTAAATATAATATTAATTAATTTTTCAAATGCACTGCCGTTATGCCGTTGAGGCTTTTGTAGACTTCATTAAGATAGAGAGGGTTAATTAACTTAAATATGTTAAACTAATGATTTGAAGAATTTCGATATCGAATGCTAAATGTGTATATACAAAAATTCGACTTTATACCTAAATATAAGATTACGCAATTCTTCTAAATGCACTGCCGTTATGCCGCCATGGCTTTATGCCAACTTCAGTTCGTTAAAGAAGGTTTATTAACTCAAATATGTTAAACCAGTTATTTGAAGCATTTCAAAATCGATTGCTTAATGCATATATACAAGAAAACCGACTTTATATCTAAATATAACACTACGGAATTCTTCCAAATGTACTGTCGTTATGCCGCCATGGCTTTATATCAACTTCAATACGTTAAAGAAGGTTAATTAACTTAAATATGTTAAACTAATGATTTGAAGCATTTCGATATCGATTGCTAAATGCGTATATACAACAAAATCGACTTTATGCCTAAATATAAGATTACGGAATTCTTTTAAATGCACTGTCGTTATGCCGCCATGGCTTTATATCACCTTCATTACGTTAAAGAAGGTTAACTAATTAAATATGTTAAACGAATGATTTGAAGATTTTCGATATCGATTGCTAAATGTGTAAATACAAGAAAATCGACTACATACCTAAATATAAGAATACGGAATTCTTCTACATGCACTGTCGTTATGCCGCCATGGCTTTATATCACCTTCATTACGTTAAAGAAGGTTAATTAACTTAAATATGTTAAACTAATGATTTGAAGCATTTCGATATCGATAGCTAAATGTGTATATACTAGAAAATCGACTTTTTACCTAAATATAAGATTACGGAATTCTTCCAAATGCACTGCCGTTATGCCGCCATGGCTTTATATCGACTTCAACACGTTAAAGAAGGCTTATTAACTTATATATGTTAAACTAATGATTTGAAGCATTTCGATATCGATTGCTAAATGTGTATATACAACAAAATCGACTTTATTCCTAAATATAAGATTACGGAATTCTTCCAAATGTACTGTCGTTATGCCGCCATGGCTTTATGTAAACTTCAATAAGATAAAGAGTGTTAATTAACTTAAATATGTTAAACTAATGATTTGAAGAATTTCGATATCGAATGCTAAATGTGTATATACAAAAATTCGACTTTATACCTAAATATAAGATTACGCAATTCTTCTAAATGCACTGCCGTTATGCCGCCATGGCTTTATGCCAACTTCAGTTCGTTAAAGAAGGTTTATTAACTCAAATATGTTAAACCAGTTATTTGAAGCATTTCAAAATCGATTGCTTAATGCATATATACAAGAAAACCGACTTTATATCTAAATATAACACTACGGAATTCTTCCAAATGTTCTGTCGTTACGCCGCCATGGCTCTTTATTAACTTCAATTCGTTTAAGAAGGTCAATTAACCTAAATTTGTTAAACTAATGATTTGAAGCATTTCGATATCGCTTGCTAAATGTGTATATACAAGAAAATCGAATTTATACCTAAATATAAAATTATAACATTACGGAATTCTTCTAAATGCACTGCCGTTATACCGTTAAGGCTTTATGTAGAATTCAGTGCGTTAAAGATGGTTTATTAACTTAAATATGTTAAACTAATGATTTGAAGCATTTCGATATCGCTTGCTAAATGTGTATATACAAGAAAATCGAATTTATACCTAAATATAAGATAACGGAATTCTTCTAAATGCACTGCCGTTATGCCGTTAAGGCTTTATGTAGAATTCAGTGCGTTAAAGAAGGTTTATTAACTTAAATATGTTAAACTAATGATTTGAAGATTTTCGATATCGCTTGCTAAATGTGTATATACAAGAAAATCGAATTTATACCTAAATATAAGATTACGGAATTCTTCCAAATGCACTGCCGTTATGGCTTTATATCAACTTCAATACGTTAAAAAAGGTAAATTAACTTAAATATGTTAAACTAATGATTTGAAGCATTTCGATATCGCTTCCTAAATGTGTATATACAAGAAAATCGAATTTATACCTAAATATAAGATAACGGAATTCTTCTAAATGCACTGCCGTTATGCCGTTAAGGCTTTATGTAGAATTCAGTGCGTTAAAGATGGTTTATTAACTTAAATATGTTAAACTAATGATTTGAAGCATTTCGATATCGCTTGCTAAATGTGTATATACAAGAAAATCGAATGTATACCTAAATATAAGATTACGGAATTCTTCCAAATGCACTGCCGTTATGGCTTTATATCAACTTCAATACGTTAAAAAGGTAAATTAACTTAAATATGTTAAACTAATGATTTGAAGCATTTCGATATCGCTTGCTAAATGTGTATATACAAGAAAATCGAATTTATACCTAAATATAAGATAACGGAATTCTTCTAAATGCACTGCCGTTGTGCCGTTAAGGCTTTATGTAGAATTCAGTGCGTTAAAGATGGTTTATTAACTTAAATATGTTAAACTAATGATTTGAAGCATTTCGATATCGCTTGCTAAATGTGTATATACAAGAAAATCGAATTTATACCTAAATATAAGATAACGGAATTCTTCTAAATGCACTGCCGTTATGCCGTTAAGGCTTTATGTAGAATTCAGTGCGTTAAAGAAGGTTTATTAACTTAAATATGTTAAACTAATGATTTGAAGATTTTCGATATCGCTTGCTAAATGTGTATATACAAGAAAATCGACTTTATACCTAAATATAAGATTACGGAATTCTTCCAAATGTACTGCCGTTATGCCGCCATGGCTTTGTATCAACTTCAATACGTTAAAGAAGGTTAATTATTTTAAATATGTTAAACTAATAGTTTGAAGCATTTTGATATCGCTTGCTAAATGAGTATATACAAGAAAGTCGAATTTATAACAAAATATAAGATAACGGAGTTCTTCTAAATGCAGTGCAGTTATACCGTTAAGGCTTTATGTAGACTTCAGTAAGCTAAAAAATGTTTATTAACTTAATATGTTAAACTAATGATTTGAAGCATTTCGATATCGCTTGCTAAATGTGTATATACAAGAAAATCGAATTTATACCTAAATATAAGATAACGGAATTCTTCTAAATGCACTGCCGTTATGCCGTTAAGGCTTTATGTAGAATTCAGTGCGTTAAAGAAGGTTCATTAACTTAAATGTGTTAAACTAATGATTTGAAGATTTTCGATATCGCTTGCTCAATGTGTATATACAAGAAAATCGACTTTATACCTAAATATAAGATTACGGAATTCTCCCAAATGAACTGCCGTTATGCCGCCATGGCTTTGTATCAACTTCAATACGTTAAAGAAGGTTTATTAACCTATATATATTAAACTAATGATTTGAAGCATTTCGATATCGATTGCTAAATGTGTATATACAAGGA
Source organism: Bactrocera correcta (assembly GCA_027475135.1). NCBI lineage: Eukaryota > Metazoa > Arthropoda > Insecta > Diptera > Tephritidae > Bactrocera > Bactrocera correcta. Next base: position 67,601,966 of record CM050327.1, on the reverse strand, counting down.
AATCGACTTTATACCTTAATATAAGATTACGGAATTCTTCTACATGCACTGTCGTTATGCCGCCATGGCTTTAAATCAACTTCAATACGCTAAAGAAGGTTAACTAACTTAAATATGTTAAACTAATGATTTGAAGCATTTCGATATCGATTTCTACTTGCATATATACAAGAAAGTCGAATTTATACATAAATATAAGATTACGGAATTCTTCTAAATGCACTGCCGTTATGCCGTTAAGGCTTTATGTAGACTTCAGTGCGTTAAAGAAGCTTAATTAACTTAAATATGTTAAACTAATGATTTGAAGCATTTCGATATCGATTGCTAAATGAGTATATACAAGAAAATCGACTTTATACCTAAACATAATATTAATTAATTTTTCTAAATGCACTGCCGTTATGCCGTTGAGGCTTTTGTAGACTTCATTAAGATAGAAGGGGTTAATTAACTTAAATATGTTAAACTATTGAGTTGAAGCATCTCGATATCGATTGCTAGGTGTATATATACAACAAAATCGACTTTATATCTAAATATAAGATTACGGAATTCTTCCAAATGCGCTGCCGTTATACCGTTATGGCTTTATGTAAACTTCAATAAGATAAAGAGTGTTAATTAACTTAAATATGTTAAACTAATGATTTGAAGCATTTCGATATCGAATGCTAAATGTGTATATACAAAAATTCGACTTTATACCTAAATATAAGATTTCGCAATTCTTCTAAATGCACTGCCGTTATGCCGCCATGGCTTTATGCCAACTTCAGTTCGTTAAAGAAGGTTTATTAACTCAAATATGTTAAACCAGTTATTTGAAGCATTTCAAAATCGATTGCTTAATGCATATATACAAGAAATTCGACTTTATACTTAAATACAAGATTACGGAATTCTTCCAAATGTACTGTCGTTATGCCGCCATGGCTTTATATCAACTTCAATACGTTAAAGAAGGTTAATTATTCTAAATATGTTAAACTAATGATTTGAAGCATTTTGATATCGATTGCTAAATGTGTGTATACAAGAAAATCGACTCTCTACCTAAATATAAGATTACGGAATTCTTCTAAATGCACTGCCGTTATGCCGTTATGGCTTTATGTTAACTTCAGTTCGTTAAAGAAGGTTTATTAACTTATATATGTTAAACTAATGGTTTAAAGCATTTCGATATTGATTGCTAAATATGTAAATACAAGAAAATCGACTTTACACCTAAATATAAGATTACGGAATTCTCCCAAATTCGCTGCCGTTATATTGTTATGGTATTATGTGAACTTCAGTAAGATAAAGAAGGTTAATTAACTTAATTATGTTAAACTAATGATTTGAAGCATTTTGATATCGACTGCTAAATGTGTATATACAAGAAAATCGACTCTTTACCTAAATATAACATTAAGGAATTCTTCTACATGCACTGCCGTTTTGCCGCCATGACTTTATGCCAACTTCAGTTCGTTAAAGAAGGTTTATTAACTTAAATATGTTAAACTAATGATTTGAAGCATTTCGATATCGATTTCTAAATGAGTATATTCAAGAAAATCGACTTTATAGTTGAATATAAGATTAGGGAATTCTTCTACATGCACTGCCGTTATGCCGCCATGGCTTTATGCCAACTTCAGTTCGTTTAAGGAGGTTTATTAACTAAAATATGTTAAACTAATGGGTTGAAGCATCTCGATATCGATTGCTAAATGTGTATATACAACAACATCGATTTTATACCTAAATATAAGATTACGGAATTCTTCTAAATGCACTGCCGTTATACCGTTATGGCTTTATGTAAACTTCAGTTAGATAAAGAAGGTTAATTAACTTAATTAAGTTAAACTAATGATTTGAAGCATTTTGATATCGATTGCTAAATGTGTATATACAAGGAAATCGACTTTTTACCTAAATATAAGTTTACGGAATTCTTCTAAATGAACTGCCGTTATGCCGTTATGGCTTTATGTTAACTTCAGTTCGTTAAAGAAGGTTTATTAACTTATATATGTTAAACTAATGGTTTAAAGCATTTCGATATTGATTGCCAAATATGTAAATACAAGAAAATCGACTTTATACTTGAATATAAGATTACGGAATTCTTCTACATGCACTGCCGTTATGCCGCCATGGCTTTATGCCAACTTCAGTTCGTTTAAGGAGGTTTATTAACTAAAATATGTTAAGCTAATGAGTCGAAGCATCTCGATATCGATTGCTAAATGTGTATATACAACAAAATCGACTTTATACCTAAATATAAGATTACGGAATTCTTCTAAATGCACTGCTGTTATACCGTTATAGCTTTATGTAAACTTCAGTAAGATAAAGAAGGTTGATTAACTTAGATATGTTAAACCAGTTATTTGAAGCATTTCGTTATCGATTGCTAAATGTGTATATACAAGAAAATCGACTTTATACCTAAATATAAGATAACGGAATTCTTCTACATGCACTGGCGTTATGCCGCCATGGCTTAATGTTAACTTCAGTGCGGTAAAGAAGCTTAATTAACTTAAATATGTTAAACTAATGGTTTGAAGCATTTCGATATCGATTGATAAATATGTAAATACAAGAAAATCGACTTTACACCTAAATATAAGATTATGAAATTCTTCTACATGCACTGTCGTTATGCCGCCATGGCTTTATGTTAACTTCAGTTCGTTAAAGAAAGTTTATAAACTTAAATATGTTAAACTAGTGGATTAGTTTAAGTTAACGTCAGTGAGTTAAAGAAGCTTAATTAACTTAAATATGTTAAACTAATGGTTTGAAGCATTTCGATATCGATTGCTAAATATGTAAATACAAGAAAATTACTTTACACCTAAATATAAGATTATGGAATTCTTCTACATGAACTGTCGTTATGCCGCCGTGGCTTTATGCCAACTTCAGTTCGTTAAAGAAGGCTTATTAATTTAAATATGTTAAACTAATGGGTTGAAGCATCTCGATATCGATTGCTAAATGCATATATACAAGAAAATCGACTTTATACCTAAATATAAGATTACGGAATTCTTCCAAATGTACTGTCGTTATGCCGCCATGACATTATATCACCTTCGATACGTTAAAAAAGGTAAATTAACTTAAATATGTTAAACTAATGATTTGAAGCATTTCGATATCGATTGCTAAATGAGTATATACAAAAAAATCGACTTTATACCTAAATATAAAATTACGGAATTCTTCTACATGCACTGCCGTTATGCCGCCATGGCTTTATGTTAACTTCAGTGCGTTAAAGAAGCTTAATTAGCTTAAATATGTATTATTGATTTGAAGCATTTCGATATCGATTGCTAAATGAGTATATACAAGAAAATCGACTTTATACCTAAACATAATATTAATTAATGCACTGCCGTTATGCCGTTAATGCTTTTGTAGACTTCATTAAGATAGAGAGGGTTAATTAACTTAAATGTGTTAAACTAATGATTTGAAGCATTTTGATATCGATTTCTAAATGTGTATATACAACAAAATCGATTTTATACCTAAATATGAGATTGCGGAATTTTTCCAAATGCACTGCCGTTATGCCATTAAGCCTTTTGTAGACTTAAGTAAGATAAAGATGGTTAATTAACTTAAATATGTCAAACTAATGATTTGAAGCATTTCGATATCGATTGCTAAATGCGTATATACAACAAAATCGATTTCATACCTAAATATAAGATTACGGAATTCTTCCAAATACGCTGACGTTATACCGTTATGGCATTATGTGAACTTCAGTAAGATAAAGAAGGTTAATTAACTTAAATATGTTTAACAAGTTATCTGAAGCATTTCGATATCGATTGCGAAATGTATATATACAAGAAAATCGACTTTATACCTAAATATAAGACTACGGGATTCTTCCAAATGCAGTGCCGTTATGCCGTTATGGCTTTATGTTAACTTCAGTTCGTTAAAGAAGGTTTATTAACTTAAATATGTTTAACAAGTTATCTGAAGCATTTCAAAATCGATTGCTAAATGTGTATATACAAGAAAATCGACTTTATGCCTAAATATAAGATAACGGAATTCTTTTACATGCACTTCCGTTATGCCGCCATGGCTTTATGCCAACTTCAGTGCGTTAAAGAAGCTTAATTAACTTAAATATGTTAAACTAATGGTTTGAAGCATTTCGATATCGACTGCTAAATATGTAAATACAAGAAAATCGACTTTACATCTAAATATAAGGTTATGGAATTCTTCTACATGCACTGTCGTTATGCCGTAATGGGTTTATGCGAACTTCAGTTCGTTAAAGAAGGTTTATTAACTTAAATATGTTAAACTAATGGGTTGAAGCATCTCGGTATCGATTGCTAAATGCATATATACAAGAGATTCGACTTTATACCTAAATATAAGATTACGGAATTCTTCTACATGTACTTATTTACTTAAATATGTTAAACTAATGATTTGAAGCATTTTGGTATCGATTGCTAAATGTGTATATACAAGAAAATCGACTTTTTACCTAAATATACTATTACGGAATTCTTCTAAATGCACTGCCGTTATGCCGCCATGGCTTTATGCCAACTTCAGTTCGTTAAAGAAGGTTTATTAACATAAATATGTTAAACTAATGGTTTGAAGCATTTCGATATCGATTGCTAAATGAGTATATACAAGAAAATCGACTTTATACCTGAATATAAGATTACGGAATTCTTCCAAATGCGCTGCCGTTATACCGTTATGGCATTATGTGAACTTCAGTAAGATAAAGAAGGTTAATTAACTTAATTATGTTAAACTAATGGGTTGAAGCATCTCGATATCGATTGCTAAATGCGTATATACAAGAAAATCGATTTTATACCTAAATATAAGATTACGGAATTCTTCTAAATGCACTGTCGTTATACCGTTATGGCTTTATGCAAACTTCAGTAAGATAAAGAAGGTTAATTAACTTAAACATGTTAAACCAGTTATTTGAAGCATTTCGTTATCGATTGCTAAATGTCTATATACAAGAAAATCGACTTTATACCTAAATATAAGATTACGGAATTCTTCTACATGCACTGCCGTTATGCCGCCATGGCTTTATGTTAACTTCAGTGCGTTAAAGAAGCTTAGTTAACTTAAATATGATAAACTAATGGTTTGAAGCATTTCGATATCGATTGCTAAATATGCAAATACAAGAAAATCGACTTTACACCTAAATATAAGATTATAGAATTCTTCTGCATGCACTGTCGTTATGCCGCCATGGCTTTATGCCAACTTCAGTTCGTTAAAGAAGGTTTATTAACTTAAATATGTTAAACTAATTGGTTGAAGCATCTCGATATCGATTGCTAAATGCATTTATACAAGAAAATCGACTTTATACCTAAATATAAGATTACGGAATTCTTCCAAATGTACTGTCGTTATGCCGCGACATTATATCACCTTCGATACGTTAAAGAAGGTTAATTAATTTAATATGTTAAACTAATGATTTGAAGCATTTCGATATCGATTGCTAAATGAGTATATATAACAAAATCGACTTTATACCTAAACATAAAATTACGGAATTCTTCTACATGCACTGCCGTTATGCCGCCATGGCTTTATGTTAACTTCAGTGCGTTAAAGAAGCTTAATTAGCTTAAATATGTATTATTGATTTGAAGCATTTCGATAGCGATTGCTAGCTGAGTGTATACAAGAAAATCGACTTTATACCTAAACATAATATTAATTAATTCTTCTAAGTGCACCGCCGTTATGCCGTTAAGGCTTTTGAAGACTTCATTAAGATAGAGAGGGTTAATTAACTTAAATGTGTTAAACTAATGATTTGAAGAATTTCGACATCGATTGCTAAATGTGTATATACAACAAAATCGATTTTATACCTAAATATAAGACTACGGAATTCTTCCAAATGCGCTGCCGTTATACCGTTATGGCTTTATGTAAACTTCAGTAAGATAAAGAATGTTAATTAACTTAAATATGTTAAACAAATGATTTGAAGGATTTCGATATCGAATGCTAAATGTGTATATACAAAAATTCGATTTTATATCCAAATATAAGATTACGCAATTCTTCTAAATGCACTGCCGTAATGCCGCCATGGCTTTATGCCAACTTCAGTTCGTTAAATAAGGTTTATTTACTCAAATATGTTAAACTACTGATTTGAAGCATTTCGATATCGATTGCTAAATATGCAAATACAAGAAAATCGACTTTACACCTAAATATAAGATTATAGAATTCTTCTGCATGCACTGTCGTTATGCCGCCATGGCTTTATGCCAACTTCAGTTCGTTAAAGAAGGTTTATTAACTTAATAATGTTAAACCAATTGGTTGAAGCATCTCGATATCGGTTGCTAAATGCATTTATACAAGAAAATCGACTTTATACCTAAACATAATATTAATTAATTCTTCTAAGTGCACCGCCGTTATGCCGTTAAGGCTTTTGTAGACTTAAGTAAGATAAAGATGGTTCATTAACTTAAATATGTTAAACTATTGAGTTGAAGCATCTTGATATCGATTGCTAGGTGTATATATACAACAAAATCGACTTTATACCTAAATATAAGACTACGGAATTCTTCCAAATGCGCTGCCGTTATACCGTTATGGCTTTATGTAAACTTCAGTAAGATAAAGAATGTTAATTAACTTAAATATGTTAAACAAATGATTTGAAGGATTTCGATATCGAATGCTAAATGTCTATATACAAAAATTCGACTTTATACCCAAATATAAGATTACGCAATTCTTCGAAATGCACTGCCGTAATGCCGCCATGGCTTTATGCCAACTTCAGTTCGTTAAATAAGGTTTATTTACTCAAATATGTTAAACTACTGATTTGAAGCATTTCGATATCGATTGCTAAAGGTGTATATACAAGAAAATCGACTTTATACTAATTCTTAATTCTTCTCAATGCACTGCCGTTATGCCGTTAAGGCGTTATGTTAACTTCAGTTCGTTACAGAAGGTTTACTAACTTAATATGTTAAACTAATGATTTGAAGCATTTCGAAATCGATTGCTTAATGCATATATACAAGAAATTCGACTTTATACCTAAATATAAGATTACGGAATTCTTACAGATGTACTGTCGTTATGCCGCCATAGCTTTATGCCAACTTCAGTTCGTTAAAGAAGGTTTATTAACTCAATCATGTTAAGCTAATGATTTGAAAAATTTCGATATCGATTGCTAAATGAGTATATACAACAAAATCGATTCTATACCTAAATATAAGATTACGGAATTCTTCTAAATGCACTGCCGTTATACCGTTATGGCTTTATGTAAACTTCAGTAAGATAAAGAAGGTTAATTAACTTAAATATGTTAAACCAGTTATTTGAAGCATTTCGTTATCGATTGCTAAATGTGTATATACAAGAAAATCGATTTTATACCTAAATATAAGAAAACGGAATTCTTCTGCATGCACTGCCGTTATGCCGCCATGGCTTTATGTTCACTTCAGTGCGTTAAAGAAGCTAAATTAACTTAAATATGTTAAACTAATGGTTTGAAGCATTTCGATATCGATTGCTAAATATGTAAATACAAGAAAATCGACTTTACACCTAAATATAAGATTATAGAATTCTTCTACATGCACTGTCGTTATGCCGCCATGGCTTTATGCCAACTTCAGTTCGTTAAAGAAGGTTCATTAACTTAAATATGTTAAACTAATGGGTTGAAGCATCTCGATATCGATTGCTAAATGCATATATACAAGAAAATCGACTTTATACCTAAATATAAGATTACGGAATTCTTCCAAATGTACTGTCGTTATGCCGCGACATTATGTCACCTTCGATACGTTAAAGAAGGTTAATTAACTTAAATATGTTAAACTAATGATTTGAAGCATTTCGATATCGATTGCTAAATGAGTATATACAAAAAAAACGACTTTATACCTAAATATAAAATTACGGAATTCTTCTACATGCACTGCCGTTATGCCGCCATGGCTTTATGTTAACTTCAGTGCGTTAAAGAAACTTAATTAGCTTAAATATGTTAAACTTATGATTTGAAGCATTTCGATATCGATTGCTAAATGAGCATATACAAGAAAATCGACTTTATACCTAAACAGAATATTAATTATTTCTTCTAAATGCACTGCCGTTATGCCGTTAAGGCTTTTATAGACTTAATTAAGATAGAGAGGGTTAATTAACTTAAATATGTTAAACTAATGATTTGAAGCATTTCGATATCGATTGCTAAATGTGTATATACAACAAAATCGATTTTATACCTAAATATGAGATTACGGAATTCTTCCAAATGCACAACCGTTATGCCGTTAAGGCTTTTGTAGACTTAAGTAAGATAAAGATGGTTAATTAACTTTATTATGTTAAAATAATGATTTGAAGCATTTCGATATCGATTGCTAAATGTGTATATACAAGAAAATCGATTTTATATCTATATATAAGATAACGGAGTTCTTCTCAATGCACTGCCGTTATGCCGTTAAGGCGTCATGTTAACTTCAGTTCGTTAAAGAAGGTTTATGAATTTAAATATGTTAAACCAGTTATTTGAAGCATTTCGAAATCGATTGCTTATTGCATATATACAAGAAATTCGACTTTATACCTAAATATAAGATTACGCAATTCTTCCACATGCACTGCCGTTATGCCGCCATGGCTTTATGTTAACTTCAGTGCGTTAAAGAAGCTTTGTTTACTTAAATATGTTAAACTAATGATTTGAAGCATTTTGATATCGAATGCTAATGTGTATAAACAAATAATCGACTTTTTACCTAAATATAAGCTTACGGAATTCTTCTAAATGCACTGCCGTTATGCCGCCATGGCTTTATGCCAACTTCAGTTCGTTAAAGAAGGTTTATTAACTTAAATATGTTAAACTAATGGTTTGAAGCATTTCGATATCGATTGCTTAATATGTAAATACAAGAAAATCGACTTTACACCTAAATGTAAGATTACTGTTATGGCATTATGTGAACCTCAGTAAGATAAAGAAGGTTAATTAACTTAATTATGTTAAACTAATGATTTTGAAGTAAATGAGTATATACAACAAAATCGACTTTATACCTAAATATAAAATTACAGAATTCTTCTACATGCACTGCCGTTATGCCGCCATGGCTTTATGTTAACTTCAGTGCGTTAAAGAAGCTTAGTTATTTAAATATGTTTAACTAATGATTTGAAGCATTTCGATATCGATTGCTAAATGAGTATATACAAGAAAATCGACTTTATACCTAAACAGAATATTAATTAATTCTTCTAAATGCACTGCCGTTATGCCGTTAAGGCTTTTATAGACTTCAATAAGATAGAGAGGGTTAATTAACTTAAATATGTTAAACTAATGATTTGAAGCATTTCGATATCGATTGCTAAATGTGTATATACAACAAAATCGATTTTATACCTAAATATGAGATTACGGAATTCTTCCAAATGCACTGCCGTTATGCCGTTAAGGCTTTTGTAGACTTAAGTAAGATAAAGATGGTTAATTAACTTTAATATGTTAAAATAATGATTTGAAGCATTTCGATATCGATTTCTAAATGTGTATATACAAGAAAATCGATTTTATATCTATATATAAGATAACGGAGTTCTTCGCAATGCACTGCCGTTATGCCGTTAAGGCGTCATGTTAACTTCAGTTCGTTAAAGAAGGTTTATGAACTTAAATATGTTAAACCAGTTATTTGAAGCTTTTCAAAATCGATTGCTTAATGCACATATACAAGAAATTCGACTTTATACCTAAATATAAGTTTACGGAATTCTTCTGAATGCACTGCCGTTATGCCGCCATGGCTTTATGTTAACTTCAGTGCGTTAAAGAAGCTTTGTTTACTTAAATATGTTAAACTAATGATTTGAAGCATTTTGATATCGATTGCTAAATGTGTATAAACAAACAATCGACTTTTTACCTAAATATACGATTACAGAATTCTTCTAAATGCACTGCCGTTATGCCGCGATGGCTTTATGCCAACTTCAGATCGTTAAAGAAGGTTTATTAACTTAAATATGTTAAACGAATGATTTGAAGCATTTCGATATCGATTGCTAAATGTGTATATACAAGGAAATCGATTTTTACCTAAATATAAGATTACGGAATTTTTCTACCTGCACTGTCGTTATGCCGCCATGGCTTTATGCCAACTTCAGTTCGTTAAAGAAGGTTTATTAACTTAAATATGTTAAACTAATGGGTTGAAGCATCTCGATATCGATTGCTAAATGTGTATATACAAGGAAATCGACTTTTTACCTAAATATAAGAATACGGAATTCTTCTACATGTACTGCCGTTATGCCGCCATGGCTTTATGTTAACTTCAGTGCGTTAAAGAAGCTTAATTAACTTTAATATGTTAAACTAATGGTTTGAAGCATTTCGATATCGATCGCTAAATATGTAAATACAAGAAAATCGACTTTACACCTAAATATAAGATTATGGAATTCTTCTACATACACTGCCGTTATGTTGCCATGGCTTTATGCCATTTTCAGATCGTTAAAGAGGGTTTATTAACTTAAATATGTTAAACTAATGGATTGAAACATCTCGATATCGATTGCTAATTTGTATATACAACAAAATCGACTTTATACCTAGATATAAAATTACGGAATTCTTCCAAATGCGCTACCGTTATACCGTTATGGCATTATGTGAACTTCAGTAAGATAAAGAAGGTTAACTAACTTAATTATGTTAAACTAAAGATTTGAAGCATTTTGATATCGATTGCTTAATGTGTATATACAAGAAAATCGACTTTATACTTCATATAAGATTACGGAATTCTTCTAAATGCACTGCCGTTTTGCCGCCATGACTTTATGCCAACTTCAGTTCGTTAAAGAAGGTTTATTAACTTAAATATGTTAAACTAATATTTGAAGCATTTCGATATCGATTGCTAAATGAGTATATACAAGAAAATCGACTTTATACCTGAATACAAGATTACGGAATTCTTCTACATGCACTGCCGTTATGCCGCCATGGCTTTATGTTAACTTCAGTGCGTTAAAGAAGCTTAATTAACTTAAATATGTTAAACTAATGGTTTGAAGCATTTCGATATCGATCGCTAAATATATAAATACAAGAAAATCGACTTTACACCTAAATATAAGATTATGGAATTTTTCTACATACACTGCCGTTATGTTGCCATGGCTTTATGCCAACTTCAGTTCGTTAAAGAAGGTTTATTATCTTAAATATGTTAAACTAATGGATTGAAACATCCCGATATCGATTGCTAATTTGTATATACAACAAAATCGACTTTATACCTAAATATAGAATTACGGAATTCTTCCAAATGCGCTACCGTTATACCGTTATGGCATTATGTGAACTTCAGTAAGATAAAGAAGGTTAACTAACTTAATTATGTTAAACTAATGATTTGAAGCATTTTGATATCGATTGCTTAATGTGTATATACAACAAAATCGACTTTATACCTAAATATAAGATTACGGAATTCTTTCAAATGCGCTGCCGTTACACTGTTATGGCATTATGTGAACTTCAGTAAGATAAAGAAGGTTAATTAACTTAATTATGTTAAGCTAATGATTCAAAGCATTTTGATATCGATTGCTAAATATGTATATACAAGAAAATCGACTTTTTACCTAAACATTAGATTACGGAATTCTTCTACATGCACTGCCGTTATACCGTTAAGGCGTTATGTTAACTTCAGTGCGTTTAAGAAGCTTAATTAACTTAAATATGTTAAACTAATGGTTTGAAGCATTTTTATATCGATTGCTAAATGTGTAAATACAAGAAAATCGACTTTACACCTAAATATAAGATTATGGAATTCTTCTAATTGCACTGTCGTTATGCCGCCATGGCTTTATGCCAACTTCAGTTCGTTAAAGAAGGTTTATTAACTTAAATATGTTAAACTAGTGGATTGAAGAATCTCGGTATCGATTGCTAATTTGTATATACAACAAAATCGACTTTATACCTAAATATAAGATTACGGAATTCTTCCAAATGGGCTACCGTTATACCGTTATGGTATTATGTGAACTTCAGTGCGTTAAAGAAGATTAATTAACTTAATTATGTTAAACTAATGGTTTGAAGCATTTCGATATCGATTGCTAAATATGTAAATACAAGAAAATTACTTTACACCTAAATATAAGATTATGGAATTCTTCTAATTGCACTGTCGTTATGCCGCCATGGCTTTATGCAGACTTCAGTTCGTTAAAGAAGGTTTATTAACTTAAATATGTTAAACTAGTGGATTGAAGAATCTCGATATCGATTGCTAATTTGTATATACAACAAAATCAACTTTATACCTAAATATAAGATTGCGGAATTCTTCCAAATGCGCTACCGATATACCGTTATGGTATTATGTGAACTTTAGTGCGTTAAAGAAGATTAATTAACTTAATTATGTTAAACTAATGATTTGAAGCATTTCGATATCGATTGCTAAATGTGTATATACAAGAAAATCGACTTTATTCCTAAATATAAGATAACGGAATTCTTCTAAATGCACTGCCGTTTTGCCGCCATGGCTTTATGCAAACTTCAGTTCGTTAAAGAAGCTTTATTAACTTAAATATGTTAAACTAGTGGATTGAGGAATCCCGATATCGATTGCTTAATGTGTATATACAAGAAAATCGACTTTACACCTAAATATAAGATTACGGAATTCTTCTACTGGCACTGTCGTTATGCCGTTATGGCATTATGTGAACTTCAGTAAGATAAAGAAGGTTAATTAACTTAAACATATTAAACTAATGATTTGAAGCATTTCGATATCGATTGCTAAATGTGTACATACAAGAAAATCGATTTTATTCCTAAATATAAGGTAACGGAATTCTTCTAAATGCACTGCCGTTTTGCCGCCATGACTTTATGCCAACTTCAGCTCGTTAAAGAAGGTTTATTAACTTAAATATGTTAAACTAATGATTTGAAGCATTTCGATATCGACTGCTAAATGAGTATATACAAGAAAATCGACTTTATACCTGAATATAAGATTACGGAATTCTTCTACATGCACTGCTGTTATGCCGCCATGGCTTTATGCCAACTTCAGTTCAATAAAGAATGTTTATTAACATAAATATGTTAAACTAATGGGTTGAAGCATTTCGTTATCGATTGCTAAATGTGTATATACAACAAAATCGACTTTATACCTAAATATAAGATAACGGAATTCATCCAAATGCGCTGCCGTTATACCGTTATGGCATTATGTGAACTTCGGTAAGATAAAGAAAGTTGATTAACTTAATTATGTTAAGCTAATGATTCAAAGCATTTTTATATCGATTGCTTAATGTGTGTATACAAGAAAATCGACTTTTACCTAAATATAAGATTAGGGAATTCTTCTACATGCACTGCCGTAATGCCGCCATGGCTTTATGTTAACTTCAGTGCGTTAAAGAAGCTTAAATAACTTAAATATGTTAAACTAATGCTTTGAAGCATTTCGATATCGATTGCTAAATATGTAAACACAAGAAAATCGACTTTACACCTAAATATAAGATTACGGAATTCTTCTACATGCACTGTCGTTATGCCGCCATGGCTTTATGACAACTTCAGTTCGTTAAAGACGGTTTATTAATTAAAATATGTTAAATTAATTTGTTGAAGCTCCTCGATATCGATTGCCAAATGTGTATATACAACAAAATCGATTTTATACCTAAATTTAAAATAACGGAATTCTTCCAAATACGCTGCCGTTATGCCGCCATGGCTTTATGCCAACTTCAGTTCGTTAAAGAAGGTCTATTAACTTAAATATATTAAACCAGTTATTTGAAGCATTTCGATATCGATTGCTAAATGCATATATACAATAAAATCGACTATATACCTAAATATAAGATTACGGAATTCTTCCAAATGCGCTGCCGTTATACCGTTATGGCATTATGTGAACTTCAGTTCGTTAAAGAAGGTTTATTAACTTAAATATGTTAAACTAATGATTTGAAGCATTTCGATATCGATCGCTAAATGAATATATACAAGAAAATCGACTTTATACATAAATATAAGATTACGGAATTCTTCCAAATGCGCTGCCGTTATACCCTTATGGCATTATGTGAACTTCAGTTCGTTAAAGAAGGTTTATTAACTTAAATATGTTAAACTAATGATATGAAGCATTTCGATATCGATTGCTAAATGTGTGTATACAAGAAAATCGACTTTATACCTAAATATAAGATAACGGAATTCTTCTAACTGCACTGCCCTTATGCCGTTCTGGCTTTATTTTAACTTCTGTTCGTTAAAGAAGGTTTATTAACTTAAATATGTTAAACCAGTTATTTGAAGCATTTCGACATCGATTGCTAAATGTGTACATACAAGAAAATCGACTTTATTCCTAAATATAAGATAACGGAATTTTTCTAAATGCACTGCCGCTTTGCCGAAAGGCTTTATGCCAACTTCAGTTCGTTAAAGAAGGTTTATTAACTTAAATATGTTAAACTAGTGGATTGAAGAATCCCGATATCGATTGCTTAATGTGTATATACAAGAAAATCGACTTTACACCTAAATATAAGATTACGGAATTCTTCTACCGGCACTGTCGTTATGCCGTTATGGCATTATGTGAACTTCAGTAAGATAAAGAAGGTTAATTAACTTAAACATATTAAACTAATGATTTGAAGCATTTCGATATCGATTGCTTAATGTGTACATAGAAGAAAATCGACTTTATTCCTAAATATAAGATAACGGAATTCTTCTAAATGCACTGCCGTTTTGCCGCTATGACTTTATGCCAACTTCAGTTCGTTAAAGAAGGTTTATTAACTTAAATATGTTAAACTAATGATTTGAAGCATTTCGATATCGATTGCTAAATGCGTATATACAATAAAATCGACTATATACCTAAATATAAGATTACGGAATTCTTCCAAATGCGCTGCCGTTATACCGTTATGGCATTATGTGAACTTCAGTTCGTTAAAGAAGGTTTATTAACTTAAATATGTTAAACTAATGATTTGAAGCATTTCGATATCGATCGCTAAATGAATATATACAAGAAAATCGACTTTATACATAAATATAAGATTACGGAATTCTTCCAAATGCGCTGCCGTTATACCCTTATGGCATTATGTGAACTTCAGTTCGTTAAAGAAGGTTTATTATCTTAAATATGTTAGACCAGTTATTTGATGCATTTCGATATCGATTGCTTAATGCATATGTATATACAGAATATCGACTTTATTCCTAAATATAAGATAACGGAATTTTTCTAAATGCACTGCCGTTTTGCCGCCATGGCTTTATGCCAACTTCTGTTCGTTAAAGAAGGTTTATTAACTTAAATATGTTAAACCAGTTATTTGAAGCATTTCGATAGCGATTACTAAATGCATATATACAAGAAAATCGATTTTATACCTAAATATAAGATTACGGAATTCTTCTAAATGCACTACCGTTATGCCGCCATGGCTTTATGCCAACTTCTGTTCGTTAAAGAAGGTTTATTAACTTAAATATGTTAAACTGATTATTTGAAGCATTTCGATATCGATTGCTAAATGTGTATATACAAGAAAACTGACTTTATACCTAAATATATGATAACGGAATTCTTCTAAATGCACTGCCGTTATGCCGTTATGGCTTTATGTTAACTTCTGTTCGTTAAATAAGGTTTTTTAAATCTTAAATATGTTAGATCAGTTATTTAAATGCATTTCGATATCGATTGCTTAATGCATATATAAAACAAGAAAATCGACTTTATACCTAAATATAAGGTTACGGAATTCTTCCAAATGTACTGCCTTATGCCGCTATGGCTTTATGTGAACTTCAGTAAGATAAAGAAGGTTTATTAATTTAAAATTATGTTAAACTACTGATTTGAAGCATTTTGATATCGATTGCTAAATGTGTATATACAAGAAAATCGACTTTATACCTAAATATAAGATTACGGAATTCTTCCAAATGCGCTGCAATTAGAAATCGATATGGCATAGGGTTAAATCGTTAGTTAACATATTTGAGTTAATTAAACTTTCATTTAACGAACTAAATTGGATAAACCCATTGGGAAAATCGATCAGTGCATTTACAAGAAAACCCGAACTTTATATATAGTATAAATTGGGAATTTTCCATGCACTGCATTCAACATCGATATCGAAATGCTCAAATCATTAGTTTAACATATTTAAGTTAATTAACCTTTTTTAAATCTGACTGAAGTTACAAAAGCCTTAACGGCATAACGGCAGTGCATTTAGAAAATTAATTAATATTATATTTAGGTATAAAGTCGAATTTTCTTGTAATACTCATTTAGCAATCGATATCGAAATGCTTCAAATCATTAGTTTAACATATTTAAGTTAATAAACTTCTTTAACGACTGAAGTTAACTTAAAGCCATGTCGGCATAACGGCAGTGCATTTAGAAGAATTCCGTAATTTTATATTTAGGTATAAAGTCGATTTTGTTGTATATACTCATTTAGCAATCGATATCGAAATGCTTCAAATCATTAGTTTAACATATTTAAGTTAATTAACTTCTTTAACGTACGAAGGTGATATAAAGCCTTGGCGGCATAACGACAGTACATTTGGAAGAATTCTGTAATATTATATTTAGGTATAAAGTCGATTTTCTTGTATATGTGCATTAAGCAATCGATATCGAAATGCTTCAAACCATTAGTTAAACATATTTAAGTTAATAAACCTTATTTAACGAACTGAAGTTGATATAAAGCCATTTCGGCATAACGACAATACATTTGGAAGAATTCCGTAATCTTATGTTTAGGTATAAAGTCTATTTTCTTGTATATATGCATTAACCAATCGATATCGAAATGCTTCAAATCATTAGTTTAATATATTTAAGTTAATAAACCTTCTTTAACGAACTGAAGTTAACATAAAGCCATAACAGCATAACGGCAGTGCATAAAGAAGAATTCCGTTATCTTATATTTAGGTATAAAGTCGATTTTCTTGTATATACTCATTTAGCAATCGATAACGAATTGCTTCAAATCATTAGTTTAACATATTTAAGTTAATTAACCTTCTTTATCTTACTGAAGTTTACATAAAGCCATAACGGTATAACGGCAGTGCATTTAGAAGAATTCCGTAATCTTATATTTAGGTATAAAATCGATTTTGTGGTATATACACATATAGCAATCGATATCGAGATGCTTAAACAAATTAGTTTAACATATTTTAGTTAATAAACCGTCTTTAACGAACTGAAGTTGGCATAAAGCCATGGCGGCATAGCGACAGTGCATGTAGAAGAATTCCGTAATCTTATATTTAGGTGTAAAGTCGATTTTCTTGTATTTACATATTAAGCAATCGATATCGAAATGCTTCGAATAACTGGTTTAACATATTTAAGTTAATTAACCTTCTTTATCTTAATGAAGTTTACATAAAGCCATGGCGGCATAACGGCAGTGCATATAGAAGAATTCCGTAATCTTATATTTAGGTAAAAAGTCGATTTTGTTGTATATACACATTAGCAATCGATATCGAGATGCTTCAACCCATTAGTTTAACATATTTAAGTTAATAAACCTTGTTTAACGAACTGAAGTTGGCATTAAGCCGTGGCGGCGTAACGACAGTGCAGGTAGAAGAATTCCTTAATCTTATATTTAGGTGTAAAATCGATTTTCTTGTATTTACATAGTTAGCAATCGATATCGAAATGCTTCAAACCAATAGTTTAACATATTTAAGTTAATTAAGTTTCTTTAACGCACTGAAGTTAACATAAAGCCATGGCGGCATAACGGCAGTGCATGTAGAAGAATTCCGTAATCCTATGTTCAGGTATAGAATCGATTTTCTTGTATATACACATTTAGCAATCGATATCGAAATGCCTAAAATCATTAGTTTAACATATTTAAGTTAATAAACCTTCTTTAACGAACTGAAGTTGGCATAAAGTCATGGCGGCAAAACGGCAGTGCATTTAGAAGAATTCCGTAATCTTATATTAAGTATAAAGTCGATTTTCTTGTATATACACATTAAGCAATCGATATCAAAATGCTTCAAATCATTAGTTTAACATAATTAAGTTAATAAACCTTCTTTAACGAACTGAAGTTGGCATAAAGCCATGGCGGCATAACGACAGTGCATGTAGAAGAATTCCATAATCTAATATTCAGGTATAAAGTCGATTTTCTTGTATATACTCATTTAGCAACCGATATCGAAATGCTTCAAATCATTAGTTTAACATATTTAAGTTAATAAACCTTCTTTAACGAACTGAAGTTGGCATAAAGCCTTGGCGGCAAAACGGCAGTGCATTTAGAAGAATTCCGTAGTCTTATACTAAGTATAAATTCGATTTTCTTGTATATGCACATTAAGCAATCGATATCAAAATGCTTCAATTAAATTGGGGACTTTCCTGAGAGCCCTTTAAATTATCCAACCAATGCTTTATGTTTGACCCACCTCGTTCCAATAGTTTAGCCGCTAGAGCAATAATATAAGTGAAAAAAAAATGTGACTAATCCCAAGCCCCTGATAGGAGTAGAAGAAAGATTGAAGACTTTTCTGAGAGCTATGTAAATTATCTAACCAATACTTTATGTTTGACCCACCACGTTCCAACAGTTTAGCCGCTATAGCGTTATCAAAGGTGAAACAGAAATGTCACTATTGCCAAGCCCCTGGTAGGAGTAGAAGAAAGGTTGGAGATTTTCCAAAGAGCTATTTGAATTATCTTATTAATGCTTTATGTTTGACCCACCTCGTTCCAATAGTTTAGCCGCTAGAGCGTTAGCAAAGTTGAAACAAAAATGTGACTATTGCCGAGGCCCTGGTAGGAGCAGAAATAAGATTGAAGACTTTCCTGAGTGCTCTTTAAATTATCTAACCAATGCTTTATAATTGACTCACCTAGTTTAAATAGTTTACCCGCTAGAGCATTAATTAAAGTGAAACAGAAATGTGACTATTTCCAATCCCCTGATAGGAGTAGAATAAAGATTAGAGACTTTCCTGAGAGCCCTTTAATTTATCTAATCAATGCTTTATGTTTGACCCATCTCGTTCCAATAGTTTAGCCGCTAGAGTGTTAGGAAAGTTGAAACAAAAATGTGACTATTGCCAAGCCCCAGGTAGGAGTAGAGTAAAAATTCGGGACTTTCCTGAGAGCTCTTTAAATTATCTACCCAATGCTTTAACTTTGACCTACCTCGTTCCAATAGTTTAGCCGCTAGAACGTTAGCAAAGTTGAAACAAAATTGTGACCAAGCCCCTGATAGGAATAGAAGAAAGATTGAAGACTTTCCTCAGAGCTCTTTAAATTATCTAACCAATGATTTATGTGTGACTCACCTCGTTCTAATAGTTTAGCCTCAGAGCGTTAGCAAAGTTGAAACAAAAATGTGACTATTGCCAGGCCCCTGGTAGGAGTAGAAAAAAGAGTGAAGACTTTCCGGAGGGCTTTTTAAATTATCTAACCAATGCTTTATGTTTGGCCCACCTCGTTCCAACAGTTTAGCCGCTAGAGCGTTATCAAAAGTGAAACAAAAATGTGACTATTGCCAAGCCCCTGGTAGGAGAAGAAGAAAGATTGAAGACTTTCCTAAGAGCTCTTTGAATTATCTTATTAACGCTTTATGTTTGACCCACCTCGTTCCAATAGTTTAGCCGCTAGAGCGTTAGCAAAGTTGAAACAAAAATGTGACTATTGCCGAGGCCCTGGTAGGAGTAGAAGAAAGATTGAAGACTTTCCTGATTGCTCTTTGAATTATCTAACCAATGCTTTATAATTGACTCACCTCGTTTAAATAGTTTACCCGCTAGAGCATTAATTAAAGTGAAACAGAAATGTGACTATTTCCAAGCCCCTGATAGGAGTAGAATAAAGATTAGAGATTTCCTGAGAGCCCTTTAATTTATCTAACCAACGCTTTAGGCTTGACCCACTTCGTTCCAATAGTTTAGCCGCTAGAGCGTTAGCTAAGTTGAAACAACAATGTGACTATTGCCGAGCCCCTGGTAGGAGCAGAAGAAAGATTGAAGACTTTCCTGAGAGCTCTTTAAATTAGTTAACCAATGCTTTATGTTTGGCTTACCTCGTTTAAATAGTTTACCCGCTAGAGCATTAATAAAAGTGAAACAAAAATGTGACTATTGCCAAGCCCCTGGTAGGAGCAGAAGAAAGACTGAAAACTTTCCTGAGAGCTCTTTAAATTATCTAACCAATGCTTTATGTTTGACCCACCTCGTTTTAATAGTTTAGCCGCTAGAGCGTTAGCAAAGTTGGAACAAAAATGTGACTATAACCAAGCCCCTGATAGGAGTAGAGGAAAGATTGAAGACTGTCTTGAGAGCTCTTTAAATTATCTAATAAATGCTTTATGTTTGACCCAACGCGTTCCAATAGTTTAGCCGCTAGAGCGTTAGCAAAGTTGAAACAAAATTGTGACCAAGCCCCTCATAGGAATAGAAGAAAAATTAAAGACTTTCCTGAGAGCTCTTTGAATTATCTAACTAATGCTTTATGTTTGTCCCACCTCGCTCTAATAGTTTAGCCGCTAGAGCATTATCAAAAGTGAAACAAAAATGTGACTATTTCCAAGCCCTTGATAGGAGTAGAATAAAGATTGAAGACTTTCTTGAGAGCCCTTTAAATTATCTAACCAATGCTTTATGTTCAACCCGCCTCGTTTCAATAGTTTAGCCAATTGAGCGTTAGCATAGTTGAAACAAAAATGTGACTATTGCCAAGCCCCTGATGGGAGTAGAAGAAAGAGTGAAGATTTTCCTAAGAGCGCTTTAAATTATCTAACCAATGCTTTATGTTTGACCCACCGCGTTCCAATAGTTTAGCCGCTAGAGCGTTAGCAAAGTGGAAACAAAATTGTGACCAAGCCCCTCATAGGAGTAGAAGAATGATTGAAGATTTTCCTGAGAGCTCTTTAAATTATCTAACCAATGCTTTATGTTTGACTCACCTCGTTTATACAGTTTACCCGCTAGAGCATTATCAAAAGTGAAACAAAAATGTGACTATTTCCAAGCCCCTGATAGGAGTAGAATAGAGATTGAAGCCTTTCCTGAGAACTCTTTAAATTATCTAACCAATGCTTTATGTTTGAACCACCTCGTTCCAACAGTTTAGCCGCTAGAGCGTTATCAAAAGTGAAACAAAAATGTGACTATTGCCAAGCCCCTGGTAGAAGTAGAAGAAAAATTGGGGACTTTTCTGAGAGCTCTTTAAATTATCTAATCAATGCTTTATGTTTTTCCCATCTCGTTCCAATAGTTTAGCCGCTAGAGTGTTAGGAAAGTTGAAACAAAAATGTGACTATTGCCAAGCCCCTGGTAGAAGTAGAAGAAAAATTGGAAACTTTTCTGAGAGCTCTTTAAATTATCTAATCAATGCTTTATGTTTGACCCATCTCGTTCCAATAGTTTAGCCGCTAGAGTGTTAGGAAAGTTGAAACAAAAATATGACTATTGCCAAGCCCCTGGTAGGAGAGAATAAAAATTCGGGAATTTCCTCAGAGCTCTTTAAATTATCTAACCAATGATTTATGTGTGACTCACCTCGTTCTAATAGTTTAGCCTCAGAGCGTTAGCAAAGTTGAAACAAAAATGTGACTATTGCCAGGCCCCTGGTAGGAGAAGAAAAAAGAGTGAAGACTTTCCGGAGGGCTTTTTAAATTGTCTAACCAATGCTTTATGTTTGACCCACCTCGTTCCAACAGTTTAGCCGCTAGAGCGTTATCAAAAGTGAAACAAAAATGTGACTATTGCCAAGCCCCTGGTAGGAGCAGAAGAAAGATTGAAGACTTTCCTGAGAGCTCTTTAAATTATCTAACCAATGCTTTATGTGTGACTCACCTCGATCTAATAGTTTAGCCTCAGAGCGTTACCAAAGGTGAAACAAAAATGTGACTATTGCCAAGCGCCTGGTAGGAGTAGAAGAAAGATTGAAGACTTTCCTGAGAGCTCTTAAAATTATCTAACCAATGCTTTATGTTTGACCCACCTCGTTCCAACAGTTTAGGCACTAGAGCGTTAGCAAAGTTGAAACAAAAATGTGCCTATTGCCAAGCGCCTGGTAGGAGTAGAAGTGAGATTGAAGACTTTCCTGAGAGCTCTTAAAATTATCTAACCAATGATTTATGTGTGACTCACCTCGTTCTAATAGTTTAGCTACTAGAGCGTTAGCAAAGTTGAAACAAAAATGTGACTATTGCCAAGCGCCTGGTAGGAGTAGAAGAAAGAGTGAAGACTTTCCAGAGAGCTCTTTAAATTATTTAACCAATGCTTTATGTTTGACCCACCTCGTTCCAATAGTTTAGCCGCTAGAGTGTTAGAAAAGTTGAAACAAAGATATGACTATTGCCAAGCCCCTGATAGAAGTAGAAGAAAGAGTGAAGATTTTCCTAAGAGCGCTTTAAATTATCTAACCAATGCTTTATGTGTGACTCACCTCGTTCTAATAGTTTAGCCTCAGAGCGTTAGCAAAGTTGAAACAAAAATGTGACTATTGCCAAGCCCCTGATAGGAGTAGAAGAAAGATTGAAGACTTTCCTGAGAGCTCTTTAAATTATCTAACCAATGCTTTATGTTCGACCCACCTCGTTTCAATAGTTTAGCCACTAGAGCGTTAGCAAAGTTGAAACAAAAATGTGACTATTGCCAAGCGCCTGGTTAGAGCAGAAGAAAGATTGAAGACCTTCCTGAAAGCCCTTTAAATTATCTAACCAATGTTTTATGTTTAACTCAGCTCCTAAAGCGTTGCTAACGCTATTTGAATGAGGTGGGTAGAACATAAAGCATTGGTTAGATAATGTAAAGAGCTTCCAGGAAAGTCCTCAATCTTTCTTCTACTCCTACCAGGGGCTTGGCAATAGTCACATTTTTGTTTCAACTTTGCTAACGCTCTGAGACTAAACTATTAGAAAGAGGTGAGTCACACATAAAGCATTGGTTAGATAATTTAAAGAGCTCTCAGGAAAGTCTTCAATCTTACTTTTACTCCTACCAGGGGTTTGGCACACATTTTTATTTCACTTTTGATAACGCTCTAGCGGCTAAACTATCTGAACGAGGTGGGTCAAACATAAAGCATTGGTTAGATAATTTAAAGCGCTCTTAGGAAAGTCTTCACTCTTTCTTCTACTCCCATCAGGGGCTTGGCAATAGTCACATTTTTGTTTCAACTATGCTAACGCTCTAGTGGCTAAACTATTGAAACGAGGCGGGTTGAACATAAAGCATTGGTTAGATAATTTAAAGAGCTCTCAGGAAAGTCTTCAATCTTTCTTCTACATCTACCAGGGGCGTGGCAATAGACACATTTTTGTTTCAACTTTGCTAACGCTCTGAGGCTAAACTATTGGAACGAGGTGGGTCAAACATAAAGCAATGGTTAGATAACTTAAAGACCTCTTAGGAAAACCTTCTATCTTTCTTCTACTCGTAACAGGCGTTTGGCACATTTTTGTTTCACTTTTGATAACGCTCTAGCGGGTAAACTATTTGAACGAGGTGGGTCGAACATAAAGCACTGGTTAGGTAATTTAAAGTAATGAGCTGAACCATCTCGATATCGATTGCTAAATGTGTATACACAACAAAATCGACTTTATACCTAAATATATAATAACGGAATTCTTCCAAATGCACTGCCGTTATACCGTTGTGGCTTTACGTAAACTTCAGTCAGATAAAGAAGGTTAGTTAACTTAAATATATTAAACTAATGATTTGAAGCATCTCGATATCGATTGCTAAATGTGTATATACAACAATATCGACTTTATGCCTACATATAAGACTACGGAATTTTTCCAAATGCAGTGCCGTTATACCGCCATGGCTTAAACCAACTTCAGATCGTTCAAGAAGGTTTATTAACTTAAATATGTTAAACTAATGAGTTGAACCATCTCGATCTCGATTGCTAAATGTGTATAAACAACAAAATCGACTTTATACCTAAATATAAGATTACGGAATACTTCCAAATGCACTGCCGTTATACCGTTGTGGCTTTACGTAAACTTCAGTCAGATAAAGAAGGTTAGTTAACTATAATATATTAAACTAATGATTTGAAGCATCTCGATATCGATTGCTAAATGTGTATATACAACAATATCGACTTTATACCTACATATAAGACTACGGAATTCTTCCAAATGCAGTGCCGTTATGCCGCCATGGCTTTAACCAACTTTAGATCGTTCAAGAAGGTTTATTAACTTAAATATGTTAAACTAATGAGTTGAACCATCTCGATATCGATTGCTAAATGTGTATAAACAACAAAATCGACTTTATACCTACATATAAGACTACGGAATTCTTCCAAATGCAGTGCCGTTATGCCGCCATGGCTTTAACCAACTTTAGATCGTTAAAGAAGGTTTATTAACTTAAATATGTTAAACTAATGAGTTGAACCATCTCGATATCGAATGCTAAATGTTTATATACAAGAAAATCGACTGTATACCTAAATATAAGATTACGGAATTCTTCTAAATGCACTGCCGTTATGCCGCCATGGCTTTATGTCACCTTCGGTAGGTTAAAGAAGGTTAATTAACTTAAATATGTTAAACTAATGATTTGAAGCATTTCGATATCGATTGCTAAATGTGTATATACAAGAAATTCGACTTTATGAATACATATAAGACTACGGAATTCTTCCAAATGCAGTGCCGTTATGACGTTATGTCAACTTCAGTTAAAGGAGGTATATTAACTTGAATATGTTAAACCAGTTATCTGAAGCATTCCAATATCGATTGCGAAATGTGTATATACAAGAAAAGCGACTTTATACCTAAATATAATATTATAACATTACAAAATTCTTCTAAATGCACTGCCGTTATACCGTTAAGGCTTTATGTAGACTTCAGTATGCTAAAAAATGCTTATTAACTTTTATGTTAAACTTATGATTTGAAGCATTTCGATATCGATTGCTAAATGCGTATATACAACTAAATCGACTTTATACCCAAATATAAGATTACGGAAATCTTCTAAATGCACTGTCGTTATGCCGCCATGGCTTTATATCATTACGTTAAAGAAAGTTAACTAACTTAAATATGTTAAACTAATGATTTGAAGATTTTCGATATCGATTGCTAAATGTGTAAATACAAGAAAATCGACTATATATATGCCGTTATGCCGCCATGACTTTATATCAACTTCAATACGTTAAAGAAGTATAATTAACTTAAATATGTTAGCTAATGATTTGAAGCATTTCGTTATCGATTGCTAAATATGTATATACAACAAAATCGACTTTATACCTAAATATAAGATTACGGAATTCTTCTAAATGCACTGCCGTTATGCCGCCATGGCTTTAAGCCAACTTCATATCGTTAAAGAAGGTTAATTAACTTAAATATGTTAAACTAATGATTTGAAGCATCTCGATATCGATTGCTAATTGTGTAAATACAAGAAAATCGACTTTATACCTAAATATAAGATTACGGAGTTCTTCCAAATGCACTGCCGTTATACCGTTATGGCTTTATGTACACTTCAGTAAGAAAAATAAGGCTAATTAACTTAAATATGTTAAACTAATGATTTGAAGCATTTCGTTATCGATTGCTTAATGTGTATATACAAGAGCATCGATTTTATACCTAAATATAAGATTACAGAATTCACCCAAATATACTGCCGTTATGCCGTTATGGCTCTATGTAAACTTCAGTAAGGTAAAGAAGGTTAATTAATCTAAATATGCTTAACCAGTTATTTGAAGCATTTCGATATCGATTGCTAAATGCGTATATACAAGAAAATCGACTTTATGCCTACATATAAGACTACGGAATTCTTCTAATTGCACTGCCGTTATGCCGCCATGGCTTTACGCCAACTTTATATCGTTTAAGAAGGTTAATTAACTTAAATATGTTAAACTAATGATTTGAAGCATCTCGATATCGATTGCTAATTGTGTAAATACAAGAAAATCGACTTTATACCTAAATATAAGATTACGGAGTTCTTCTAAATGCACTGCCGTTATGCCGCCATGGCTTTACGCCAACTTCGTATCGTTTAAGAAGGTTAATTAACTTAAATATGTTAAACTAATGATTTGAAGCATCTCGATATCGATTGCTAATTGTGTAAATACAAGAAAATCGACTTTATACCGAAATATAAGATTACGGAGTTCTTCCAAATGCACTGCCGTTATACCGTTATGGCTTTACGTAAACTTCAGTGAGAAAAATAAGGTTAATTAACTTAAACATTTTAAACTAATGATTTGAAGCTACTCGATACCGATTGCTAAATGTGTAAATACAACAAAATCGACATTATACCTAAATATAAGTATAAGGAATTCTTCCAAATGCACTGCCGTTATACCGTTATGGCTTTATGTTAACTTCAGTTCGTTAAAGAAGGTTTATTAACTTAACTATGATAAACCAGTTATTTGAAGCATTTCGGTATCGATTGCTTAATGCATATATAAAAGAAAATCGACTTTATACCTAAATATAAGACTACGGAATTCTTCCAAATGTACTGTCGTTATGCCGCCATGGTTTTATATCAACCTCAATACGTTAAAGAAGGTTAATTAACTTAAATTTGTTAAACTAATGATTTGAAGCATTTCTATATCGCTTGCTAAATGTGTATGTAAAAGAAAATCGAATTTATACCTAAACATAAGATTACGGAATTCTTACAAATGTACTGTCGTTATGCCGCCATGTCTTTATGTCACCTTCATTACGTTAAAGAAGGCTAATTAACTTAAATATGTTAAACTAATGATTTGAAGCATTTCGTTATCGATTGCTTAATGCGTATATACAAGAAAATCGACTTTATGCCTACATATAAGACTACGGAATTCTTCTAATTGCACTGCCGTTATGCCGCCATGGCTTTACGCCAACTTCATATCGTTTAAGAAGGTTAATTAACTTAAATATGTTAAACTAATGATTTGAAGCATCTCGATATCGATTGCTAAATGTGTATATACAACAAAATCAAATTTATACCTAAATATAAGTTTACGGAATTCTTCCAAATGCACTGCCGTTATACCGTTATGGCTTTATGTAAACTTCAGTAAGATAAAGAAGGTTAATTAACTTAAATATGTTAAACTAATGATTTGAAGCATTTCGATATCGATTGCTAAATGTGAATATACAAGAAAATCGACTTTATACCTAAATATAAGATTACGGAATTCTTCTAAATGCACTGCCGTTATACCGTTATGGCTTCATGTAAACTTCAGTCAGATAAAGAAGGTTAATTAACTTAAATATGTTAAACTAATCATTTGAAGCATTTCGCTATTAATTGCTAAATGTGTATATACAAGAAAACCGACTTTATACCTAAATATAACACTACGGAATTCTTCCAAATGTACTGTCGTTATGCCGCCAAGGCTTTATATCAACTTCAGTACGTTAAAGAAGGTTAATTATTTTAAATTTGTTAAACTAATGATTTGAAGCATTTCGATATCGCTTGCTAAATGTGTATGTAAAAGAAAATCGAATTTATACCTAAACATAAGATTACGGAATTTTTCCAAATGTACTGTCGTTATGCCGCCATGGCTTTATGTCACCTTCATTACGTTAAAGAAGGCTAATTAACTTAAATATGTTAAACTAATGATTTGAAGCATTTCGTTATCGATTGCTAAATGTGTATATACAAGAAAATCGACTTTATACCTAAATACAAGATTACGGAATTCTTCCAAATCTACTTTCGTTATGCCGCCATGGCTTTATGTCAACTTCAATACGTTTAAGAAGGTTAATTAACTTAAATATGTTAAACTAATGATTTGAAGCATTTCGATATCGATTGCTAAATGTGTATGTACAACAAAATCGACTTTATACCTAAATATAAGATAACGGAATTCATATATAATACTGCCGGAATTCATATAATATACTGCCGTTATGCCGTTATTGCTTGATGTAAACTTCAGTAAGATAAAGAAGGTTAATTAACTGAAATATGCCAAACCAGTTATTTGATGCATTTCGATATTGCTAAATGTGTAAATACAAGAAAATCGACTTTATACCTAAATATAAACATTACGGAATTCTTCTAAATGCACTGCCGTTATACCGTTAAGGCTTTATGTCAGACTTCAGTAGCTAAAAAGCGTTTATTAACTTAATATGTTAAACTAATGATTTGAAGCATTTCGATATCGATAGCTAAATGTGTATATACAAGAAAATCGATTTTTATACCTAAATATAAGATTACGGAATTCTTCCAAATGCACTGCCGTTATGACCGTTTTGGCTTTATGTAAACTTCAGTAAGTAAAGAAGGTTAATTAACTTAAATATGTTAAACTAATGATTTGAAGCATTTCGTATCGATTGCTAAATGTGTATATACAACAAAATCGACTTTATACCTAAATAAAAGATTACGGAATTCTTCTAAATGCACTGTCGTTATGCCGCCATGGCTTTATGTCACTTCATTACGTTAAAGAAGGTAATAACTTAAATATGTTAAACTAATGACTTGAAGCATTTCGATATCGATTGCTAAATGTGTATGTACAACAAAATCGACTTTATACCTAAATATAAGATAACGGAATTCATATATAGTACTGCCGGAATTCATATAATATACCGCCGTTATGCCGTTATTGCTTTATGTAAACTTCAGTAAGATAAAGAAGGTTAATTAACTGAAATATGCTAAACCAGTTATTTGATGCATTTCGATATCGATTGCTAAATGTGTAAATACAAGAAAATCGACTTTATACCTAAATATAAAATTATAACATTACGGAATTCTTCTAAATGCACTGCCGTTTGACCGTTAAGGCTTTATGCAGATAAGCTAAAAAGCGTTAATTAACTTAAATATGTTAAACTAATGATTTGAAGCATTTCGATAGCGATTTCTAGATGTGTATATACAACAAAATCGACTTTATGCCTAAATATAAGATTACGGAATTCTTCTAAATGCACTGCCGTTATGCCGCCATGGCTTTATGCCAACATCCGTTAGTTAAAGAAGGTTAATTAACTTAAATATGTTAAACTAATGATTTGAAGCATTTCGATATCGATTGCTTAATGTGTATGTGCAACAAAATCGACTTTATACCTAAATATAAGATTACGGAATTCTTCTAAATGCACTGCCGTTATGCCGCCATGGCTTTATGCCAACATCCGTTAGTTAAAGAATGTTAATTAACTTAAATATGTTAAACTTATGATTTGAAGCATTTCGTTATAGATTGCTAAATGTGTATGTACAACAAAATCGTCTTTATACCTAAATATAAGATAACGGAATTCATATAAATATACTGCCGTTATGGCTTTATGTAAACTTCAGTAAGATAAAGAAGGTTAATTAACTTAAATATGCTAAACCAGTTATTTGAAGCATTTCGATATCGATTGCTAAATGTGTAAATACAAGAAAATCGACTTTGTACCTAAATATAAGATTACGGAATTCTTCTACATGCACTGCCGTTATACCGTTAAGGCTTTATGTAGACTTCAGTAAGCTAAAAAGCGTTTATTAACTTAATATGTTAAACTAATAGTATGAAGCATTTCGATATCGATAGCTAAATGTGTATATACAAGAAAATCGACTTTATACCTAAATATAAGATTACGGAATTCTTCTACATGCACTGCCGTTATGCCGCCATGGCTATATGCCAACTTCAATACGTTAAAGAAGGTTAATTAACTTAAATATGTTAAACATATGATTTGAAACATTTCGTTATCGATTGCTAAATGTGTATATACAAGAAAATCGACTTTATACCTAAATATAAGATTACGGAATTCTTCTAAATGCACTGCCGTTATGCCGCCATGGCTTTATGCCAACATCCGTTAGTTAAAGAAGGTTAATTAACTTAAATATGTTAAACTAATGATTTGAAGCATTTCGATATCGATTGCTAAAAGTGTATGTGCAACAAAATCGACATTATACCTAAATATAAGATAACGGAATTCATATAAATATACTGCCGTTATGGCCTTATGTAAACTTCAGTAAGATAAAGAAGGTTAATTAACTTAAATATGCTAAACCGGTTATTTGAAGCATTTCGATATCGATTGCAAAATATGTATATACAACAAAATCGACTTTATACCTAAATATAAGACTGCGGAATTCTTCCAAATGTACTGTCGTTATGCCGCCATGGCTTTTTGTCAACTTCAATACGTTAAAGAAGGTTAATTAACTTAAATATGTTAAACATATGATTTGAAGCATTTCGACATCGATTGCTAAATGCGTATATACAACAAAATCGACTTTATACTTAAATATAAGATTATGGAGCTGTTCTACCTGCACTGTCGTTATGCCGCCATGGCTTTATATCACCTTCATTACGTTAAAGAAGGTTAATTAACTTAAATATGTTTAACTAATGATTTGACGAATTTCGATATCGATTGCTAAATGTGTATGTACAACAAAATCGACTTTATACCTAAATATAAGATAACGGAATTCATATAAATATACTGCCGTTATGGTTTTATGTAAACTTCAGTAAGATAAAGAAGGTTAATTTACTTAAATATGCTAAACCAGTTATTTGAAGCATTTCGATATCGAATGCAAAATGTGTATATACAAGAAAATCGACTTTACACCTAAATATTAGATAACGGAATTCTTCTAAATGCACTGCCGTTATGCCGCCACGGCTTTATGCCAACTTCAGTTCGCTAAAGGAGGTTTATTAACTTAACTATGTTAAACCAGTTATCTGAAGCATTTCGATATCGATTGCGAAATGTATATATACAAGAAAATCGACTTTATATATAAAATTATAACATTACGGAATTCTTCTTAATGCACTGCCGTTATACCGCTAAGGCTTTATCTATTCTTCAGTATGCTAAAAAATGTTTATTAACTTAATATGCAAACTAATGATTTGAAGCATCTCGATATCGATAGCTAAATGTGTATATACAAAAAAAATCGACTTTATACCTAAATATAAGATTACGGAATTCTTCTAAATGCACTGCCGTTATGCCGCCATGGCTTTATGCCAACATCCGTTAGTTAAAGAAGGTTAATTAACTTAAATATGTTAAACTAATGATTTGAAGCATTTCGATATCGATTACTAAAAGTGTATGTGCAACAAAATCGACTTTATACCTAAATATAAGATAACGGAATTCAAATAAATATACTGCCGTTATGGTTTTATGTAAACTTCAGTAAGATAAAGAAGGTTAATTAACTTAAATATGTTAAACTAATGATTTGAAGCATTTCGATATCGATTGTTAAATTTGTATGTACAACAAAATCGACTTTATACCTAAATATAAGATAACGGAGTTCATATAAATATACTGCCGTTATGCCGTTATGGCTTTATGTAAACTTCAGCAAGATAAAGAAGGTTAATTAACTTAAATATTCTAAGCCAGTTATTTGAAGCATTTCCATATCGATTGCAAAATGTGTATATACAAGAAAATCGACTTTATGCCTAAATATAAGACTACGGCATTCTTCCAAATGCAGTGCCGTTATGGCTTTTTGTCAACTTCAGTTCGCTAAAGGAGGTTTATTAACTTAAATATGTTAAACCAGTTATCTAAAGCATTTCGATATCGATTGCGAAATGTATATATACAAGAAAATCGACTTTATATATAAAATTATAACATTACGGAATTCTTCTTAATGCACTGCCGTTATACCGCTAAGGCTTTATCTATTCTTCAGTATGCTAAAATTGTTTATTAACTTAATATGCAAACT
Organism: Bactrocera correcta; assembly: GCA_027475135.1. NCBI lineage: Eukaryota > Metazoa > Arthropoda > Insecta > Diptera > Tephritidae > Bactrocera > Bactrocera correcta. The sequence continues at coordinate 67,569,901 of CM050327.1, read as the reverse complement.
AATGATTTGAAGCATCTCGAGATCGATAGCTAAATGTGTATATACAAAAAAAATCGACTTTATACCTAAATATAAGATAACGGAATTCTTCTAAATGCACTGCCGTTATGCCGCCATGGATTTATGTTAACTTCCGTTCGTTAAAGAAGGTTAACTAACTTAAATATGTTAAACGAATGATTTGAAGCATTTCGATATCGATTGCTAAATGTGTATGTACAACAAGATCGACTTTATACCTAAATATAAGATAACGGAATTCATATATAATACTGCCGGAATTCCTATCATATACTGCCGTTATGCCGTTATTGCTTTATGCAACCTTCAGTAAGATAAAGAAGGTTAATTAACTGAAATATGCTAAACCAGTTATTTGATGCATTTCGATATCGATTGCTAAATGTGTAAAAACAAGAAAATCGACTTTATACCTAAATATAAAATTATAACATTACGGAATTCCTCTAAATGCACTGCCGTTATACCGTTCAGTTTTTATGCAGATAAGCTAAAGAGCGTTTATTAACTTAATATGTAAACTAATGATTTGAAGCATTTCGATATCGATTGCTAAATGTGTATATACAAGAAAATCGACTTTTTACCTAATTATAAGATTACGGAATTCTTCCAAATGCACTGCCGTTATACCGTTTTGGCTTTATGAAAACTTCAGTAAGATAAAGAAGGTTAGTTAACTTAAATATGTTAAACTAATGATTTGAAGCATTTCGGTATCGATTGCTAAATGTGTATATACAACAAAATCGACTTTATACCTAAATATTAGATTACGGAATTTTTCCAAATCTACTGTCGTTATGCCGCCATGGCTTTATATCAACTTCAATACGTTAAAGAAGGTTAATTAACTTAAATGTGTTAAACTAATGATTTGAAGCATTTCGATATCGATTGCTAAATGCGTATATACAAGAAAATCGACTTTATACCTAAATATAAGTTTACGGAATTCTTCTAAATGCACTGTCGTTATGCCGCCATGGCTTTATATCACCTTCATTACGGTAAAGAAGGATAACTAACTTAAATATGTTAAACTAATGACTTGAAACATTCCGATATCGATTGCTAAATGTGTATGTACAACAAAATCGACTTTATACCTAAATATAAGATAACGGAATTCATATATAATACTGTCGGAATTCATATAATATACTGCCGTTATGCCGTTATTGCTTTATGTAAACTTCAGTAAGATAAAGAAGGTTAATTAACTGAAATATGCTAAACCAGATATTTGATGCATTTTGAGATCGATTGCTAAATATATAAATACAAGAAAATCGAATTTATACCTAAATATAAAATTATAACATTACGAAATTCTTCTAAATGCACTGCCGTTATACCGTTAAGGCTTTATGCAGATAAGCTAAAAAGCGTTAATTAACTTAAATATGTTAAACTAATGATTTGAAGCATTTCGATATCGATAGCTAAATGTGTATATACAAGAAAATCGACTTTATACCTAAATATAAGATAACGGAATTCTTCTAAATGCACTGCCGTTATGCCGCCATGGCTATATGCCAACTTCAGATCGTTAAAGAAGGTTTATTAACATAAATATGTTAAACTAATGATTTGAAGCATCTCGATATCGATCGCTAAATGTGTATATACAAGAAAATCGACTTTTTACATAAATATAAGGCTACGGAACTTTTCCAAATGTACTGTCGTTAGGCCGCCATGGCTTTATATCAACTTCAATACGTTAAAGAAGGTTAATTAACTTAAATATGTTAAACTAATGATTTGAAGCATTTCGATATCGAGTGCTGAATGCGTAAGTACAACAAAATCGACTTTATACCTAAATATAAGATAAAGGAATTCATATAAATATACTGCCGTTATGCCGTTATGGCTTTATGTAAACTTCATTAAGATAAAGAAGGTTAATTAACTTAAATATGCTAAGCCAGTTATTTGAAGCATTTCGATATATATTGTTAAATGTGTAAATACAAGAAAATCGACTTTATACCTAAATATAAGATTACGGAGTTCTTTCAAATGCACAGCCGTTATACCGTTATGGCTTTATGTACACTTCAGTAAGAAAAATAAGGTTAATTAACTTAAGTATGTTAAACTAATGAGTTGAACCATTTCGTTATCGATTGCTAAATGTGCATATACAAGAAAATCGAATTTATACCTAAATATAAGATTACGGAATTCTTCTAAATGCACTGCCGTTATGCCGCCATGGCTTTAAGCCAACTTCAGATCGTTAAAGAAGGTTTATTAACTTAAATATGTTAAACTTATGAGTTGAACCATCTCGATATCGATTGCTAATGTGTAAATACAACAAAATCGACTTTATACCTAAATATAAGATTACGGAATTCTTCCAAGTGCACTGCCGTTATACCGTTATGGCTTTACGTAAACTTCAGTAAGAAAAATAAGGTCAATTAACTTAAATATTTTAAACTAATGATTTGAAGCATCTCGATATCGATTGCTAAATGTGCAGATACAACAAAATAGACATTATACCTAAATATAAGTATACGGAATTCTTCCAAATGCACTGCCGTTATAACGTTATGGCTTTATGTTAACTTCAGTTCGTTAAAGAATGTTTATTAACTTAAGTATTTTAAACCAGTTATTTGAAGCATTTCGATATCGATTGCTTAATGCATATATAAAAGAAAATCGACTTTATACCTAAATATAAGACTACGGAATTCTTCCAAATGTACTGTCGTTATGCCGCCATGGCTTTATATCAACTTCAATACGTTAAAGAAGATTAATTAACTTAAATTTGTTAAACTAATGATTTGAAGCATTTCGATATCGCTTGCTAAATGTGTATGTACAAGAAAATCGAATTTATACCTAAACATAAGTGATTCAATACCTGTGCAACTCACCTTTGCTTCCAACCTTAATTGTTGTGAAGAAATAATGCACAGCCCGAGATTTCAAATTGCGGAATTCACTTTTATTTTTTTTAAATAATGCTATGGGATGCACAGCACGGTTTTCGTTGATACAACTTTTAGTGATATATTTATGTATATTGCATAAAATGATGGATGGGCCAATTGGCGGCGGAATCGGCGAGCGATTATTAATGCGGGAAGAAAAAACAACGATGCTGCGAAAAGCGTATGCGCAAAGGCTTGGAGTCGACTCGTACGAAAGTAAAAGCGAAGTGAAGTGGCTGGAGTTGTCGTCCCTTTTTTTTGTGTTCTAGTTGGAAGTGTGGTGTCATGTTTGAGTGTATTGGTGTGATGTGTAGTGATGTGGAAGGTGAGTGGTGAGTGTGGTGTGCTGTTATGATGATTTGTGTTGAAATGTGGTGTGGCTGTGTTTCATTACAGGGTAGGCCGAGAGTCGTTTAGACATCCCGGCCCCCCTAGGCAAATTATTAGCCTAGTAGCCTTTGCAATTGCTGCAGTGTGGCCACCACGTTACTGAGTCCAGTAGGTTGGCGAGACCGCGGCCTAGGTTGACGCCGCCGCGTAGAGGTATTGGGTCGGTGGCGCCGAGTACGTGTTCGGGATTCTGGTGGTGGCTCAGCTCTTCGTTGTCGTGCAGCACGGTTCGCCTGCGGTCGTCGGGTCGTAGCCCGACTGGAGGGGGCAAGTAGTTGTCTGCCGTCCCGATGAAGGAGCGTATGATGCGGCCGCATGCATATTTGGCACGTATACCCTGATGTACACTCCGATGTGGAGTGGGTAGGTGCCAGACAATTTAGACAGTGGCCATGTGCCTGGACAATCTGCTGGCGGAGCGGAGGCAGCATCCTCTTAAAAATGGCAACCTGTGGGGGCGGCGGCAAACGGGCATCGGAGGCGCTGTGGGTCTGCTGGCACCGGCGTCGGATTTGCGCGTGTTGCACTTCGGGGTGTTGCACTTCGGGCAGCGGTTGGTTGCGTTGTGGCCGTGGGATTTCGAGGGGCTGGTGTAGGCCCCGTTCGTGGCACGTGAATGGTCGACCGAACGGCTGGCGTTGGTGCTGGCGGCATATCGACATCCATTTGATCTGTCAAAGATATTTACGTTATATGTTTGTGGTATACGGATATGATAGTTGGTGCTACGTTAGGTGGCACTGGTGGGTAGTCATGTGGACCACCCATCTATTACTACGTTTGCGGTTTTCATTAAGATAGGATTTGTGGTTTGTTTTGCGGGTTATATCGATTTATCGTTTATTGTTTACGGTTTACGTGTCGGTTTTATCGGCTGTGGGCAAAAAGCATAGTTTAACGAGCGGCCGAGTTAGTGTTCCGTTTTGCGTACGGAGATCAACTACGCGAATATGACCGTCGGAGCCGTGGTAAAGCTTCTCTATGCGGCCAAGCCGCCATTCAGTGGGGGGGAGACAATCGTCATGAATTAAGACACAATCTCCAAGCTTAGGCGCGTTTTCTGGTGTTTTCCACCGGTACCTTCTGTGGAGGTCCTTTAAATAATCTTCTTTCCATCGAAGACTGAAATCGTGATGGAGAATTTTAATTCTTTCCCATCTGTTTAATAAGGAAAGCGACTCCACGCCTGGCTCAGGTGTGGCCAGAATGGGCGCTCCTTTAAGAAAATGCCCTGGTGTGAGGGCTGTAAAGTCTGATGGATCTTGTGAGAGGGCTGCGAGAGGCCGTGAGTTGAAAAGGGCTTCAATTCTAGTTAAGAGGGTCGTGAAGTCTTCATAATTGAATTTATAAGTGCCAGCTAGCTTCTTGAAATGTGATTTGAAGCTTTTTACGGCTGATTCCCATAAACCACCCATGTGTGGAGCGCTTGGGGGGATAAACTGCCAATTGATGCCTTGGGGAGCATATTTTTGAATAATGTCAGGTGAGACTTGTTTCATAAAATCCACAAATTGTTTCTCTGTGGCTCTTTGAGCTCCGATAAATGTTTTACCATTATCGCTCATGATTTTGGTTGGAAAGCCACGTCGTCCGACGAAGCGAGCAAATGCCGCGAGGAAAGCCTCCTTTGTCAGATTGGAACATAGCTCAAGGTGTACTGCTTTTGTCGTAAAACAGACAAAGACAGCCACATAGCCTTTCATCAGGGTGGGAGACCTTCGCATGGACGCCTTTATTTGAAAAGGGCCAGCAAAGTCGACACCTGTAGTGGTGAAAGGCAGAGCAAAGTTACAGCGTTCCGGTGGAAGTGCTGCCATAATCTGCGTTCTCATTTTCTGCTTGTGCATAGTGCAGACCTTGCACGTGAAAATGCACTTCTTGATTTGGGGCTTAAGGCGGGGAACATAGTACTCTTGGCGTACCATATGTTGCATGAGGCGATGTTCGGCGTGTAACATGAGTATATGGATAATATAATTGATGAACAATGTGGCAAATGAGGATTTCTCTGGTATTATTATGGGATCGCGTTCGTTATACGTAAGGCTGGAATTAGCAAGCCGGCCGTTTGCACGAAGCAGACCTTTCGTGTCTATAAATGGGTTTAGTACAAAGAGTGTGCTCTTTTTGTCAATTGGCTTCGATTCTCTTAGTAACCCTAGGTCGCGGCTGAAGTAGCGCGTTTGGGTTGATGCGATAAGAGCGACCTTCGCTTTTTGTAAGTCTTGGTGCGTCAATGTATCGCATTGGGGGCAAGTTGCTCCCTTTATCTTAAGTTTGAGTCGCTCTACGAATTTGAGAATATAGACGACTACTCTGAGTGCTCAGGGGAACGATGAAAATCGTTCAAGGATGTCATCATCATCCATTGTTGTGTGATAAGTGGCGATTTTTCGACCTTCTGGGGCAATTATGTTGCGCATTGGCGATTGTGGCCAAGAATCGGGAGATTCTGTTAACCATCGGGGGCCATTCCACCAGAGGGTGGTGGTGGCGAGATGAAGGGGTTTGCACCCTCTTGTCCCAAGATCGGCAGGATTGTCAGCACTGGCTACGTGGCGCCAAGTGGCTGATCCTACTAGATCAAGTATTTGAGACGTTCGGTTAGAAATATATGTTTTCCACGCGTGTGGTGGTTTTTCTAACCAGGCTAGAACGATTTCGGAATCGGACCAGAGGTATAATTTATATTTTGCCATGTTTAAGTGGGTCTGCACCATGGAGACTAGCTTTGCTAGGAGCAGGGCGCCACAGAGTTCAAGTCGTGGTAGACTTATGGTTTTTAGAGGCGCAACTTTTGCTTTTGCCACTAGTAGGTGGCTTGAAGTTGCAATATCGCTTTGGGTGCGCACATAAATAGTGGCACAATATGCCTTTTCAGAGGCGTCGCAGAAGCCGTGTAGTTCCACTTTGTATTCGGGGGAATAGTTTACCCACCGTGGAATGTGTATCTGCGAAATATCTTTTAGGTTATTAGCAAACTGGGACCATCTTTCTAAGCGAAGAGGTTTCACTTGTTCGTCCCAGTCAGTTCCGTCTAGCCATAATTCTTGGATCAGGATTTTCGCTTGTATCATAATTGGCGAAAGCCATCCTGCGGGGTCGAAAAGTTTTGCCACAGAGGAGAGAATTTGGCGTTTTGTAATGGCGGATAATGCGGATATAGACTCAGTCGTGTATGAAAACTGGTCCGATATCGCATTCCATTGGATGCCCAGTGTTTTTGTTGTACTTTCCTTTTCGAATATAAGGGAATTAGTATCCAACAACTTGTCGTTTGGTATATTTTGCAAAATATTTGGGTGATTAGCTGTGATCTTTTTTAGGGGAAACCCTGCTGTGTTGAGGGCCTTTATCACTTGTGATAAGGACTCGTATGCTTGTGAGAGGCTGTGGCTCCCAGACAAGATATCGTCTACATACGTCTGTGTTTTTAACACTTGTGTTGCCAGAAGAAATTCTGACCTTGTGTTTTCTGCCAGTTCGTGGAGTGTGCGAATGGCTAAGTATGGAGCACAGTTTACGCCAAAGGTTACTGTTTTTAATTTAAAGTCGCGTAGTGGACTATTGGCAGATTTTCGGAAAATAATCCGTTGGAAATCTTGATCATCTTTATGAACAATTATTTGTCGATACATTTTTTCGACATCCCCATTGAATACGTATTTGTATATACGCCAGTTCAATATGAGGAGCATTAGATCTGGTTGGAGTGTGGGTCCCGTAAATAGAATGTCATTTAGGGAATTCCCCGAGCTAGTGGTTCTGGAGGCATTGAAGACAACTCTGACTTTTGTTGTTTTTTTGTCAGGCTTTACTACTGCATGATGTGGCAAGTAGAAAGAGTAATATTTGCCTCTTATGATTTTTTCACATGGGCTTACTTCCTCCATGTGGTCTAAATGGAGGTATTCTTCCAAGACACCATCATAATTTTGTTTCAGCTCACCTTTTCTAAGTAGGTTTTTCTCCATACTTAGAAACTGCTGCATTGCAGAGGTGCGAGAGTGACCTAAGGCGAGTGTGTCTGGAAATTGTTGTTTTAGTGGTAGTCGTACGACATACCGACCATTGGCTGATCGAGTAGTTGTGGCTTTGTAAAAGTCTTCACAATACTGATCTTCTGGTGTTGTAATTGAAATGGGGGGGAGTTTCTCTAGCTCCCAAAATTTTCTCAATTGTGAATTGAGGTACTCGTTAGAGATTTCCTCAACTTGAGTTGTCATTGCTGTGACTGGTTCCGCAACTAGTCCACTTAGGACCCAGTAATGTTTTCGAAATTTTTTCAACACCTTCCAGTATTATTTGAGATATAAGATCGCTGCCTAATAGAAGGTCTATTTGAGCGGGGGTGTTGCAGTTGGGATCTGCTAGAGTCAGATGTGAAATCTTATCCCTTGCTTGCTACTTATTTGATAGCTTGGAAGCATGTTTGTTAGTTGCGGTAAGACAATAGCATTTGCTTGAATGCGCTTATCCGCTTGGGGGGAAATTAGGGTAATGGGGCATATTTTGTTAGAGTTTTGTACTACTCTTCCGCCCATTCCCGTAATCTCATAATTGGCTTGTTTTGTTGGCAATTTTAATTTATTTTGGGCCTTAGACGCTATAAAGGATCGTTGGGACCCTTGGTCTATTAGGGCTCTTAGTTTGAACAGTTCTCCTCGATGTTCGATGGAGACAACTGCTGTGGGTAGTAGTACTCTACTATGATTATCGCTGTGTAGCGTTTGAGATTTTAATGCCTTTGAGCAGCATGGTGTCTCTTGGCAATTTTGTTGCGTTTCTGTTTCGGGAGTTGCTGTTGCAACTAAACCCGTGGCTTTTTTTGAAAAAGCGTTACTTTGAGTTGTGTTGGGAAAGTTGTTTATGTGGAACATAGAATGATGCCTTTTGTGGCAATATACGCAGTTAAATTTGCTTTCGCAAGCATTGAGATTGTGTGAGTGGGACAAGCAGTTTGTGCAGAGTCTTTTTGACCTGACAAAGTTGGTCCTTTCATTCACATTCAATTTTTTAAATTTTTCGCAAGCTTTTAGCTTATGCCCTCCTGTACATAGTTCGCATGACGTGAATTTATTTTGTTCAGATGTGAACGATTGTGCTTTGAAAAAGCTTCTATTTAAATTGTTGTTGTTATTGACTTGGGGTCTATTGAAGCTTCTGTTTAGGTCGGGTTGAACGTTTTTAGTTCTAATTGGTTTTTTATCTACCCTTTCCGCAATTTCATATTGGGCAGTTAGGAAATCTTTCACTTGCTGCCACGTTGGGCAGTCTCTTCTTGATGAGAGCGATTGCTCCCATAGAAGTAATGATTTTTCTGGTAATGCTGCGGTGCATATGTTTACCAGAATAGGGTCCCAACTGTCTGTGGGAACATTTTGTGTCGTTAGAACCGACAAACAATTTGAAACAGTGGATTCTAATTTTATGAATTCTTCACTTGTTTCTTTCTGAATTTTCGGCAAGTTCATGAGTATGGTTACTTGCTTGTCGACCAATATTCTTTTGTTTTCATATCTGGCTTTCAGAGCTTCCCAAGCCAAATTGAAATTGTCATCACTTAATGCGAACTGTTTTACTATAACGCCTGCTTGACCTTTTGTTTTGTATCGGAGATGATACAATTTTTGCGCTTGCGATAGTTTTGGATGGTTTATGTACACGGCAGTAAACATGTCCCGGAAGGACGGCCATTGTTCATAACCTCCATGGAATATTTCTGTATCGCACGCTGGCACTTTGAGATGAATGCCTGTTGCCTCTTGGGCTTGCAATTGTGGTAACTCTACTCTACTGTGGGGAGTAGGTGCAATTGACTTTATGAGTTTTAGCTGATCTGCGATCATAATTTTTGTGTCCTCATACTGGTCTAAGCAGTTTTCAAATTTGGCGTATGCAGAAGATTTAAAGTTTTCTGGTAGATCTGAATCGTCAGTATCTACAATTGCGTCATATGCAGCTTGGAGACGTGTCCAAAAATTTTCAATCGATTGGCTTTTTATTTCTAGCGCCGATTCCGAATTGTCTTGAATCGGCGAAGAAGCAAATCGAGTGCAGTATTTTATTAGACAGTCACTCTCTGAAATGAATTTGGAGTATGATATGTCTTTCCCCCTCTTTTGTTTTGTAGCACCTTGCTTAGAGCGTGTAGCTTCTGCAGGTGTACATGGACTTTTATCGTCAGAAATCATTTTAGGAATTTTCAAGAATTGAGATGTTTTAGATTCTTTTGAATCTATATTCATTTAGAAAATGTAGATTTGTAAGATATTGTATATATTTTCTTTCCGTGGATACTGAGAACTTTATCAACCGAAAACTCTTTTAGGTAAATAAGAGTTTGTTATTTCCGCTAAAATTAGTGAAATCCGCGTTTATAGTTTATATTACTCGCCGTTGTATCTACTTGCGATGGCGTTTATGTTTATTATTATTATTATTATAATATTATAATAATATTATAATATTATTATAATAATTTTTTTTTTTGTATTGCGATTATATATATAAATTTTTTTTTTTTCGGATTTATTGGTATGCCCTCGTACTTGTGTACCGGAAAGGGTCAATACCTTTTGTATATAAGTATGTATGTATGTGTTCACGATATGTGATTCGTATGCATATAAGTATGCTGAAATTACTTTAATATGGGGCAAACCTGCTTGTTTTTGTTGTGCAAATACAAGGGGTATTGCTTGAACCTAATGCCAATTTGGACTTTGAGATATGAATATATACTATTTATGTGCATATACGTACATATATATGGTATAATAATTTTTTATATATTTATTATAATAATATATTTCCTTTTTTTTCGTTTTGTTGTTAATTTGTGTTATCAAATTCTGTAACACTCCGTTTATAATTTTTTTTCCAAAATTGTATTATTTTCCCGTAATTTAATTGTTCCTATGTATATGTGGTATATACTTTGTAGGCATGCAATTTATTTGAATACAAATTATTGTTGTAATCGCGGTACTAGTACTTAACGCAGGAAAGTCGGTTAAAATTGGAGAAAGAGAAATGACATTTGCAGGTATTTAACTTCTGCACTCAACACACATGTGTGACGGTATGTATATACTCGTATGTATGTTACTATATTAGCCTCTACTAAATTTCGGCAAGTATAAGTTAGTTAATTACCAAGCTACGGAAAGTTGGTTTGCATGTATATATGTATGTGTGCTTCAATTTATAAATCATGTGTTCCGCATTTATGTTTACTTTTATTTCTTGTTTTGTACTTTTTAATATGCCTTTTGCCTATTAGTGCAATCCGCTTGCTGCTTTAAAAGCAGAAGGGGTGCCGGAAAATATTGCAAGTAGAGACTTGGATGATTTTGTACGATTTTAATTTGTTTTGTGATTGTGTTCACAAAGAAAAGCATATATAGGCATTAGTAATTTAAATACAAGTATATATTTTATCAACTTTAATATCGGTCTTTTAAAGCACCGTATTAAATTTTACGATTCGTTTTGTTGAAACTGTTTAAAGTTATAACCGAGTTAATTGGTAAAACAGTTTTTTTTTTTCTAAACATACATATGTACATGCATATAAGTAAGGTGGAAGCGATACACTTACCCTTTCTCGCATCAAGGGAATTTTGGGGGAGTGTATTTCTTGTGGCTTGCCCTAATGTTTATTTCCTTATTCGTCTTGTCCTCGCAGTTAGTATGCAGTTAGCATGCCTCCTCTTCTGTGTGCCTTGGGGAAGTGGTTTTGTGTATGTTGCTTTTGCGCGCCCGTTAGTGTGTTTTACATATTTAGTTTCGCGCCCGTTGGTGATATTTATTTAGTTTCGCGCCCGCTGTTGTTGTTTTGTTTTCGTTTACTAGATTTGATATATTATATGAATATTCCAATTGTGGTGCACTGCACTAATACTGTATATGTCAAAAAATTTTTTTTTTTTTTATTGTTTTAGGTATTTTTCACTCTTATAGTTTTAAAATATATGTTTCAGTCACCGCACTTTATTTAATTAAAAATTTTTTTATTATTTATATTTACTTTTTTTGTTTTTGTTTTTTCACAGCAATGCACTTCTTTATTTAGCTTCCTTCTTTTTCTTTCGTTTTTAAATGTATTAATGTCACTGCACCTTTAATGTTTTTTTTTTTTTTTTAGTGCCTTTCTGTAGGCTCGAAGGACCATGATTCAATACCTGTGCAACTCACCTTTGCTTCCAACCTTAATTGTTGTGAAGAAATAATGCACAGCCCGAGATTTCAAATTGCGGAATTCACTTTTATTTTTTTTAAATAATGCTATGGGATGCACAGCACGGTTTTCGTTGATACAACTTTTAGTGATATATTTATGTATATTGCATAAAATGATGGATGGGCCAATTGGCGGCGGAATCGGCGAGCGATTATTAATGCGGGAAGAAAAAACAACGATGCTGCGAAAAGCGTATGCGCAAAGGCTTGGAGTCGACTCGTACGAAAGTAAAAGCGAAGTGAAGTGGCTGGAGTTGTCCGTCCCTTTTTTTTGTGTTCTAGTTGGAAGTGTGGTGTCATGTTTGAGTGTATTGGTGTGATGTGTAGTGATGTGGAAGGTGAGTGGTGAGTGTGGTGTGCTGTTATGATGATTTGTGTTGAAATGTGCTGTGGCTGTGTTTCATTACAGGGTAGGCCGAGAGTCATTTAGACAATAAGATTACGGAATTCTTCCAAATGTACTGTCGTTATGCCGCCATGTCTTCATGTCACCTTCATTACGTTAAAGAAGGCTAATTAACTTAAATATGTTAAATTAATGATTTGAAGCATTTCGTTATCGATTGCTAAATGTGTATATACAAGAAAATCGACTTTATACCTAAATATAAGATTACGGAATTCTTCTAAATGCACTGCCGTTATGCCGCCATGGCTTTATGCCAACATGCGTTAGTTATAGAAGGTTAATTAACTTAAATATGTTAAACTAATGATTTGAAGCATTTCGATATCGATTGCTAAATGTGTATGTGCAACAAAATCGACTTTATACCTAAATATAAGATTACGGAATTCTTCTAAATGCACTGCCGTTATGCCGCCATGGCTTTATGCCAACATCCGTTAGTTAAAGAAGGTTAATTAACTTAAATATGTTAAAATAATGATTTGAAGCATTTCGTTATAGATTGCTAAATGTGTATGTACAACAAAATCGTCTTTATACCTAAATATAAGATAACGGAATTCATATAAATATACTGCCGTTATGCCGTTATGGCTTTATGAAAACTTCAGTAAGATAAAGAAGGTTAATTAACTTAAATATGCTAAACCAGTTATTTTATAATCTTATTGTTTAGTAAGCTAAAAAGCGTTAATTAACTTAGATATGTTAAACTAATAGTATGAAGCATTTCGATATCGATAGCTAAATGTGTATATACAAGAAAATCGACTTTATACCTAAATATAAGATTACGGAATTCTTCTACATGCACTGCCGTTATGCCGCCATGGCTATATGCCAACTTCAGATCGTTAAAGAAGGTTTATTAACATAAATATGTTAAACGAATGATTTGAAGCATTTCGATATCGATAGCTAAATGTGTATATACAAGAAAATCGACTTTATACCTAAATATAAGATTACGGAATTCTTCTACATGCACTGCCGTTATGCCGCCATGGCTATATGCCAACTTCAGATCGTTAAAGAAGGTTTATTAACTTAAATATGTTAAACGAATGATTTGAAGCATTTCGATATCGATTGCTAAATGTTTATATACAAGAAAATTGACTTTATACCTAAATATAAGACTGCGGAATTCTTCCAAATGTACTGTCGTTATGCCGCCATGGCTTTATATCAACTTCAAAGGTTAATTAACTTAAATATGTTAAACATATGATTTGAAACATTTCGTTATCGATTGCTAAATGTGTATATACAAGAAAATCGACTTTATACCTAAATAAAGATTACGGAATTCTTCTAAATGCACTGGCGTTATGCCGCTATGGCTTTATGCCAACATCCGTTAGTTAAAGAAGGTTAATTAACTTAAATATGTTAAACTAATGATTTGAAGCATTTCGATATCGATTGCTAAATGTGTATGTGCAACAAAATCGACTTTATACCTAAATATAAGATAACGGAATTCTTCCAAATGTACTATCGTTATGCCGCCATGGCTTTATATCAACTTCAATACGTTAAAGAAGGTTAGTTAACTTAAATATGTTAAACATATGATTTGAAGCATTTCGACATCGATTGCTAAATGAGTATATACAACAAAATCGACTTTATACCTAAATATAAGATTATGGAACTGTTCTACCTGCACTGCCGTTATGCCGCCATGGCTTTATGTCACCTTCATTACGTTAAAGAAGGTTAATTAACTTAAATATGTTAAACTAATGATTTGAAGCATTTCGATATCGATTGCTAAATGCGTATGTACAACAAAATCGACTTTATACCTAAATATAAGATAACGGAATTCATATAAATATACTGCCGTTATGGCCTTATATAAACTTCAGTAAGATAAAGAAGGTTAATTAACTTAAATATGCTAAACCAGTTATTTGAAGCATTTCGATATCGATTACAAAATGTGCATATACAAGAAAATCGACTTTATACCTATATATAAGATAACGGAATTCATATAAATATACTGTCGTTATGCCGTTATGGTTTTATGTAAACTTCAGTAAGATAAAGAAGGTTAATTTACTTAAATATGCTAAACCAGTTATTTGAAGCATTTCGATATCGATTGCAAAATGTGTATATACAAGAAAATCGACTTTATACCTAAATACTAGATTACGGAATTTTTCTAAATGCACTGTCGTTATGCCGCCATGGCTTTATATCAACTTGAATACGTTAAAGAAGTTTAATTAACTTAAATATGTTAAACTAATGATTTGAAGCATTTCGTTATAGATTGTTAAATGTGTATATACAAGAAAATCGACTTTATACCTAAATATAAGATTACGGAATTCTTCTAAATGCACTGCCGTTATGCCGCCATGGCTTTAAGCCAAATTCAGATCGTTAAAGAAGGTTCATTAACTTAAATATGTTAAACTAATGAGTTGAACCATCTCTATATCGATTGCTAATGTGTATATACAACAAAATCGACTTTATGCCTAAATATAAGATTACGGAATTCTTCCAAATGCACTGCCGTCATACCGTTATGACTTTACGTAAACTAAATATAAGATTACGGAATTCTTCCAAATGCACTTCCGTTATACCGTTATGGCTTTATGTAATTTTCAGTAAGATAAAGAAGGTTAATTAACTTACATATGTTAAATTAATGATCTGAAGCATTTCGTTATCGATTGCTAAATGTGAATATTCAAAAAAATCGACTTTATACATAAATAAACGATAACGGAATTCTTCTAAATGCACTGCCGTTATGCCGTTATGGCTTTATGTTAACTTCAGTTCGTTAAAGAAGGTTTATCAACTTAAATATGTTAAACCAGTTATTTGTATCATTTCGATTTCGATTGCTTAATGCATATATAAAAGAAAATCGACTTTATACCTAAATATAAGACTACGGAATTCTTCCAAATGTACTGTCGTTATGCCGCCATGGCTTTATATCAACTTCAGTACGTTAAAGAAGGTTAATTAACTTAAATTTGTTAAACTAATGATTTGAAGCATTTCGATATCGCTTGCTAAATGTGTATGTAAAAGAAAATCGAATTTATACCTAAACATAAGATTACGGAATTCTTCTAAATGCACTGTCGTTATGCCGCCATGGCTTTATGTGGGACTGACAGACGGACGCAAGAAAACTAGAAGTGGACACAACTTTTAAACTCGTATTACCAACAAATGCAACACTTCAAACCTGACGAACGTAAAAACAAAAAAGAGAAAGACAAGAACAACGAAGGGACGCTATCGCGTAACTGGACGAGAACGATAGTCTGTTAATGGTTATCAAACCAGTAAGACATACTTCAATGTGATTCAAGATATTCTAGTGATTTCAAATAAATTCAATTATATCTAAAACAAACATTTTGAAACTTTAAATATAAACCTACAATTGGGGGCTCGCCCGGAATTGAATTTAAGCCAACCGGAAAACATTTGTGTTGCACCAACAATGCGTTTTCTTACATAAAAAGTGATCCAGTGGCATCGACCGACAGATCACAGTACAAAAAACAATAGTGTTTGGTGGCGTCAATCTACGTATCGCAAATGTGCAAGAAAAATTGTCTTTTTCGCGAACCTTCTATGAAAGTGATCCAGTGGCATCAACCGACAGATCATAGTACAAGAAAGTGTTTAGTGGCGCAACTGTACAAGAACAATTTTTTGCCTTCGCGAATCTTCTATGAGCAGCAGCATCAAGCATTATAAGTGCGAATGTGAACGCAGCAGTTGTAGCAGAGTGCCGCAGCGATTGTTAGTCAAAACACCAGCAGAGCAGTTTACGTCAGCCGCAACAGCATAGCCGTTGTACAATATTTTGAAATTTTGCTGAAAGAAGAGGAATAGACGCTGAAGAAGGAGACTTAGTATAAAAAACTATCCGAAGATGAAAAAAGCTGAAGAAGGAAAACTATCCGAAGACGAAAAGAAGCTGAAGAAGGGAAACTATTCGAAGACGATAAGAAGCAGTTGAGGTAAAGTAACACACCGCAAACGAAGAAGAAGAAGATAAGTTAAAGACGAAAGGGGCGGAAAATCTAATAAGAGAAAGTTAAGGTAAAGTAATTGGACAATGGTAAACGTAAATTTGTAAGAACCCGAAATACGATATAAGCAAAGAGTGTAACACGTTAATGTAAAAAATTTCATTGTAGAAATTAAGCTAGACAAAGTGAATGTTAAAGAATATCAAAATCTAATTGGAAAATCTTTTGTATAATTAATTCATGTACATAACTGAATGGAACGAAATGAAATTTTGTAAAATGTAATATACATTTGTAATATCCGATTGATGTAAATTTCCAAAATATTTGTATTTTAAATTGAAAATTGAAAACTTGTGAATTAAATTATTCTCATTAATAATATTTGAATTTGTGTGTAATTTACGAAAACTAAACTTCACTGTATTCATACGAGTACATTCTGTTCGAATTGTCAGTTGAACTACTAAATAATTTTGATGTAATTCTAGAGAAAATACTTACGCTGCCTTAAACTAAGATATATTTTTAAAATTACTTTATACGTATTTTATATAGTTGAATAACATATATTCTAATATTGTAAACTTGGATGCAGACGCTATTTTAAAAATGACAGTGACGACTTTAAAACACAAACTAAGGGAATTGGGACTAGGAGTAAGTGGACGGAAACATGAACTGAGGGAAAGACTTCTCCAACATTTAGGCCTGATTGACGACGGTGACGATGACGAAAATGAAGAGAGTGATTTTCAGTCCAATCAGTCTGAATGTGATTTTATACAAAAACGAACTGAACCATCTGCACCTAAAGGTTGTGCACATTTCACGCTTAAAGATATTGAAGAAAGCCTTTCTACTTTTGATGGAACAGATACGTCTGATATACAGAAATGGATCGAACAAATAGAAGAAAATGCAGAAATAGTAAATTGGAATGATGTACAAAAATTCGTTTATACGAAACAGTTATTGAGGGGTGCTGCAAAAGTTTATGTGGGTAGTCAAACCGGGTTGCGCGATTGGAATTCTTTAAAATTAGCACTAACTAATGAATTCGGAAATAAGTTATCAGCAGCCGATGTGCATAAGATGTTAGAGAAAAGACAGAAGAAGCCGTGTGAATCGTATCGTGAATACCTATATGCTTTGATGGAAATAGGCAAATCAATCCACTTGGATGAAGAAAGTTTGTTAGAGTATTTTATAGATGGCATTCCGGGATCTAAGTATAGTAAAGCTATTCTCTACCAAGCCAAAACTGTGACAGAACTAAAAGAACAGTTAGTAGTTTACGAAAAAATCAAGCAGGAACCAAAAGTTGAAAATCTGAAGAAAGCGGATATAAATGATAAAATAAAACAGGAGAATTCGTTACCATTAAGAATCGATAAGAGATGTTATAAATGTGGTGAACCTTCGCACATAGCTAGAGATTGTCCGTCGAAGCAATTCAAATGCTTTAAGTGCCAGAAGATGTGACACAGATCTTTTGAGTGTAAAGTAATAAAAGGTGGGAACACTGAGCGGGAACACAGTCGTGTAAATTCGATTGACGAACTTGCAAAATTTAATTTAAAATTTAAAAATATACGGATTTGTAATGTAAAAGTGAGCGCGCTTATCGATACTGGTTGTAACTTGTGTTTAATGAGGTACGACACATTTAATAAGTTGGACAGATATATAAAGCTAACAACGGAACAAAAGCAGTTATTTGGTATTGGTGCAGCGAAAATATCAACGATAGGAAGCTTTGATATAGAAGTAGAAATTGATAAGAGTATCGTTGACCTGACGTTTCATGTAGTAGCAACAACCGACAATAGTTACGAAGTGATTTTGGGTAATTTAATATTGAAACATTTCGATATGTTGGTTCGTGAAAATGGGGTTGAATTTAAAGAAAAGTTGTCCGTGCCGATTAATAATACAATGAGAGTCAAAGATAATTTAACAAATGATGATGATTTGATGACTAATATTTTTTCAAATTTATGTTTTAACGTTGAGATGAATGAACAAGACTATGATTTAACTTATTTAAATAAAAAATCAGCAGAGGCAGTGAAGCAAATGATAAAACAGTATATACCAAAGAAAGACGATAGTTCTCCCGTGAATATGAAAATTATTCTTACCGACGAGGTTCCAGTTTACCAACCACCACGAAGGGTATGTTATGAGGAGCAACAAATCATAGATAAGCAAGTCGCACAGTGGTTAGATGAAGGTATAATACGTCCTAGTTGCTCAAACTACGCTTCGCCTGTTGTACTAGTATCAAAGAAAAATGGCACAAAACGACTTTGTTGTGATTATCGTAAACTAAATTTGAAAATCGTACGGGATAATTTCCCGATGACCTTAATTGACGACGCCCTAGAAAGACTTAGAGAAGCATACATATTCACGACGTTAGATTTAGCAAATGGTTTCCTACATGTACCGGTAGATGAGAGTTCTCGTAAATACACATCGTTCGTAACTCATAGTGGTCAATATGAATTTCAGTATGTACCCTTTGGTATATGTAATTCACCCGCTGTTTTCTGTCGTTACATTCATGCCATATTAAAAGATTATATTCGAGATGGAACAGTTGTTACATATATGGATGATTTAGTAATCCCAGCGAAATCTGAAGAAGAAGCTCTAGAGAAGTTAGGAAAAGTATTGAAGTTAGCTTCTGATAAGGGACTGAGGATAAAATGGGAAAAATGTCAATTCCTTAAGAAGAAGATAGAATTTTTAGGCTATACTATTGAAAATGGCACCATTAGACCGAGTGAAGTTAAAACAAAAGCCGTTGAAAAGTTTCCGTTACCACAGACCAAAAAGGCGCTACAGAGATTCTTAGGCTTAATGTCTTATTTTCGTCGTTGTATTAAAAATTTCGCATTAATCGCAAAACCTTTATCAGACTTAATGAAGAAAGACGCAGAGTTTAAAATGGGTGACGAACACTTAATTTCGTTCAAACAACTGAAGACAGCTCTTATTCAGGCACCAGTTCTTGGACTATTCAATCCTAAAGCAACGACAGAGATTCATACAGACGCATCAATGTACGGTTACGGAGCAATTCTTCTCCAAAAGAACTCCGAAGATCAACAGTTTCACCCAGTTCAATTCATGAGCCGCAAAACAACACCTGCAGAACAGAAATATCATTCGTATGAGCTGGAAGTACTAGCTATAGTCGAAGCATTTAAGAAGTGGCACGTGTATGTGTTGGGGTCAAAGTTCAAAATTATTACTGACTGTAACGCTTTTACGATGACTTTGCAAAAAAGAGACGTACCTTTACGTGTAGCCCGATGGGCTATGTATCTTCAGGAATATGATTACCTGATTGAACACAGACGAGGGACACAGATGAGGCATGTAGACGCTCTTAGCAGAATTTCTTGTTTAATGATCGAGGATTCATTAAGGCATCGACTTAAAGAAGCACAAATGAGAGATATGTGGACAAAAGCGGTTCGAAAGATTTTGGAAGAAAAGAGCTACGAAGATTTTTACATCTATAATGATATACTGTATAAAGACCCAGATTTACAACTGATTGTGGTGCCATCACAGATGGAGAAAGAGATAATTGAGATTGCACATCGTCAAGGACATTTTTCAGTGAAGAAAACGAAGGACTGCTTGGAGAAGGATTTTTACATTCCTCAACTAGAAAAGAAAGTTACGGAAATTGTGAATAGTTGCATTGCCTGCATTGTCGTAAATTCGAAATGTGGTAAGAAAGATGGCTTTTTGGCACCCATTGATAAAGAGGATAAACCTTTGTTGACGTTCCATATAGATCACGTTGGTCCTCTCACGGCGACACGAAAGCAGTATAATTATGTACTTGTAGTTGTGGATGCATTTTCGAAATTTGTGTGGCTTTATCCCACAAAAGATACGAGCACTGAAGCAGTGATCGATCGATTGACGAAGCAAGAAACCACGTTTGGCAATCCAAGAAGAATCATTACAGACAGAGGTTCAGCATTTACATCGCACGCCTTTGAGGATTATTGCACAAATAATCATATTCAGCATTTACTTATTACTACTGGAGTACCAAGGGGAAATGGCCAAGTAGAGCGCATACATAAGATAATAATTCCCATGCTATCAAAGCTTTCGAAAGATAATCCAGATCAATGGTATAAATTTATTGGCAAAGTCCAACAATACATAAATAACCCTCCTCCGAGAAGCACAAAGATAGCACCATTCAAATTGTTAACCGGATGTGACATGAGACTTTCGGATTTACCACGATTAGACGAAATTATGGAAACGGAAGCTATTGAATCGTTCGAGATAGATCGAAACGAAGCACGACAAATAGCCAAACAAAACATTTCGGCAATTCAAGAAGAAAATCGTAGAAATCATAACCGAAAACGCAAAGAAAATCGAAATTATAAAGTAAATGATCTAGTAGCTATAAAATGTACTCAATTTGGACCAAATCTAAAATTGAAAAGAAAATACTTTGGACCGTACAAAATCATCGAAAAGTTATCACATGAACGTTATAAAGTACAAAAGCTTGATGAAGTTGAAGGACCTCATTTGACCTCGACCGTGGCCGAGTACATCAAACCATGGAGTTCAGAATTCGGGTCGAATCCTGAGTCAGGAGGGCCGAATGTGGGACTGACAGACGGACGCAAGAAAACTAGAAGTGGACACAACTTTTAAACTCGTATTACCAACAAATGCAACACTTCAAACCTGACGAACGTAAAAACAAAAAAGAGAAAGACAAGAACAACGAAGGGACGCTATCGCGTAACTGGACGAGAACGATAGTCTGTTAATGGTCATCAAACCAGTAAGACATACTTCAATGTGATTCAAGATATTCTAGTGATTTCAAATAAATTCAATTATATCTAAAACAAACATTTTGAAACTTTAAATATAAACCTACATTTATATCACCTTCATTACGGTGAAGAAGGTTAACTAACTTAAATATGTTAAACTAATGATTTGAAGCATTTCGATATCGATTGCTAAATGTGTATGTACAACAAAATCGACTTTATACCTAAATATAAGATAACGGAATTCATATAAATATACTGCCGTTATGACGTTATTGCTTTATGTAAACTTCAGTAAGATAAAGAAGGTTAATTAACTGAAATATGCTAAACCAGTTATTTGATGCATTTGATATCGATTGCTAAATGTTTAAATAGAAGAAAATCGACTTTATACCTAAATATAAAATTATAACATTACGGAATTCTTCTAAATGCACTGCCGTTATACCGCTAAGGCTTTATGTAGACTTCTGTAAGCTAAAAAACGTTTATTAACTTAGTATGTTAAACTTATGATTTGAAGCATTTCGATATCGATAGCTAAATGTGTATATACAAGAAAATCGACTTTATACCTAAATATAAGATAACGGAATTCTTCTAAATGCACTGCCGTTATGCCGCCGTGGCTATATGCCAACTTCAGATCGTTAAAGAAGGTTTATTAACATAAATATGTTAAACTAATGAGTTGAAGCGTCTCAATATCGATCGCTAAATGTGTATATACAAGAAAAACGACTTTTTACATATATATAAAACCATGGCTTTAAATCAACTTCAATACGTTAAAGAAGGTTAATTAACTTAAATATGTTAAACTAATGATTTGAAGCATTTCGATATCGATAGCTAAATGTGTATATACAAGAAAATCGACTTTATACCTAAATATAAGATTACGGAATTCTTCTAAATGCACTGCCGTTATGCCGCCATGGCTTTAAGCCAACTTCAGTTCGTTAAAGGAGGTTTAATAACTTAAATATGTTAAACCAGTTGTTTGAAGCATTTCGACATCGATTGCTTAATGCATATATACCAGAAAATCGACTTTATACCTAAATATAAGACTACGGAATTCTTCTAAATGTACTGTCGTTGTGCCGCCATGGCTTTATATCAACTTCAATACGTTAAAGAAGGTTAATTAACTTAAATATGTTAAACTAATGATTTGAAGCATTTCGATATCGAGTGCTGAATGTGTATGTACAACAAAATCGACTTTATACCTAAATATAAGATAACGGAATTCATATAAATATACTGCCGTTATGCCGTTATGGCTTTATGTAAACTTCAGTAAGATAAAGAGGGTTAATTAACTTAATTATGCTAAACCAGTTATTTGAAGCATTTCGATATAGATTGCAAAATGTGTAAACACAAAAAAATTGACTTCGTACCTAAATATAAAATTATAACATTACGGAATTCTTCTAACTGCACTGCCGTTATACCGTTAAGGCTTTATGTAAACTTCAGTAAGCTAAAAAGGTTTATTAACTTAATATGTTAAACTACTGATTTGAAGCATTTCGATATCGATATCTAAATGTGTATATAAAAGAAAATCGACTTTATACCTAAATAAAAGATTACGGAATTCTTCTACATGCACTGCCGTTATGCCAACTTCAGATCGTTAAAGAAGGTTTATTAACATAAACATGTTAAACGAATGATTTGAAGCATTTCGATATCGCTAGCTAAATGTGTATATACAAGAAAATCGACTTTATACCTAAATATAAGATTACGGAATTCTTCTACATGCACTGCCGTTATGCCGCCATGGCGTTATGCCAACTTCAGATCGTTAAAGAAGGGTTATTAACTTAAATTTGTTAAACGAATAATTTGAAGCATTTCGATATCGATTGCTAAATGTTTATATACAAGAAAATTGACTTTATACCTAAATATATGATAACGGAATTCTTCCAAATGTACTGTCGTTATGCCGCCATGGCTTTATATCAACTTCAATACGTTAAAGAAGGTTAATTAACTTAAATATGTTAAACTTGCGATTTGAAGCATTTTGATATCGATTGCTAAATGCGTATATACAACAAAATCGACTTTATACCTAAATATAAGATTAAGGAACTCTTCTACCTGCACTGTCGTTATGCCGCCATGGCTTTATATCTCCTTCATAACGTTAAAGAAGGTTAATTAACTAAAATATGTTAAACTAATGATTTGAAGCATTTCGATATCGATTGCTAAATGCGTATGTACAACAAAATCGACTTTATACCTAAAAATAAGATAACGGAATTCATATAAATATACTGCCGTTATGCCGTTATGGCTTTATGTAAACGTCATTAAGATAAAGAAGGTTAATTAACTTAAATATGCTAAACCAGTTATTTGAAGCATTTCGATATATATTGTTAAATGTGTAAATACAAGAAAATCCACTTTATACCTAAATATAAGATTAGGGAGTTCTTCCAAATGCACTGCCGTTATACCGTTATGGCTTTAAGTACCCTTCTGTAAGAAAAATAAGGTTAATTAACTTAAATATGATAAACTAATGAGTTGAACCATCCCGATATCGATTGCTAATGTGTATATACAACAAAATCGACTTTATACCTAAATATAAGATTACGGAATTCTCCTACATGCACTGCCGTTATGCCGCCAATGGCTTTATGCCAACTTCAATTCGTTAAAGAAGGTTTATTAACTTAAATATGTTAAACTAATGAGTTGAAGCATCTCGATATCGATTGCTAAATGTGTATATACAAGAAAATCGACTTTATACCTAAATATAAGATAACGGAATTCTTCTACATGCACTGCCGTTATACCGCTAAGGCTTTATGTAGACTTCAGTGAGCTAAAAAATGTTTATTAACTTAATATGTTAAACTGATAATTTGAAGCATTTCGATATCGATATCTAAATGTGTATATAAAAGAAAATCGACTTTATACCTAAATAAAAGATTACGGAATTCTTCTACATGCACTGCCGTTATGCCAACTTCAGATCGTTAAAGAAGGTTTATTAACATAAATATGTTAAACGAATAATTTGAAGCATTTCGATATCGATAGCTTAATGTGTATACAAGAAAATCGACTTTATACCTAAATATAAGATTACGGAATTCTTCTACATGCACTGCCGTTATGCCGCCATGGCTATATGCCAACTTCAAATCGTTAAAGAAGGGTTATTAACTTAAATTTGTTAAACGAATAATTTGAAGCATTTCGATATCGATTGCTAAATGTTTATATACAAGAAAATTGACTTTATACCTAAATATATGATAACGGAATTCTTCCAAATGTACTGTCGTTATGCCGCCATGGCTTTATATCAACTTCAATACGTTAAAGAAGGTTAATTAACTTAAATATGTTAAACTTGTGATTTGAAGCACTTCGATATCGATTGATAAATGCGTATATACAACAAAATCGACTTTATACCTAAATATAAGATTAAGGAACTCTTCTACCTGCACTGTCGTTATGCCGCCATGGCTTTATATCCCCTTTAATTACGTTAAAGAAGGTTAATTAACTAAAATATGTTAAACTAATGATTTCAAGCATTTCGATATCGATTGCTAAATGCGTATGTACAGCAAAATCGACTTTATACCAAAAAATAAGATAACGGAATTCATATAAATATACTGCCGTTATGGCTTTATGTAAACTTCATTAAGATAAAGAAGGTTAATTAACTTAAATATGCTAAACCAGTTATTTGAAGCATTTCGATATATATTGTTAAATGTGTAAATACAAGAAAATCCACTTTATACCTAAATATAAGATTAGGGAGTTCTTCCAAATGCACTGCCGTTATACCGTTATGGCTTTAAGTACACTTCAGTAAGAAAAATAAGGTGAATTAACTTAAATATGATAAACTAATGAGTTGAACCATCCCGATATCGATTGCTAATGTGTATATACAACAAAATCGACTTTATACCTAAATATAAGATTACGGAATTCTTCTACATGCACTGCCGTTATGCCGCCAATGGCTTTATGCCAACTTCAGTTCGTTAAAGAAGGTTTATTAACTTAAATATGTTAAACTAATGAGTTGAAGCATCTCGATATCGATTGCTAAATGTGTATATACAAGAAAATCGACTTTATACCTAAATATAAGATAACGGAATTCTTCTACATGCACTGCCGTTATACCGCTAAGGCTTTATGTAGACTTCAGTGAGCTAAAAAATGTTTATTAACATAAATATGTTAAACGAATGATTTGAAGCATTTCGATATCGATAGCTTAATGTGTATACAAGAAAATCGACTTTATACCTAAATATAAGATTACGCAACTCTTCTACCTGCACTGTCGTTATGCCGCCATGGCTATATGCCAACTTCAGATCGTTAAAGAAGGTTTATTAACTTAAATATGTTAAACGAATGATTTAAAGCATTTCGATATCGACTACTTAATGTTTATATACAAGAAAATTGACTTTATACCTAAATATAAGATTACGGAATTCTTCTAAATGCACTGGCGTTATGCCGCCATGGCTTTATATCTCCTTAATTACGTTAAAGAAGGTCAATTAACTTAAATATGTTAAACATATGATTTGAAGCATTTCGACATCGATTGCGAAATGCGTATATACAACAAAATCGATTTTATACCTAAATAAAAGATTATGGAATTCTTCCAAATGCACTGCCGTCATACCGTTAGGGACTTTACGTAAACTTCAGTAAGAAAAATAAGGTGAATTAAATTAAATATGATAAACTAATGAGTTGAACCATCCCGATATCGATTGCTAATGTGTATATACAACAAAATCGACTTTATACCTAAATATAAGATTACGGAATTCTCCTACATGCACTGCCGTTATGCTGCCAATGGCTTTATGCCAACTTCAGTTCGTTAAAGAAGGTTTATTAACTTAAATATGTTAAACTAATGAGTTGAAGCATCTCGATATCGATTGCTAAATGTGTATGTACAAGAAAATCGACTTTATACCTAAATATAAGATAACGGAATTCTTCTACATGCACTGCCGTTATGCCGCCAATGGCTTTATGCCAACTTCAGTTCGTTAAAGAAGGTTTATTAACTTAAATATGTTAAACTAATGAGTTGAAGCATCTTGATATCGATTGCTAAATGTGTATGTACAAGAAAATCGACTTTATACCTAAATATAAGATAACGGAATTCTTCTACATGCACTGCCGTTATACCGCTAAGGCTTTATGTAGACTTCAGTGAGCTAAAAAATGTTTATTAACTTAATATGTTAAACTAATAATTTGAAGCATTTCGATATCGATATCTAAATGTGTATATAAAAGAAAATCGACTTTATACCTAAATAAAAGATTACGGAATTCTTCTACATGCACTGCCGTTATGCCAACTTCAGATCGTTAAAGAAGGTTTATTAACATAAATATGTTAAACGAATGATTTGAAGCATTTCGATATCGATAGCTTAATGTGTAAACAAGAAAATCGACTTTATACCTAAATATAAGATTACGGAATTCTTCTACATGCACTGCCGTTATGCCGCCATGGCTATATGCCAACTTCAGATCGTTAAAGAAGGTTTATTAACTTAAATATGTTAAACGAATGATTTGAAGCATTTCCATATCGACTGCTAAATGTTTATATACAAGAAAATTGACTTTATACCTAAATATAAGACTGCGGAATTCTTCCAGATGTACTGTCGTTATGCCGCCATGGCTTTATATCAACTTCAATACGTTAAAGAAGGTCAATTAACTTAAATATGTTAAACATATGATTTGAAGCATTTCGACATCGATTGCGAAATGCGTATATACAACAAAATCGATTTTATACCTAAATAAAAGATTATGGAACTGTTCTACCTGCACTGTCTTTATGCCGCCATGGCTTTATATCACCTTCATTACGTTAAAGAAGGTTAATTAAGATAAACATGTTAAACTAATGATTTGAAGCATTTCGATATCGATTGCTAAATGCGTATGTACAACAAAATCGACTTTATACCTAAATATAAGATGACGGAATTCATATAAATATACTGCCGTTATGCCGTTATGGCTTTATGTAAACTTCATTAAGATAAAGAAGGTTAATTAACTGAAATATGCTTAACCAGTTATTTGAAGCATTTCGAATAAATTGTTAAATGTGTAAATACAACAAAATCGACATTATACCTAAATATAAGATTACGGAATTCTTCCAAATGCACTGCCGTCATACCGTTATGACTTTACGTAAACTTCAGTAAGAAAAATAAGGTTAGTTAACTTAAATATATTAAACTAATGAGTTGAACCATCTCGATATCGATTGCTAATGTGTATATACAACAAAATCGACTTTATACCTAAATATAAGATTACGGAATTCTTCTAAATGCACTGCCCTTATGCAGCCATGACTTTATATCAACTTCAATACGTTAAAGAAGGTTAATTAACTTAGATATGTTAAACTAGTGATTTGAAGCAAATCGTTTTCGATTGCTAAATGTGTATATACAAGAAAATCGACTTTATACCAAAATATAAGCTAACGGAATTCTTCTAAATGCACTGTCGTTATGCCGCCATGGCTTTGAACCAACTTCAGGTCGTTAAAGAAGGTTTATTAACTTAAATATGCTAAACTAAAGAGTTGAACCATCTCGATATCGATTTCTAATGTGTATATACAAGAAAATCGACTTTATACCTATATATAAGATAACGGAATTCTTCTAAATGCACTGCCGTTATGCCGCCATGGCTATATGCCAACTTCAGATCGTTAAAGAAGGTTTATTAACTTAAATATGTTAAACGAATGATTTGAAGCATTTCGATATCGATTGCTAAATGTTTATATACAACAAAATCGACTTTATACCTAAACATAAGATTACGCAACTCTTCTACCTGCACTGTCGTTATGCCGCCATGGCTTTATTTCACCTTCATTACGCTAAAGAAGGTTA
Source organism: Bactrocera correcta (assembly GCA_027475135.1). Classification (NCBI taxonomy): domain Eukaryota; kingdom Metazoa; phylum Arthropoda; class Insecta; order Diptera; family Tephritidae; genus Bactrocera; species Bactrocera correcta. The sequence continues at coordinate 67,541,998 of CM050327.1, read as the reverse complement.
ATTAACTTAAATATGTATGTTAAACTAATGATTTGAAGCATTTAGATATCGCCTGCTAAATGTGTATATACAAGAAAATCGACTTTATACCTAAATATAAGATAACGGAATTCATATAAATATACTGCCGTTATGCCGTTATGGCTTTATGTAAACTTCATTAAGTTAATTAACTTAAATATGCTAAACCAGTTATGTGAAGCATTTCGATATATATTGTTAAATGTGTAAATACAAGTAAATCGACTTTATACTTAAATATAAGATTACGGAGTTCTTCCAAATGCACTGCCGTTATACCGGAATGGCTTTATGTACACTTCAGTAAGAAAAATAAGGTTAATTAACTTAAATATGTTAAACCAATGAGTTGAACAATCTCGATATCGATTGCTAAAGTGTATATACAACAAAATCGACTTTATACCTAAATATAAGATTACCGAATTCTTCTAAATGCACTGCCGTTATGCAGCCATGACTTTATATCAACTTCAATACGTTAAAGAAGGTTAATTAACTTAGATATGTTAAACTAATGATTTGAAGCATTTCGTTATCGATTGCTAAATGTGTATATACAAGAAAATCGACTTTATACCTAAATATAAGATAACGGATTTCTTCCAAATGCACTGTCGTTATGCCGCCATGGCTTTATGCCAACTTCAGATCGTTAAAGAAGGTTTATTAACTTAAATATGTTAAAATAATGAGTTGAACCATCTCGATATTGATTGCTAATGTGTATATACAACAAAATCGACTTTATACCTAAATATAAGATTACGGAATTCTTCCAAATGCACTGCCGTATACCGTTATGGCTTTACGTAAACTTCAGTAAGAAAAATAAGGTTAATTAACTTAAATATTTTAAACTAATGATTTGTAGCATCTCGATATCGATTGCTAAATATGCAAATACAACAAAATCGACATTATACCTAAATATATGTATACGGAATTCTTCCAAATGCACTGCCGTTATACCGTTATGGCTTTATGTTAACTTCAGTTCGTTAAAGAAGGTTTATTAACTTAAATATGTTAAACCAGTTATTTGAAGCATTTCGATATCGATTGCGAAATGTATATATACAAGAATATCGACTTTATATATAAAATTATAACATTACGGAATTCTTCTAAATGCACTTCCGTTATACCGTTAAGGCTTTATGTAGACTTCAGTAAGCTAAAAATGTTTATTAACTTAATATGTTAAACTAATGAGTTGAACAATCTCGATATCGATTGCCAATGTGTATATACAACAAAATCGACTTTATACATAAATATAAGATTACGGAATTCTTCCAAATGCACTGCCGTTATACCGTTATGGCTTTACGTAAACTTCAGTAAGAAAAATAGGGTTAATTAACTTAAATATTTTAATCTAATGAATTGAAGCATCTCGATATCGATTGCTAAATGTGTAAATACAACAAAATCGTCATTATACCTAAATATAAGTATACGGAATTCTTCCAAATGCACTGCCGTTATACCGTTATGGCTTTATGTTAACTTCAGTTCGTTAAAGAAGGTTTATCAACTTAAATATGTTAAACCAGTTATTTGAAGCATTTCGATATCGATTGTTTAATGCATACATAAAAGACAATCGACTTTATACCTAAATATAAGACTACGGAATTCTTCCAAATGTACTGTCGTTATGCCGCCATGGCTTTATATCAACTTCAGTACGTTAAAGAAGGTTAATTAACTTAAATTTGTCAAACTAATGATTTGAAGCATTTCGATATCGCTTTCTAAATGTGTATGTAAAAGAAAATCGAATTTATACCTAAACATAAGATTACGGAATTCTTCCAAATGTACTGTCGTTATGCCGCCATGACTTTATGTCACCTTCATTACGTTAAAGAAGACTAATTAACTTAAATATGTTAAACTTGTGATTTGAAGCACTTCGATATCGATTGATAAATGCGTATATACAACAAAATCGACTTTATACCTAAATATAAGATTAAGGAACTCTTCTACCTGCACTGTCGTTATGCCGCCATGGCTTTATATCTCCTTAATTACGTTAAAGAAGGTTAATTAACTAAAATATGTTAAACTAATGATTTCAAGCATTTCGATATCGATTGCTAAATGCGTATGTACAACAAAATCGACTTTATACCTAAAAATAAGATAACGGAATTCATATAAATATACTGCCGTTATGCCGTTATGGCTTTATGTAAACTTCATTAAGATAAAGAAGGTTAATTAACTTAAATATGCTAAACCAGTTATTTGAAGCATTTCGATATATATTGTTAAATGTGTAAATACAAGAAAATCCACTTTATACCTAAATATAAGATTAGGGATTTCTTCCAAATGCACTGCCGTTATACCGTTATGGCTTTAAGTACACTTCAGTAAGAAAAATAAGGTGAATTAACTTAAATATGATAAACTAATGAGTTGAACCATCCCGATATCGATTGCTAATGTGTATATACAACAAAATCGACTTTATACCTAAATATAAGATTACGGAATTCTCCTACATGCACTGCCGTTATGCCGCCAATGGCTTTATGCCAACTTCAGTTCGTTAAAGAAGGTTTATTAACTTAAATATGTTAAACTAATGAGTTGAAGCATCTCGATATCGATTGCTAAATGTGTATATACAAGAAAATCGACTTTATACCTAAATATAAGATAACGGAATTCTTCTACATGCACTGCCGTTATACCGCTAAGGCTTTATGTAGACTTCAGTGAGCTAAAAAATGTTTATTAACATAAATATGTTAAACGAATGATTTGAAGCATTTCGATATCGATAGCTTAATGTGTATACAAGAAAATCGACTTTATACCTAAATATAAGATTACGGAATTCTTCTACATGCACTGCCGTTATGCCGCCATGGCTATATGCCAACTTCAGATCGTTAAAGAAGGTTTATTAACTTAAATATGTTAAACGAATGATTTGAAGCATTTCGATATCGACTACTTAATGTTTATATACAAGAAAATTGACTTTATACCTAAATATAAGACTGCGGAATTCTTCCAGATGTACTGTCGTTATGCCGCCATGGCTTTATATCAACGTCAATACGTTAAAGAAGGTCAATTAACTTAAATATGTTAAACATATGATTTGAAGCATTTCGACATCGATTGCGAAATGCGTATATACAACAAAATCGATTTTATACCTAAATAAAAGATTATGGAACTGTTCTACCTGCACTGTCGTTATGCCGCCATGGCTTTATATCACCTTCATTACGTTAAAGAAGGTTAATTAACATAAACATGTTAAACTAATGATTTGAAGCATTTCGATATCGATTGCTAAATGCGTATGTACAACAAAATCGACTTTATACCTAAATATAAGATGACGGAATTCATATAAATATACTGCCGTTATGCCGTTATGGCTTTATGTAAACTTCATTAAGATAAAGAAGGTTAATTAACTGAAATATGCTTAACCAGTTATTTGAAGCATTTCGAATAAATTGTTAAATGTGTAAATACAACAAAATCGACATTATACCTAAATATAAGATTACGGAATTCTTCCAAATGCACTGCCGTCATACCGTTATGACTTTACGTAAACTTCAGTAAGAAAAATAAGGTTTATTAACTTAAATATGTTAAACTAATGAGTTGAAGCATCTCGATATCGATTGCTAAATGTGTATGTACAAGAAAATCGACTTTATACCTAAATATAAGATAACGGAATTCTTCTACATGCACTGCCGTTATACCGCTAAGGCTTTATGTAGACTTCAGTGAGCTAAAAAATGTTTATTAACTTAATATGTTAAACTAATAATTTGAAGCATTTCGATATCGATATCTAAATGTGTTATAAAAGAAAATCGACTTTATACCTAAATATAAGATAACGGAATTCTTCTACATGCACTGCCGTTATACCGCTAAGGCTTTATGTAGACTTCAGTGAGCTAAAAAATGTTTATTAACTTAATATGTTAAACTAATAATTTGAAGCATTTCGATATCGATTGCTAAATGTGTATATACAACAAAATCGACATTATACCAAAATATAAGTTTACGGAATTCTTCCAAATGCACTGCCGTTATACCGTTATGGCTTTATGTAAACTTCAGTAAGATAAAGAAGGTTAATTAACTTAAATATGTTAAACTAATGATTTGAAGCATCTCGATATCGATTGCTAAATGTGTATATACAACAAAATCGACATTATACCAAAATATAAGTTAACGGAATTCTTCCAAATGCACTGCCGTATACCGTTATGGCTTTATGTAAACTTCAGTAAGATAAAGAAGGTTACTTAACTTAAATATGTTAAACTAATGATTTGAAGCATTTCGTTATCGACTGTTAAATGTGAATATACAAAAATCGACTTTATACCTAAATATAAGACTACTGAATTCTCCTAAATGCACTGCCGTTATCCCGCCATGGCTTTAAGCCAACTTCAGATCGTTAAAGAAGGTTTATTAACTTAAATATGTTAAACTAATGAGTTGAACCATCTCGATATCGATTGCTAATGTGTATATACAACAAAATCGACTTTATACCTAAATATAAGATTACGGAATTCTTCCAAATGCACTGCCGTCATACCGTTATGACTTTACGTAAACTTCAGTAAGAAAAATAAGGTTAGTTAACTTAAATATATTAAACTAATGAGTTGAACCATCTCGATATCGATTGCTAATGTGTATATACAACAAAATCGACTTTATACCTAAATATAAGATTACGGAATTCTTCTAAATGCACTGCCCTTATGCAGCCATGACTTTATATCAACTTCAATACGTTAACGAAGGTTAATTAACTTAGATATGTTAAACTAGTGATTTGAAGCAAATCGTTTTCGATTGCTAAATGTGTATATACAAGAAAATCGACTTTATACCAAAATATAAGCTAACGGAATTCTTCTAAATGCACTGTCGTTATGCCGCCATGGCTTTGAACCAACTTCAGGTCGTTAAAGAAGGTTTATTAACTTAAATATGTTAAACTAAAGAGTTGAACCATCTCGATATCGATTTCTAATGTGTATATACAAGAAAATCGACTTTATACCTATATATAAGATAACGGAATTCTTCTAAATGCACTGCCGTTATGCCGCCATGGCTATATGCCAACTTCAGATCGTTAAAGAAGGTTTATTAACTTAAATATGTTAAACGAATGATTTGAAGCATTTCGATATCGATTGCTAAATGTTTATATACAACAGAATCGACTTTATACCTAAACATAAGATTACGCAACTCTTCTACCTGCACTGTCGTTATGCCGCCATGGCTTTATTTCACCTTCATTACGCTAAAGAAGGTTAATTAACTTAAATATGTATGTTAAACTAATGATTTGAAGCATTTAGATATCGCCTGCTAAATGTGTATATACAAGAAAATCGACTTTATACCTAAATATAAGATAACGGAATTCATATAAATATACTGCCGTTATGCCGTTATGGCTTTATGTAAACTTCATTAAATTAATTAACTTAAATATGCTAGACCAGTTATGTGAAGCATTTCGATATATATTGTTAAATGTGTAAATACAAGTAAATCGACTTTATACTTAAATATAAGATTACGGAGTTCTTCCAAATGCACTGCCGTTATACCGGAATGGCTTTATGTACACTTCAGTAAGAAAAATAAGGTTAATTTACTTAAATATGTTAAACCAATGAGTTGAACAATCTCGATATCGATTGCTAAAGTGTATATACAACAAAATCGACTTTATACCTAAATATAAGATTACCGAATTCTTCTAAATGCACTGCCGTTATGCAGCCATGACTTTATATCAACTTCAATACGTTAAAGAAGGTTAATTAACTTAGATATGTTAAACTAATGATTTGAAGCATTTCGTTATCGATTGCTAAATGTGTATATACAAGAAAATCGACTTTATACCTAAATATAAGATAACGGATTTCTTCCAAATGCACTGTCGTTATGCCGCCATGGCTTTATGCCAACTTCAGATCGTTAAAGAAGGTTTATTAACTTAAATATGTTAAACTAATGAGTTGAACCATCTCGATATTGATTGCTAATGTGTATATACAACAAAATCGACTTTATACCTAAATATAAGATTACGGAATTCTTCCAAATGCACTGCCGGTATACCGTTATGGCTTTACGTAAACTTCAGTAAGAAAAATAAGGTTAATTAACTTAAATATTTTAAACTAATGATTTGAAGCATCTCGATATCGATTGCTAAATATGCAAATACAACAAAATCGACATTATACCTAAATATATGTATACGGAATTCTTCCAAATGCACTGCCGTTATACCGTTATGGCTTTATGTTAACTTCAGTTCGTTAAAGAAGGTTTATTAACTTAAATATGTTAAACCAGTTATTTGAAGCATTTCGATATCGATTGCGAAATGTATATATACAAGAAAATCGACTTTATATATAAAATTATAACATTACGGAATTCTTCTAAATGCACTACCGTTATACCGTTAAGGCTTTATGTAGACTTCAGTAAGCTAAAAAATGTTTATTAACTTAATATGTTAAACTAATGAGTTGAACAATCTCGATATCGATTGCCAATGTGTATATACAACAAAATCGACTTTATACATAAATATAAGATTACGGAATTCTTCCAAATGCACTGCCGTTATACCGTTATGGCTTTACGTAAACTTCAGTAAGAAAAATAGGGTTAATTAACTTAAATATTTTAAACTAATGAATTGAAGCATCTCGATATCGATTGCTAAATGTGTAAATACAACAAAATCGTCATTATACCTAAATATAAGTATACGGAATTCTTCCAAATGCACTGCCGTTATACCGTTATGGCTTTATGTTAACTTCAGTTCGTTAAAGAAGGTTTATCAACTTAAATATGTTAAACCAGTTATTTGAAGCATTTCGATATCGATTGTTTAATGCATACATAAAAGACAATCGACTTTATACCTAAATATAAGACTACTGAATTTTTCCAAATGTACTGTCGTTATGCCGCCATGGCTTTAAGCAACTTCAGATCGTTAAAGAAGGTTTATTAACTTAAATATGTTAAACTAATGAGTTGAACCATCTCGATATCGATTGCTAATGTGTATATACAACAAAATCGACTTTATACCTAAATATAAGATTACGGAATTCTTCCAAATGCACTGCCGTCATACCGTTATGACTTTACGTAAACTTCAGTAAGAAAAATAAGGTTAGTTAACTTAAATATATTAAACTAATGAGTTGAACCATCTCGATATCGATTGCTAATGTGTATATACAACAAAATCGACTTTATACCTAAATATAAGATTACGGAATTCTTCTAAATGCACTGCCTTATGCAGCCATGACTTTATATCAACTTCAATACGTTAACGAAGGTTAATTAACTTAGATATGTTAAACTAGTGATTTGAAGCAAATCGTTTTCGATTGCTAAATGTGTATATACAAGAAAATCGACTTTATACCAAAATATAAGCTAACGGAATTCTTCTAAATGCACTGTCGTTATGCCGCCATGGCTTTGAACCAACTTCAGGTCGTTAAAGAAGGTTTATTAACTTAAATATGTTAAACTAAAGAGTTGAACCATCTCGATATCGATTTCTAATGTGTATATACAAGAAAATCGACTTTATACCTATATATAAGATAACGGAATTCTTCTAAATGCACTGCCGTTATGCCGCCATGGCTATATGCCAACTTCAGATCGTTAAAGAAGGTTTATTAACTTAAATATGTTAAACGAATGATTTGAAGCATTTCGATATCGATTGCTAAATGTTTATATACAACAGAATCGACTTTATACCTAAACATAAGATTACGCAACTCTTCTACCTGCACTGTCGTTATGCCGCCATGGCTTTATTTCACCTTCATTACGCTAAAGAAGGTTAATTAACTTAAATATGTATGTTAAACTAATGATTTGAAGCATTTAGATATCGCCTGCTAAATGTGTATATACAAGAAAATCGACTTTATACCTAAATATAAGATAACGGAATTCATATAAATATACTGCCGTTATGCCGTTATGGCTTTATGTAAACTTCATTAAATTAATTAACTTAAATATGCTAGACCAGTTATGTGAAGCATTTCGATATATATTGTTAAATGTGTAAATACAAGTAAATCGACTTTATACTTAAATATAAGATTACGGAGTTCTTCCAAATGCACTGCCGTTATACCGGAATGGCTTTATGTACACTTCAGTAAGAAAAATAAGGTTAATTTACTTAAATATGTTAAACCAATGAGTTGAACAATCTCGATATCGATTGCTAAAGTGTATATACAACAAAATCGACTTTATACCTAAATATAAGATTACCGAATTCTTCTAAATGCACTGCCGTTATGCAGCCATGACTTTATATCAACTTCAATACGTTAAAGAAGGTTAATTAACTTAGATATGTTAAACTAATGATTTGAAGCATTTCGTTATCGATTGCTAAATGTGTATATACAAGAAAATCGACTTTATACCTAAATATAAGATAACGGATTTCTTCCAAATGCACTGTCGTTATGCCGCCATGGCTTTATGCCAACTTCAGATCGTTAAAGAAGGTTTATTAACTTAAATATGTTAAACTAATGAGTTGAACCATCTCGATATTGATTGCTAATGTGTATTACAACAAAATCGACTTTATACCTAAATATAAGATTACGGAATTCTTCCAAATGCACTGCCGGTATACCGTTATGGCTTTACGTAAACTTCAGTAAGAAAAATAAGGTTAATTAACTTAAATATTTTAAACTAATGATTTGAAGCATCTCGATATCGATTGCTAAATATGCAAATACAACAAAATCGACATTATACCTAAATATATGTATACGGAATTCTTCCAAATGCACTGCCGTTATACCGTTATGGCTTTATGTTAACTTCAGTTCGTTAAAGAAGGTTTATTAACTTAAATATGTTAAACCAGTTATTTGAAGCATTTCGATATCGATTGCGAAATGTATATATACAAGAAAATCGACTTTATATATAAAATTATAACATTACGGAATTCTTCTAAATGCACTACCGTTATACCGTTAAGGCTTTATGTAGACTTCAGTAAGCTAAAAAATGTTTATTAACTTAATATGTTAAACTAATGAGTTGAACAATCTCGATATCGATTGCCAATGTGTATATACAACAAAATCGACTTTATACATAAATATAAGATTACGGAATTCTTCCAAATGCACTGCCGTTATACCGTTATGGCTTTACGTAAACTTCAGTAAGAAAAATAGGGTTAATTAACTTAAATATTTTAAACTAATGAATTGAAGCATCTCGATATCGATTGCTAAATGTGTAAATACAACAAAATCGTCATTATACCTAAATATAAGTATACGGAATTCTTCCAAATGCACTGCCGTTATACCGTTATGGCTTTATGTTAACTTCAGTTCGTTAAAGAAGGTTTATCAACTTAAATATGTTAAACCAGTTATTTGAAGCATTTCGATATCGATTGTTTAATGCATACATAAAAGACAATCGACTTTATACCTAAATATAAGACTACGGAATTCTTCCAAATGTACTGTCGTTATGCCGCCATGGCTTTATATCAACTTCAGTACGTTAAAGAAGGTTAATTAACTTAAATTTGTTAAACTAATGATTTGAAGCATTTCGATATCGCTTTCTAAATGTGTATGTAAAAGAAAATCGAATTTATACCTAAACATAAGATTACGGAATTCTTCCAAATGTACTGTCGTTATGCCGCCATGACTTTATGTCACCTTCATTACGTTAAAGAAGACTAATTAACTTAAATATGTTAAACTAATGATTTGAAGCATTTCGATATCGATAGCTAAATTTGTATGTACAAAAAAATCGACTTTATACCTAAATATAAGATAACGGAATTCGTATAAATATACTGCCGTTATGCCGTTATGGCTTTATGTAAACTTCAGTAAGATAAAGAAGGTTAATTAACTTAAATATGCTAAGCCAGTTATTTGAAGCATTTCCATATCGATTGCAAAATGTGTATATACAACAAAATCGACTTTATACCTTAATATAAGATTACGGAATTCTTCTAAATGCACTGCCGTTATGCCGCCATGGCTTTATATCACCTTCATTACGTTAAAGAAGGTTGACTAACTTAAATATGTTAAACGAATGATATGAAGCATTTCGACATCGATAACTTAATGTGTATATACAAGAAAATCGAGTTTTTACCTAAATATAAAATTACGGAATTCTTCCAAATGCACTACCGTTATGCCGCCATGGCCTTAAGCCAACTTCAGTTCGTTAAAGAAGGTTTATTAACTTAAATATGTTAAACCAGTTATTTGAAGCATTTCGACATCGATTGCTTAATGCATATATACCAGAAAATCGACTTTATACCTAAATATAAGACTACGGAATTCTTCCAAATGTACTGTCGTTATGCCGCCATGGCTTTATATCAACTTCAATACGTTAAAGAAGGTTAATTAACTTAAATATGTTAAACTAATGATTTGAAGCATTTCGATATCGAGTGCTGAATGTGTATGTACAACAAAATCGACTTTATACCTAAATATAAGGTAACGGAATTCATATCAATATACTGCCGTTATGCCGTTATGGCTTTATGTAAACTTCAGTAAGATAAAGAAGGTTAATTAACTTAAGTATGCTAAACCAGTTATTTGAAGCATTTCGATATCGATTGCTAAATGTGTAAATACAAGAAAATCGACTTTGTACCTAAATATAAAATTTTAACATTACGGAATTCTTCTAAATGCACTGCCGTTATACCGTTAAGGCTTTATGTAGACTTCAGTGAGCTAAAAAGCGTTTATTAGCTTAATATGTTAAACTAATGATATGAAGCATTTCGATATCGATAGCCAAATGTGTATATACAAGAAAATCGACTTTATACCTAAATATAATATTACGGAATTCTTCTAAATGCACTGCCGTTATGCCGCCATGGCTATATGCCAACTTCAGATCGTTATTAACATTAATATGTTAAACGAATGATTTGAAGCATTTCGATATCGATTGCTAAAAAAAATTGACTTTATACCTAAATATAAGACTGCGGAATTCTTCCAAATGTACTGTCGTTATGCTGCCATGCCTTAATATCAACTTCAATACGTTAAAGAAGGTTAATTAACTTAAATATGATAAACTAATGATTTGAAGCATCTCGATATCGATTGCTAAATGTGTATATACAACAAAATCGACATTAATCTAAATCTACGTTTGCGGAATTCTTCTAAATGCGCTGCCGTTATACCGTTAAGGCTTTATGTTAACTTCAGTTCGTTAAAGAAGGTTAATTAACTTAAATATGTTAAACTAATGATTTGAAGCATTTGGATATCGATAGCTAAATGTGTATATACAAGAAAATCGTCTTTATACCTAAATATAAGAATACGGAATTCTTCTAAATGCACTGCCCTTATGCCGCCATGGCCTTAAGCCAACTTCAATTCGTTAAAGAAGGTTTTTTAACTTAAATATGTTAAACCAGTTATTTGAGGCATTTCGACATCGATTGCTTAATGCATATATACCAGAAAATCGACTTTATACCTAAATATAAGACTACGGAATTCTTCCAAATGTACTGTCGTTATGCCGCCATGGCTTATATCAAAGAAGGCTAATTAACTTAAATATGTTAAACAAATGATATGAAGCATTTCGATATCGATAGCTAAATGTGTATATACAAGAAAATCGACTTTATACCTAAATATAAGAGTACGGAATTCTTCTACATGCACTGCCGTTATGCCGCCATGGCTATATGCCAACTTCAGATCGTTAAAGAAGGTTAATTACTTAGACATGTTAAACTAATGATTTGAAGCATTTCGTTATCGATTGCTAAATGTTTATATACAAGAAAATTTACTTTATACCTAAATATAAGACTGCGGAATTCTTCCAAATATACTGTCCTTATGCCCCATGGCTTTTTAACACCTTCATTACGCTAAAGAAGGTTAATTAACTTAAATATGTTAAACTAATGATTTGAAGCATCTCGATATCGATTGCTAAATGTGTATATACAAGAAAATCGACTTTATACCTAAATATAAAATTATAACATTACGGAATTCTTCTAAATGCACTGCCGTTATGCCGCCATGGCTATATGCCAACTTCAGATCATTAAAGAGGGTTAATTACTTAGACATGTTAAACTAATGATTTGAAGCATTTCGTTATCGATTGCTAAATGTTTATATACAAGAAAATTTACTTTATACCTAAATATAAGACTGCAGAATTCTTCCAAATATACTGTCCTTATGCCCCATGGCTTTTTAACACCTTCATTACGCTAAAGAAGGTTAATTAACTTAAATATGTTAAACTAATGATTTGAAGCATCTCGATATCGATTGCTAAATGTGTATATACAAGAAAATCGAATTTATACCTAAATATAAGATTACGGAATTCTTCTAAATGCACTGTCGTTATGCCGCCATGGCTTTATATCACCTTCATTACGTTAAAGAAGGTTAACTAACTTAAATATGTTAAACGAATGATTTGAAGCTTTTCGATATCGATTGCTAAATGTGTAAATACAAGAAAATCGACTTTATACCTAAATATAAAATTATAACATTACGGAATTCTTCTAAATGCACTGCCGTTATGCCGCCATGGCTATATGCCAACTTCAGATCATTAAAGAGGGTTAATTACTTAGACATGTTAAACTAATGATTTGAAGCATTTCGTTATCGATTGCTAAATGTTTATATACAGGAAAATTTACTTTATACCTAAATATAAGACTGCGGAATTCTTCCAAATATACTGTCCTTATGCCCCATGGCTTTTTAACACCTTCATTACGCTAAAGAAGGTTGATTAACTTAAATATGTTAAACTAATGATTTGAAGCATCTCGATATCGATTGCTAAATGTGTATATACAACAAAATCGACATTATACCAAAATATAAGTTTACGGAATTCTTCCAAATGCACTGCCGTTATACCGTTATGGCTTTATGTAAACTTCAGTAAGATAAAGAAGGTTAATTAACTTAAATATGTTAAACTAATGATTTGAAGCATTTCGTTATCGACTGTTAGATGTGAAATACAAAAATCGACTTTATACCAAATATAAGATTACGGAATTCTCCTAAATGCACTGCCGTTATCCCGCCATGGCTTTAAGCCAACTTCAGATCGTTAAAGAAGGTTTATTAACTTAAATATGTTAAACTAATGAGTTGAACCATCTCGATATCGATTGCTAATGTGTATATACAACAAAATCGACTTTATACCTAAATATAAGATTACGGAATTCTTCCAAATGCACTGCCGTCATACCGTTATGACTTTACGTAAACTTCAGTAAGAAAAATAAGGTTAGTTAACTTAAATATATTAAACTAGTGAGTTGAACCATCTCGATATCGATTGCTAATGTGTATATACAACAAAATCGACTTTATACCTAAATATAAGATTACGGAATTCTTCTAAATGCACTGCCCTTATGCAGCCATGACTTTATATCAACTTCAATACGTTAAAGAAGGTTAATTAACTTAGATTGTTAAACTAGTGATTTGAAGCAAATCGTTTTCGATTGCTAAATGTGTATATACAAGAAAATCGACTTTATACCAAAATATAAGCTAACGGAATTCTTCTAAATGCACTGCCGTTATGCCGCCATGGCTTTGAACCAACTCCAGGTCGTTAAAGAAGGTTTATTAACTTAAATATGTTAAACTAAAGAGTTGAACCATCTCGATATCGATTTCTAATGTGTATATACAAGAAAATCGACTTTATACCTATATATAAGATAACGGAATTCTTCTAAATGCACTGCCGTTATGCCGCCATGGCTATATGCCAACTTCAGATCGTTAAAGAAGGTTTATTAACTTAAATATGTTAAACGAATGATTTGAAGCATTTCGATATCGATTGCTAAATGTTTATATACAACAAAATCGACTTTATACCTAAACATAAGATTACGCAACTCTTCTACCTGCACTGTCGTTATGCCGCCATGGCTTTATTTCACCTTCATTACGCTAAAGAAGGTTAAATTACTTAAATATGTATGTTAAACTAATGATTTGAGGCATTTCGATATCGATTGCTAAATGTGTATATACAACAAAATCGACTTTATACCTAAATATACGCTTACGGAATTCTTCTAAATGCACTGTCGTTATGCCGCCATGGCTTTATATCACCTTCATTACGTTAAAGAAGTTTTATTAACTTAAATATGTTAAACTAATGATTTTAATCATTTCGATATCGATTGCTAAATGTGTATATACAAGAAAATCGACTTTATACATAAATGTAAAACTACGAAATTCTTCCAAATGTATTGTCGTTATGCTGCCATGGCTTTACATCAACTTCAATACGTTAAAGAAGATTAATAAACTTAAATATGTTAAACTAATGATTTGAAGCATTTCGATATCGATTGCTAGATGCGTATATACATACAAGAAAATCGACTTTATACCTAAATATAAGATTACGGAATTCTTCTAAATAAACTGTCGTTATGCCGCCATGACTTTATCACCTTCACTACGTTAAAGAAGGCTAAATAACTTAAATATGTTAAACTAATGATTTGAAGCATCTCGATATCGATTGCTAAATGTGTATATACAAGAAAACCGACTTTACACCTAAATAGAAGCTAACGGAATTCTTCTAAATGCACTGCCGTTATGCCGCCATGGCTTTATCCCAAACTTCAGTTCGTTAAAGAAGGTTTATTAGCTTAAATATGTTAAAATGAGTTGAAGCATCTCGATATCGATTGCTAATGTGTTTATATAAAAAATCGACTTTATACCTAAATATAAGTTCACAGAATTCTTCCAAATGCACCGCCGTTATGGCTTTATGTTAACTTCAGTTCGTTAAAGAAGGTTTATCAACTTAAATATGTTAAACCAGTTATTTGAAGCATTTCGATATCGATTGCTAAATGCGTATATACAACAAAATCGACTTTATACCTAAATATAAGATTACGGAGTTCTTCTAAATGCATTGCCGTTATGCCGCCATTGCTTTATGCCAACTTCAGTTCGTTAAAGAAGGTTTCTGAACTTAAATATTTTAAACTAATGGTTTGACGCATTTCGATATCGATTGCTAAATGTGTATATATAATAAAATCGACTTTATACATAAATATAAGATTACGGAGTTCCTCTAAATGCACTGCCGTTATGCCGCCATGGCTTTAAGCCAACTTCCGTTCGTTAAGGAATGATTTGAAGCATATAGATATCGATATCGATGCTTAGTGCATATATACAAGAAAATCGACTTTATACCTAAATATAAGATTACGTCATTCTTCTTAATGCACTGTCGTTATGCCGTTAAGGCTTTTGTAGACTTCAGTAAAATAAAGATGTTTGATTAACTGAAATTTGGTAAACTAATGATTTGAAGCATTTCGATATCGATTGCTAAATAAGTATATAAAAGAAAATCGAATTTATATCTAAACATAAGATTACGGAATTCTTCCACAGGTACTGTCGTTATGCCGCCATGGCTTTGTATCACCTTCAATACGTTAAAGAAGGTTAATTTACTTAAATATGTTAAACTAATGATTTGAATGATATTTCGATATTGATTGCTAAATGAGTATATACAACAAAATCGACTTTATACCTAAATATAAGATAATGGAATTCTTCTACATGCACTGCCGTTATCCCGCCATGGCTTTATGCCAACTTCCGTTCGTTGAAGAAGGTTTATTAACTTAAATATGTTAAACTAATGCTTTGAAGCATTTCGATATCGATTGCTAAATTTGTAAATACAAGAAAATCGACTTAATACCTAAATATAAGATAACGGAATTCTTCTAAATGCACTGCCGTTATGGCTTTATGTTAACTTCAGTTCGTTAAAGAAGGTTTATTAACTTAAATATGTTAAACCAGTTATTTGAAGCATTTCGATATCGATTGCTAAATGCGTATATACAACAAAATCGACTTTATACCTAAATATAAGATTACGGAATTCTTCTAAATGCACTGTCATTATGCCGCTTTATATTACCTTCATTACGTTAAAGAAGGTTAATTAACTTAAATATGTTAAACTAATGTTTTGAAGATTTTCGATATCGATTGCTAAATGTGTAAATACAAGAAAATCGACTTAATACCAAAATATAAGATTACGGAATTCTTCTAAATGCACTGCCGTTATGCCGCCATGGCTTTATGTTAACTTCAGTGCGTTAAAGAAGGTTTATTGACTTAAATATATTTAACTAATGATTTGAAGCATTTCGATATAGATTGGTAAATGAGTATATACAAGAAAGTCGACTTTATACCTAAATATAAGATTACGGAATTCATCGAAATACACTCCCGTTATGCCGTTATGGCTTTAAGCCAATTTCCGTTCGTTAAGGAATGATTTGAAGCATATCGATATCGATATCGATGCTTAATGCATATATACAAGAAAATCTACTTTATACCTAAATATAAGATTACCTAATTCTTCTAAATGCACTGCCGTTATGCCGTTAAGGCTTTTGTAGACTTCAGTAAAATAAAGATGTTTAATTAACTGAAATTTGGTAAACTAATGATTTGAAGCATTTCGATATCGATTGCTAAATGTATATATAAAAGAAAATCGACTTTATACCTAAATATAAGATTACGATATTCTTCGAAATGCACTGCCGTTATGCCGTTAAGGCTTTTGTAGACTTCAAAAAGATAAAGAGGGTTAATTAACTTAAATTTGTTAAACTAATGATTTGA
Organism: Bactrocera correcta; assembly: GCA_027475135.1. NCBI lineage: Eukaryota > Metazoa > Arthropoda > Insecta > Diptera > Tephritidae > Bactrocera > Bactrocera correcta. The sequence continues at coordinate 67,525,058 of CM050327.1, read as the reverse complement.
AGCATTTCGATATGGAGTGCTAAATGAGTGTATATAAAAAATCGACTTTATACCTAAATAGAGGATTACAGAATTCTTCTAAATGCACTGCCGTTATGCCGTTAAGGCTTTTGTAGACTTCAGTAAGATAAAGAGGGTTAATTATCATAAATATGTTAAACTCATGATTTGAAGCATTTCGATGTCGATTGCTAAATGCGTATATACAACAAAATCGACTTAATACCTAAATATAAGATTACGGAACTCTTCCAAATGCACTGCCGTTATGCCGTTAAGGCCTTTGTAGACATCAGTTAGATAAAGAGCGTTAATTAATTCAAATATGTTAAACTAATGATTTGAAGCATTTCGATATCGATTGCTAAATGTGTATGTAAAAAAAAATCGACTTTATACCTAAATATAAGATAACGGAATTCATATAAATATACTGCCGTTATGGCTTTATGTAAACTTCAGAAAGATAAAGAAGGTTAATTAACTTAAATATGCTAAACCAGTTATTTGAAGCATTTCGATATCGACTGCAAAATGTGTATATACAGAAAAATCGACTCTATGCCTAAATATAAGACTACGGAATTCTTCCAAATGCAGTGCCGTTATGGCTTTATGTCAACTTCAGTTCGCTAAAGGAGGTTTATTAGCTAAAATATGTTAAACCAGTTATCTGAAGCATTTCGATATCGATTGCGAAAAGAATATATACAAGAAAATCGACTTTATACCTAAATATAAGATTACGGAATTCTTCTAAATGCACTGTCGTTATGCCGCCATGGCTTTATATATACTTCAATACGTTAAAGAAGGTTAATTAACTTAAATATGTTACACTAATGATTTGAAGCATTTCAATATCGCTTGCTAAATGTGTATGTACAAGAAAATCGGTTTTATACCTAAATATAAGATAACGGGATTCTTCTAAATTCACTGCTGTTATACCGTTAAGGCTTTATGTACACTTCAGTAAGCTACAAAATGTTTATTAACTTAATATGTTAAACTAATGATTTGAAGCATTTCGATATCGATATCTAAATGTGTATATAAAAGAAAATCGACTTTATACCTAAATATAAGATTACGGCATTCTTCTAAAGGCGCTGCCGTTATGCCGCCGTGGCTATTTGCCAACTTTAGATCGTTAAAGAAGGTTTATTAACTTAAATATGTTAAGCTAATGAGTTGAAGCATCTCGATATCGATTGCTTAATGTGTATATACAACAAAATCGACTTTATACCTAAATATAAGATTACGGAATTCTTCTAAATGCACTGTCGTTATGCCGTTAATTCTTTATGTAGACTTCAGTAAGATAGAGAGGGTTAATTAACTTAAATATGTTAAACTAATGATTTGAAGCATTTCGATATCGATTGCCTAATATGTAAATACAAGAAAATCGACTTTATACCTAAATATAAGCTTACGGAATTCTTCTGAATGCACTGCCGTTATGCCGCCATGGCTTTATATCAACTTCAATACGTTAAAGAAGGTTTATTAACTTAAATATGTTAAGCTAATGAGTTGAAGCATCTCGATATCGATTGCCAAATGTGTATATACAACAAAATCCACTTTATACCTAAGTATAAGTTTACGGAATTCTTCCAAATGCACTGCCGTTATACCGTGATGGCTTTATGTAACTTCAGTAAGAAGGTTAATTAACCTAAATATGTTAACTTAAATATGTTAAACTAATGACTTGAAGCATTTTATTATCGATTGCTAAATACGTATATACAACAAAATCGAATTTATAACTAAATATAAGTTTACAGAACTCTTAAAAATGCATTTCCGTTATGCCGTTAAGGCTTTTGTAGACTGCAGTAAGACAAAGAGGATTAATTAACTTAAATATGTTAAACTTATGATTTGAAGCATTTCGATATCGATTGCTTAATGTGTATATACAAGAAAATCGACTTTATACCTAAATATAAGATTACGGAATTCTTCCAAATGAACTGTCGTTATGCCGCCATGGCTTTGTATCACCTTCAATAGGTTAAAGAAGGTTAATTATTCTAAATAAGTTAAACTAATGGTTTGAAGCATTTCGATATCGATTGCTAAATGTGCAAATACAAGAAAATCGAATTTATACCTAAATATAAGATAACGGAATTCTTCTATATGCACTGCAGTTATAACGTTAAGGCTTTATGTAGACTTCAGTGCGTTAAAGAACTTTTATTAACTTAAATATGTTAAACTAATGAGTTGAAGCATTTCGATATCGATTGCTTAATGTGTATATACAAGAAAATCGACTTTATACCTAAATATAAGATAACGGAACTCTTCCAAATGCACTGCCGTTATGCCGCCATGGCTTTAAGCCAACTTCCGTTCGTTAAAGAAGGTTTATTAACTTAAATATGTTAAACTAATGATTTGAAGCATTTCGATATCGATTGGTAAATGTGTATATACAAGAAAATCAACTTTATGCATAAATATAAGGCTACGGAATTCTTCCAAATGTATTGTCGTTATGCTGCCATGGCTTTACATCAACTTCAATACGTTAAAGAAGGTTAATTAACTTAAATAGGTTAAACTAATGATTTGAAGCATTTCGATATCGATTGCTAAATGTGTATATACAACAAAATCGACTTTATACCTAAATATAAGATTACGGAATTCTTCCAAATGCACTGCCGTTATACCGTTATGGCTTTATGTAAACTTCAGTAGGATAAAGAAGGTTAATTAACTTAAGTATGTTAAACTAATGATTTGAAGCATTTCGATATAGCTTGCTAAATGTTTATATACAAGAAAATCGAATTTATACCTTAATATAAGATAACGGGGTTCTTCTAAATGCACTGCCGTTATACCGTCAAGGCTTTATGTAGACTTGAGTAAGCTAAAAAATGTTTATTAACTTTATATGTTAAACTAATGATTTGAAGCATTTCGATATCGATATCTAAATGAGTATATAAAAGAAAATCGACTTTATACCTAAATATAAGATTACGGAATTCTTCTACATGCACTGCCGTAATGCCGTCGCGGCTATATGCCAAATTCAGATCGTTGAAAAAGGTTAATTAACTTAAATATGTTAAACTAATGACTTGAAGCATTTCGTTATCCATTTTATTCCTAAATATAAGATAACGGAATTCTTCTTAATGCACTGCCGTCATACCGTTAAGGCTTTATGTAGACTTCAGTAAGCTAAAAAATGTTTATTAATATAATATGTTAAACTAATGATTTGAAGCATTTCGATATCGATATTTAAATGTGTATATAAAAGAAAATCGACTTTATACCTAAATAAAAGATTACGGAATTCTTCTACATGCACTGCCGTAATACCGCCGTGGCTATATGCCAAATTCAGATCGTTAAAGAAAGTTTATTAACTTAAATATGTTAAGCTAATGAGTATAAGCATCTCGATATCGATTGCTTAATGTGCATATACAACAAAATCGACTTTATACCTAAATATAAGGTTACGGAATTCTTCCAAATGCACTGCCGTTATAAAGTTATGGCTTTATGTAAACTTCAGTAGGATAAAGAAGGTTAATTAACTTAAATATGTTAAACTAATGATTTGAAGCATTTTCGATATCTCTTGCTAAATGTGTATATACAAGAAAATCGAATTTATACCTAAATATAAGATAACGGAATTCTTCCAAATGCACTGCCGTTACACCGTTATGGCTTTATGTAAACTTCAGTAGGATAAAAAGGTTAATTAACTTAAATATGTTAAGCTAATGATTTGAAGCATTTCGATATCTCTTGCTAAATGTGTATATACAAGAAAATCGAATTTATACCTAAATATAAGATAACGGAATTCTTCTAAATGCACTGCCGTTATGAAGTTAAGGCTTTATGTAGACTTCAGTAAGATAGAGAGGGTTAATTAACTTAAATATGTTAATTTAATGATTTGAAGCATTTCGATATCGATTGCTAAATGTGTATATACAACAAAATCGACTTTATACCTAAATATAAGATAACGGAATTCTTCTACATGCACTGCCGTTATGAAGTTAAGGCTTTATGTAGACTTCAGTAAGATAGAGAGGGTTAATTAACTTAAATATGTTTATCTAATGATTTGAAGCATTTCGATATCGATTGCTAAATGTGTATATACAACAAAATCGACTTTATACCTAAATATAAGATAACGGAATTCTTCTACATGCACTGCCGTTATGCCGCCATGGCTTTATGCCAACTTCAGATCGTTAAAGAAGGTTTATTAACTTAAATATGTTAAACTAATGAGTTGAAGCATCTCGATATCGATTGCTAAATGTGTATAAACAACAAATTCGACTTTATACCTAAATATAAGTTTACGGAATTCTTCCAAATGCACTGCCGTTATACCGTTATGGCTTTATGTAAGCTTCAGTAAGATAAAGAAGGTTAATTAACTGAAATATGTTAACTTAAATATGTTAAACTAATGACTTGAGGCATTTCGTTATCGATTGCTTAATACGTATATACAACAAAATCGACTTTATAACTAAATATAAGGTTACGGAATTCTTTAAAATGCATTGCCGTTATACCGTTATGGCTTTATGTAAACTTCAGTAGGATAAAGAAGGTTAATTAACTTAAATATGTTAAACTAATGATTTGAAGCATTTCGATATCGCTTGCTAAATGTGTTTATAAATTATAATTTTACTTTCAATTAATTTTAAATATCAGCTTTATATAATTAAAGTATTTTTACAAAAATGATCTTAAAATACTGTCTTCTTTTAGCAACCAACGTGTCCTGCTAAAAGATCTAATTGCAACAGACGGCACTGCTGTTAATTCTGATTGGAACAACTAAACCTCGCTCTCTGTTACATCTCGCTGTTAGCTGCTCAGTTTGCTCTCACCTTAGTTCGCCCACGCTTGTTTTCGAACTATTGGCCATGTTAAGTCGCAGTTCTCCATCCAATGATCGCTTTCACGGCAGTTGGTTCGCACTTGCTTTACAACTGCTGGGATGTAAAGTAGTAGCTGTTAACTACAGTGATCTCTCTCACAGCGTTCGGTGCACACATCTTTTGTTAATGCTTTTACGTGGGTGACCAGCAGTTATTACTGCTTAACTTATACAAGAAAATCGAATTTATACCTAAATATAAGATAACGGAATTCTTCCAAATGCACTGCCGTTACACCGTTATGGCTTTATGTAAACTTCAGTAGGATAAAAAGGTTAATTAACTTAAATATGTTAAACTAATGATTTGAAGCATTTCGATATCTCTTGCTAAATGTGTATACACAAGAAAATCGAATTTATACCTAAATATAAGATAACGGAATTCTTCTAAATGCACTGCCGTTATGAAGTTAAGGCTTTATGTAGACTTCAGTAAGATAGAGAGGGTTAATTAACTTAAACATGTTTATCTAATGATTTGAAGCATTTCGATATCGATTGCTAAATGTGTATATACAACAAAATCGACTTTATTCCTAAATATAAGATAACGGAATTCTTCTACATGCACTGCCGTTATGCCGCCATGGCTTTATGCAAACTTCAGATCGTTAAAGAAGGTTTATTAACTTAATATGTTAAACTAATGAGTCGAAGCATCTGGATATCGATTGCTAAATGTGTAAATACAAGAAAATCGTCTTTATACCTAAATATAAGATAACGGAATTCTTCCAAATGCACTGCTGTTATGCCGCCATGGCTTTAAGCCAACTTCCGTTCGTTAAAGAAGGTTTATTAACTTAAATATGTTAAACTAATGATTTGAAGCATTTCGATATCGATTGCTAAATGTGTATATACAAGAAAATTAACTTTATGCATAAATAAAAGGCTACGGAATTCTTCCAAATGTATTGTCGTTATGCTGTCATGGCTTTACATCAACTTCAGGCCTTAAAGAAGCTTTATTAACTTAAATATGTTAAACTTATGATTTGAAGCATTTCGATATCGATTGCTAAATGTGTATATACAACAAAATCGACTTTATACCTAAATATAAGATTACGGAATTCTTCTAAATGCACTGCCGTTATACCGTTATGGCTTTATGTAAACTTCAGTAGGATAAAGAAGGTTAATTAACTTAAGTATGTTAAACTAATGATTTGAAGCATTTCGATATAGCTTGCTAAATGTTTATACACAAGAAAATCGAATTTATACCTAAATATAAGATAACGGGGTTCTTCTAAATGCACTGCCGTTATACCGTCAAGGCTTTATGTAGACTTCAGTAAGCTAAAAAATGTTTATTAACTTAATATGTTAAACTAATGATTTGAAGCATTTCGATATCGATATCTAAATGTGTATATAAAAGAAAATCGACTTTATACCTAAATAAAAGATTACGGAATTCTTCTACATGCACTGCCGTAATGCCGTCGCGGCTTTATGCCAAATTCAGATCGTTAAAGAAGGTTAATTAACTTAAATATGTTAAACTAATGACTTGAAGCATTTCGTTATTCATTTTATACCTAAATATAAGTTAACGGAATTCTTCTAAATGCACTGCCGTTATACCGTTAAGGCTTTGTGTAGACTTCAGTAAGCTAAAAAATGTTTATTAACTTAATACGTTAAACTAATGGCCCCTGCGAATGGTAGGCACCTTGTCGTGGTGCAGGGGCTTAGGCGCAAGTATACTCGGCGCCCCCCAATCCTGTGAGGTTGGTGCTGCCAAACACGGACCACGCGGTATGTCGGGCGCCGCATGCGTGCGCTGACCAAGAGCTACCACCTCCTAATCCAGGGTGTTATGCGACTCCCGTGCCCATTGGAACTTTGCAGCCAGGAGGTGTATGTGGCTGTATTCTAACGGAGCCTTCCCAACACCGGGCCGAATTGGGAAGTAACGGTGGCCTTACCGCGCCAAGGGGCTCTGGCGTGGCCGACCTTCCCGTTCCCCTTTTAAAACGTAGACCCGACAGCTCACCCCGTTGAGCCAAGGGTCGTAAGAAAATGATGGACAAACAATTACAACAACTACAACAACAAAATTTGATACTCGTTGACGGACAATTGGCAATGACAAGGGACAATAAAAACGGAAAAAACAAGGAGAGCGGAGCAGCAGAAGGCAAGGGGGGTCGAGGGGCTAAGCGGAAGCCTGGCTTCTTCAGGATCCTTACGTCGGAGGAGCGCTCGCTGTTTGAGGAGCACGCCAGGGAGGACGATGACGATATGCCCTCTTGCAGCGGCGCTCACCTGGTTGTAACGCCTGATGCCGCTGTGACAGCAACCGGCGACGAAAAGACCCCCGACGGTAGGTGCAGTGGACCGGCTTCGGCCGAGTCGCACCAGGCAGAGCCTGAGGGCGCTGGTAGGAGAAGGAGGAGAAGGCGCAGAAGAGGTGGGCAGCGCCCCCTCCCCGCTGCCGGTCAACCCTGAGGGTGCGATGATCCCCACAGGAAGGGGATGAGTGGGTCCACTATGAAGTGGTACCTGCGGCACCTCCGTGATGGGAAAACCCTGGAGGCAGCGGAGGCTCTAGCTAGGAGCGAGGGCAGAGGGAGCAACGCATCGCAGGCAAGCGGCAAAAACGTGCCAGTTCGCGCGCAAGGCAGCGGTATCAGCAACCGTGGCCCGGTCAGCACAGCTCTGACCGCTATGCGAGGCGACAGCAAGGCAACGCCCGCAGGAACGAATGTCCAAGCCGAAAAAAGGAAGAGCGGCCAAATCACGCCGCAGGAGCCCCCCCGATCAAAGAGGGTGCGGGGCACGGACGCAAAGGCAGCCGGGGGCCAACCTTCCGGTTCGGCTCCTCACCGGGTGGAGGAGGGTCGGCGTGGATATGCGGATGCTGTCAAAGGCATCCGCATGGCCGTTCTCCCTCTCAAATACCCGGCGGAGTCGCTAAAATCGGAGGAGCTCACCGTGCTGCAAGACCTCCTCATGGACGAGTTGTCTAAAGGGGAGGACTACACGGCATCCTTCCTAGGCATCGACTTCAGGGGAGGCATGATGCAGGTGGACTGCCTGGACGAGTCGTCCGCTGACTGGCTGAGGGAACACGTTCCAAAGCTGGAAAGCTGGACGGACCCTGTCCTCTGCGCGAAGAGGGTGGAAGACGTGCCAATTATGCATAGCATGACAATGTTCCTCCCTCGGTGCGGAGACAGAGCCTACGAGTATGCCTTGGGTCTGGTGAGGAACCAGAACCGAGGACTCAGTATCTCGGCCTGGTGTGTAGCCGGCAGCAAAAAGGAAAAGCTAGGCGACATGGAGGGATGGAGGCTGCACTTGTAAAGGGTGATTTTTTAAGAGCTTGATAACTTTTTTTAAAAAAAAAACGCATAAAATTTGCAAAATCTCATCGGTTCTTTATTTGAAACGTTAGATTGGTTCATGACATTTACTTTTTGAAGATAATTTCATTTAAATGTTGACCGCGGCTGCGTCTTAGGTGGTCCATTCGGAAAGTCCAATTTTGGGCAACTTTTTCGAGCATTTCGGCCGGAATAGCCCGAATTTCTTCGGAAATGTTGTCTTCCAAAGCTGGAATAGTTGCTGGCTTATTTCTGTAGACTTTAGACTTGACGTAGCCCCACAAAAAATAGTCTAAAGGCGTTAAATCGCATGATCTTGGTGGCCAACTTACGGGTCCATTTCTTGAGATGAATTGTTGTCCGAAGTTTTCCCTCAAAATGGCAATAGAATCGCGAGCTGTGTGGCATGTAGCGCCATCTTGTTGAAACCACATGTCAACCAAGTTCAGTTCTTCCATTTTTGGCAACAAAAAGTTTGTTAGCATCGAACGATAGCGATCGCCATTCACCGTAACGTTGCGTCCAACAGCATCTTTGAAAAAATACGGTCCAATGATTCCACCAGCGTACAAACCACACCAAACAGTGCATTTTTCGGGATGCATGGGCAGTTCTTGAACGGCTTCTGGTTGCTCTTCACCCCAAATGCGGCAATTTTGCTTATTTACGTAGCCATTCAACCAGAAATGAGCCTCATCGCTGAACAAAATTTGTCGATAAAAAAGCGGATTTTCTGCCAACTTTTCTAGGGCCCATTCACTGAAAATTCGACGTTGTGGCAGATCGTTCGGCTTCAGTTCTTGCACGAGCTGTATTTTATACGGTTTTACACCAAGATCTTTGCGTAAAATCTTCCATGTGGTCGAATAACACAAACCCAATTGCTGCGAACGGCGACGAATCGACATTTCACGGTCTTCAGCCACACTCTCAGAAACAGACGCAATATTCTCTTCTGTACGCACTGTACGCATTCGTGTGGTTGGTTTAATGTCCAATAAAGTAAACTGAGTGCGAAACTTGGTCACAATCGCATTAATTGTTTGCTCACTTGGTCGATTATGTAGACCATAAATCGGACGTAAAGCGCGAAACACATTTCGAACCGAACACTGATTTTGGTAATAAAATTCAATGATTTGCAAGCGTTGCTCGTTAGTAAGTCTATTCATGATGAAATGTCAAAGCATACTGAGCATCTTTCTCTTTGACACCATGTCTGAAATCCCACGTAATCTGTCAAATACTAATGCATGAAAATCCTAACCTCAAAAAAATCACCCGTTACATTGACGACGAGTCGTACAAGTATGTCCGGGCTGCGAGCTTCCGCCTGTTTTACAGGTACAGCACGGTCGTCATGCGGCCCTACAAGCCAGCTGACACCGGGAGCAAGGAAGCCAATAAGCCTGCGGCACCACTGAACAATGCGTCGATACTCTGGCAGTGCCGAGGTCCGCCCCGATGGTAATGATGATGGAGAAGGACGGTATGGCGGAGCAGCCCTGCGGGAGCAGGTCTGGGCTGGCAGTGCCTGTAACAGCTATAGGCGTCCCCGATGATGGCCGGAACATGGAGCTACCTTCCACACAGGAGCTCTTGGACGGATTTGGAGGCCCAGCGGACAGCAGTGCGGTTGACGGCGGGGAAGAGGATCTCTCCTTCCTCGAACCAATATTATGATGGCCGCCAACTTGGAAATTGCCCAAGTGAACCTGCATCATGCGGCAGCAGCCTCAGCTGTCATCGCAAGCAGGTTCACTGCGGAAAAACTGGGCACACTGCTGATCCAGGAGCCGTGGATCTACAAAGGAGAGGTAAAGGGCCTCAAGACGGAGGCAAACAAGGTAATCTGGGACCTCTCTAGCGAGAGGCCTAGGACGTGCATAGTTGTTAGAAGCAATATTGATTTCTTTTGCATTTCAGAGTTTCTGACGCAGGACTTGGTGGCGGTGCAGGCTAGGGACACTGAGGGCAAAGACTTCGTCCTGGCCTCGGCATACTTTCCGGGAGAGGCAGCAACGGCACCCCCGGCGGAGGTGGAAAGGCTGGTAGAGCACTGCAGGCTGCACAAGCTCCCCCTAATCATCGGCTGTGACGCAAACGCCCACCACTCGGAGTGGGGCAGCACCGACTGTAACGCGAGAGGTGAGTCCCTTTTAGAATATATAGTAGGCAGTAATTTAGTGTTAGAGAATGTAGGGTGTGAACCCACGTTCATTACTATAAGCAGGAGGGAAGTGTTGGACATAACCCTCAGCAATGAACCGGCAGCCGGGATGGTCTCGCAGTGGAGAGTTTCAACGGAGCCCTCCCTGTCGGACCACAGAATTGTAAGGTTTGTGCTGAGGGCGGAGGTCAAGCTATTCCCTCCAAGACGCAATCCTCGAAGGACCAATTGGGGTACCTTCAGGGAGAGGCTAGTAGAGGGACTGAAGAGGGAGGGGCAGACTGACAGTAGCGTTACGGGCCCGGGATTGGAGTGCAGATTGACCGCGCTCAACGGGTCTATCATCAATTGCTCCTGGTGGACAAAGAAACTCGCAGACCTAAGGAAGAAGGTACGCAGCCTATTTAACAAGGCTAAGCGTACAGGGGTCTGGGAAGAGTATAGGAGCAACCTGACACTGTATAATAAAGAGATCAGGTCTGCTAAACAGGCTAGCTTTAGGAGATTCTGTGAAAACGTCTCCTCCACTCCAGAAGCTGCTAGGCTGCACAAGGCTCTAGCTAAAGGGAAGACGGACACAGTGCTAGCCATTAAAAGGAGTGACGGGACATTCACGACCAACGCGGAAGACAGAGCTACAGAGCTCTTGCGTGCTCACTTCCCGGAGACAATTCCGGCTAACCGATGTCTGCCCACAATCGAACACAGGCCGTCCCGCACTGATTGGGCTATCGCTAAACAGTTGTTTACTGCGGACTCGATCAGGTGGGCAATGACCTCGTTTGAAAAGTTCAAGTCTCCGGGAGTGGACGGCATCTTCCCAGCGCTTCTACAACAGGGTGAGCAGATCCTGATGCCACACCTGATTAGGCTGCTGCGGGAGAGTTTTGCCTTGGCCTACATCCCTGAATTATGGAGGACAGCGGAGGTAATCTTCATACCGAAAGTGGGAAGGAAGGACTACTCGTTGGCTAAATCTTTCAGGCCAATCAGCCTAACCTCCTTCCTACTGAAAACTATGGAGAAGATAATTGATCATCATTTAAGGTCGAAGGCGCTGAAGACTGCACCCCTGCATGCGGCTCAGCATGCATATAGAGCTGGCAGATCAACAAGCACGGCTCTGTACCAGCTGACCTCTGAGATAGAGAGCTCACTGGAAAAAGGGGAAGTTATGCTATGCGCCTTCTTGGATATCGAGGGAGCTTTTGACAACACGTCTCATAGAAGTGTGGCCATGGCACTGGAGGGTAGAAATGTGGCAGCACCGGTGCGTAGATGGATAGAGGCGGTTCTGCGCACTAGGGTTGCTGAGACCACAGCGGGGGGCACCAAGATTCGTCTCGGCACAACAAGAGGCTGCCCGCAAGGTGGTGTACTGTCGCCCCTGCTGTGGAGCCTTGTTGTGGACGACCTGTTAGCATTGCTAACCGTCAATGGTATCCGATGCCAAGGATACGCGGACGATATCGTGATCATAGCGAGGGGCAAGTTGGTGGACACTCTCTGTGACCTAGTGCAAAGAGGTTTAAACCTGGCAATGGAGTGGTGCAGGGGAGTTGAACTAAGTATCAACCCCTCGAAGACGACCATCGTACCGTTCACGAGGCGTAGGTCCCTACCCGGGCTTAGGAACCTCACACTTGGGGGCAGAGTGCTCGAGATGACCAGCAAGGTAAAATATCTTGGTCTTACGCTGGATTCCACTTTGCGGTGGAAACAGCATGTGAACCAAACCCTGGTCAAGGCGACAAAGGCACTAATGGTGTGCAATCGTCTGGCAGGAAAATCCTGGAGTTGCAAGCCAAGGATTAACAGGTGGTTGTACACCATGATTGTGCGACCGATAGTCACATATGGAGCGGTGTCCTGGGCCTCCGTGGCGGCACAGGCCTCGGTGGTGTTAAAACTATCGAGGCTTCAGCGGCTAGCATGCGTCTGCATGACGGGCGCTATGCGAACATGCCCAACGGAGGCACTGGAGGTCCTGCTGGAGCTCACACCGCTCCACATAGTGATAGGTCAGGTAGCCAAGCATTCACTCCTGCAAATAACGGCAGAAGGATGCGGCAAAGGCAAATCGATCTCGTCCCAGAGGATGGAGATGATAAGTGGCAACATTCCAATTGCCCTCCTCCCGAAGGACGGGATCACAAAAACAACAAATCTCACGAGGAAGTTTAAGGTTACCCTTGGCAGCAAGAGCGAGTGGAATGATTCCACTCTTGAGCTGATGCTGAGGGATAGTACACTAAGGTGGTACACTGACGGCTCTAAGACGGCGGAAGGTATTGGTGCAGGGATCGCAGGTCCACGCACGAGGTTATCCATACCGATGGGCAGATTCCCCAGTATCTTCCAGGCCGAAGTCTTGGCCATAAGTCGGTGCATAGAGATAAATCTCCATCGCAACTATCGAAATGAGCATATATCCATACTCAGCGATAGCCAAGCGGCACTAAAAGCGATCTCCGCTTACGAGATCAGATCGCTGCTAGTGCAGGAGTGCAGGGAACGGCTAAACAGCTTATCGGAAGTGAACCAGGTACACCTAATATGGGTACCCGGTCATAAAGGCATAGCCGGTAATGAACTGGCCGACGAGCTAGCCCGCTCCGCAGCCTCTACAAATATGGTAGGGCCCGAACCGTTCACTGGGGTGGGCCCCCACACTATAAAAGAGCTGCTGCGTAAGGAAGAAAGAGTGGGAAGAGAAGGTTATTGGCAACGGACGCATGGCATGCGGCATGCCAAGTTGCTAATAGGGGGGTATAACCTCAATAGGTTTAGATCAATAATCAACCTCCCAAGGACTAAACTCAGGCTCCTGGTCGCATTCTATACCGGCCACTGCAAGCTAAATAGGCACCTATGTAACTTAGGACTTGCCTCTTCCGCCAACTGCCGGTTCTGCGACAGGGAACCTGAAACTCCGGAGCATTTGCTAATCGACTGCATCGCAGTCTGGAGACGCCGGTCAAAGGCCCTTGGAACCATATTTCCAGATAGGGAACACATCGACTCACTAGCCCCCAGCAAAATCCTAGAATTCATTGATTTGCTGGGGCTTGGGGAGTCCCTGTGAGTTAGGAGAGGGCACAATAGACCCAAGGTTGCAGTGCATACCTCAATCTCAATCTAATCTAATCTAATGATTTGAGGCATTTCGATATCGCTTGCTAAATGTGTATATACAAGAAAATCGAATTTATACCTAAATATAAGATAACGGAATTCTTCCAAAAGCTCTGCCGTTATGAAGTTAAGGCTTTATGTAGACTTCAGTAAGATAGAGAGTGTAAATTAACTTAAATATGTTAATCTAATGATTTGAAGCATTTCGATATCGATTCCTAAATATGTAAATACAAGAAAATCGACTTTATACCTAAATAGAAGATTACGGAATTCTTCTGAATTCACTGCAGTTATACCATTAAGGCTTTATGTAGACTTCAATGCGTTAAAGAACGTTTATTAACTTAACTTTTAATTATGTTAAACTAATGATTTGAAGCATTTCGATATCGATTGCTAAATGTGTATATACAACAAAATCGACTTTATACCTAAATATAAGATTACGGAATTCTTCTAACATGCACTGCCGTTATGCCGTTATGGTTTTATGCCAACTTCAGTAAGTTAAAGAAGGTTTATTAACTTAAATATGTTAAACTAATGATTTGAAGCATTTCGATATCGATTGCTAAATGTGTATAAAAAAAATTTCGACTTTATACCTAAATATAAGTTTACGGAATTTTTTCCCTAAATGCACTGCCGTTATACCGTTATGGCTTTATGTAAGCTTCAGTAAGATAAAGAAGGTTAATTAACTTAAATATGTTAAAAAACTAATGACTTGAGGCATTTCGTTATCGATTCTTAATGTATATAAAGAAAATCGAATTTATACCTAAATATAAGATAACGGAATTCTTCTAAATGCACTGCCGTTATACCGTTAAGGCTTTATGTAGACTTCAGTAAGCTAAAAAATGTTTATTAACTTAATATGTTAAACTAATGAGTTGAAGCATTTCGATATCGATTCTAAATGTGTAAATACAACAAAATCGACTTTATACCTAAATATAAGATTACGGCATTTTTCCCTAAATGCACTGCCGTTATACCGTTATGGCTTTATGAAACTTCAGTAAGATAAAGAAGGTTTATTAACTTAAATATGTTAAACTAATGATTTGAAGCATTTCGTTATCGATTGCTAAATGTGTATATAAAAGAAAATCAAACTTTATACCTAAATATAAGGTTACGGAATTCTTCCAAATGCACTGCCGTTATACCGTTATGGCTTTATGTAAACTTCAGTGGGATAAAGAAGGTTAATTAACTTAAATATGTTAAACTAATGATTTGAAGCATTTCGATATCGTTGCTAAATGTGTATATAAAAGAAAATCGAATTTATACCTAAATATAAGATTACGGAATTCTTCCAAATGCACTGCCGTTATACCGTTATGGCTTTATGTAAACTTCAGTAGGACAAAGAAGGTTAATTAACTTAAATATGTTAAACTAATGATTTGAAGCATTTCGATATCGCTTGCTAAATGTGTATATACAAGAAAATCGATTTATACCTAAATATAAGATAACGGAATTTTTCCCTAAATGCACTGCCGTTATACCGTTAAGGCTTTATGTAGACTTCAGTAAGATAGAGAGGGATAATTAACTTAAATATGTTAATCTAATGATTTGAAGCATTTCGATATCGATTCCTAAATATGTAAATACAAGAAAATCGACTTTATACCTAAATAAAAGATTACGGAATTCTTCTGAATTCACTGCAGTTATACCGTTAAGGCTTTATGTAGACTTCAATGCGTTAAAGAACGTTTAACTTAACTTAATATGTTAAACTAATGATTTGAAGCATTTCGATATCGATTGCTAAATGTGTATATACAACAAAATCGACTTTATACCTAAATATAAGATAACGGAATTCTTCTACATGCACTGCCGTTATGCCGCCATGGTTTTATGCCAACTTCAGTTCGTTAAAGAAGGTTTATTAACTTAAATATATTAAACTAATGAGTTGAAGCATCTCGATATCGATTGCTAAATGTGTATAAACAACAAATTCGACTTTATACCTAAATATAAGTTTACGGAATTTTTCCAAATGCACTGCCGTTATACCGTTATGGCTTTATGTAAGCTTCAGTAAGATAAAGAAGGTTAATTAACTTAAATATGTTAACTTAAATATGTTGAACTAATGACTTGAGGCATTTCGTTATCGATTGCTTAATACGTATATACAAGAAAATCAAACTTTATACCTAAATATAAGATTACGGAATACTTCTAAATGCACTGCCGTTATACCGTTAAGGCTTTATGTAGACTTCAGTAAGCTAAAGAAGTTTATTAATTTAAAATATGTTAAACTAATGAGTGGAAGCATCTCGATATCGATTGCTAAATGTGTAAATACAACAAAATCGACTTTATACCTAAATATAAGATTACGGCATTCTTCCAAATGCACTGCCGTTATACCGTTATGGCTTTATGTAAACTTCAGTAAGATAAAGAAGGTTAATTAACTTAAATATGTTAAACTAATGATTTGAAGCATTTCGTTATCGATTGCTAAATGTGTATATAAAAGAAAATCGAATTTATACCTAAATATAAGGTTACGGAATTCTTCCAAATGCACTGCCGTTATACCGTTATGGCTTTATGTAAACTTCAGTAGGATAAAGAAGGTTAATTAACTTAAATATGTTAAACTAATGATTTGAAGCATTTCGATATCGCTTGCTAAATGTGTATAAAACAAGAAAATCGAATTTATACCTAAATATAAGATAACGGAATTCTTCTAAATGCACTGCCGTTATACCGTTATGGCTTTATGTAAACTTCAGTAGGACAAAGAAGGTTAATTAACTTAAATATGTTAAACTAATGATTTGAAGCATTTCGATATCGCTTGCTAAATGTGTATATACAAGAAAATCGGTTTTATACCTAAATATAAGATAACGGAATTCTTCTAAATGCACTGCCGTTATACCGTTAAGGCTTTATGTAGACTTCAGTAAGATAGAGAGGGATAATCAACTTAAATATGCTAATCTAATGATTTGAAGCATTTCGATATTGATTCCTAAATATGTAAATACAAGAAAATCGACTTTATACCTAAATAAAAAATTACGGAATTCTTCTGAATTCACTGCAGTTATACCGTTAAGGCTTTATGTAGACTTCAATGCGTTAAAGAACGTTTACTAACTTAGATATGTTAAACTAATGATTTGAAGCATCTCGATATCGATTACTAAATGAGTATATACAACAAAATCGACTTTATACCTAAATATAAGATTACGGAATTCTTCCAAATGCACTTCCGTTATACCGTTATGGCTTTATGTAAACTTCAGTAAGATAAAGAAGGTTAATTAACTTAAATATGTTAAACTAATGATTTGAAGCATTTCGTTATCGATTGCTAAATATGTATATAAAACAAAATCGAATTTATACCTAAATATAAGATTACGGAATTCTTCTAAATGCACTGCCGTTATGCCGCCATGGCTTTATATCAACTTCAATACGCTAAAAAAGGTTAATTAACTTAAATATGTTAAACTAATGATTTGAAGCAATTCGATACCGCTTGCTAAATGTGTACATACAAGAAAATCGAATTAATACCTAAATATAAGATAACGGAATTCTTCTAAATGCACTGCCATTATGAAGTTAAGGCTTTATGTAGACTTCAGTAAGATAGAGAGGGATAATTAACTTAAATATGTTAATCTAATAATTTGAAGCATTTCGATATCGATTCCTAAATATGTAAATACAAGAAAATCGACTTTATACCTAAATAGAAAATTACGGAATTCTTCTGAATGCACTGCAGTTATACCGTTAAGGCTTTATGTAGACTTCAATGCGTTAAAGAACGTTTACTAACTTAGATATGTTAAACTAATGATTTGAAGCATCTCGATATCGATTACTAAATGAGTATATACAACAAAATCGACTTTATACCTAAATATAAGATTACGGAATTCTTCCAAATGCACTTCCGTTATACCGTTAAGGCTTTATGTAGACTTCAATGCGTTAAAGAACGTTTATTAACTTAAATATGTTAAACTAATGATTTGAAGCATTTCGATATCGATTGCTAAATGTGTATATACAAGAAAATCGACTTTATACCTAAATATAAGATAACGGAATTCTTCCAAAAGCACTGCCGTTATGCCGCCATGGCTTTATGCCAACTTAAGTTCGTTAAAGGAGGTTTATTAACTTAAATATGTTAAACTAATGAGTTGAAGCATCTCGATATCGATTGCTAAATGTGTATAAACAACAAATTCGACTTTATACCTAAATATAAGTTTACGGAATTCTTCCAAATGCACTGCCGTTATACCGTTATGGCTTTATGTAAGCTCCAGTAAGATAAAGAAGGTTAATTAACTTAAATATGTTAACTTAAATATGTTGAACTAATGACTTGAGGCATTTCGTTATCGATTGCTAAATACGTATATACAACAAGATCGACTTTATAACTAAATATAAGGTTACGGAACTCTTCCAAAAGCACTGCCGTTATTCCGTTAAGGCTTTTGTAGACTTCAGTAAGACAAAGAGGATAAATTAACTTAAATGTGTTAAACTTATGATTTGAAGCATTTCGATATCGATTGCTAAATGCGTATATACAAGAAAATCGACTTTATACCTAAATATAAGGTTACGGAATTCTTTAAAATGCACTGCCGTTATGCCGTTATGGCTTTATTTAAACTTCAGTACGATAAAGAAGGTTAATTAACTTAAATATGTTAAACTAATGATTTGAAGCATTTCGTTATCGATTGCTAAATGAGTATATACAAGAAAATCGAATTCATACCTTAATATAAGATTACGTAATTCTTCTAAATGCACTGCCGTTATGCCGTTATGGCTTTATATTAACTTCAGTTCGTTAAAGAAGGTTAATTAACTTAAATATGTTAGACTAATGAGTTGAAGCATTTCGATATCGATTGCTTAATGTGTATATACAAGAAAATCGATTTTATACGTAAATAAAAGATTTCGGAATTCACCCAAATATACTGCCGTTATACTGTTATGGCTTTATGTAAACTTCAGTAGGATAAAGAAGGTTAATTAACTTAAATATGTTAAACTAATGATTTGAAGCATTTCGATATCGCTTGCTAAATGTGTATATACAAGAAAATCGAATTTATACCTAAATATAAGATAACGGAATTCTTCTAAATGCACTGCCGTTATACCGTTAAGGCTTAATGTAGACTTCAGTAAGCTAAAAAATGTTTATTAACTTAATACGTTAAACTAATGAGTTGAAGCATCTCGATATCGATTACTAAATGAGTATATACAACAAAATCGACTTTATATCTAAATATAAGATTACGGAATTCTTCCAAATGCACTTCCATTATACCGTTATGGCTTTATGTAAACTTCAGTAAGATAAAGAAGGTTAATTAACTTAAATATGTTAAACTAATGATTTGAAGCATTTCGATATCGCTTGCTAAATGGGTATATACAAGAAAATCGACTTTATACCTAAATATAAGATTACGGAATTCTTCTACATCCACTGCCGTTATGTAAACTTCAGATCGTTAAAGAAGGTTTATTAACTTAAATATGTTAAACTAATGAGCTGAAGCATTTCTATATCGATTGCTAAATGTGTATATAGAAGAAAATCGATTTTATACCTAAATAAAAGATTACGGAATTCACCCAAATATACTGCCGTTATGCCGCTATGGCTTAATGTAAACTTCAGTAAGATAAAGAAGGTTAATTAACTTAAATATTTAAAACCCTAATGATTTGAAGCATTTTGATATCGATTGCTAAATGTGTATATACAAGAAAACGACTTTATACCTAAATAAAAGATTACGGAATTCTTCCAAATGCACTGTCGTTATGGCGCCATGGCTTTATTTCCCCTTAAAGTATGTTAA
This sequence comes from Bactrocera correcta, assembly GCA_027475135.1. NCBI lineage: Eukaryota > Metazoa > Arthropoda > Insecta > Diptera > Tephritidae > Bactrocera > Bactrocera correcta. The sequence goes on along the minus strand of CM050327.1, from coordinate 67,505,522 downwards.
AGATGGTTAATTAACTTTAATATGTTAAACTAATGATTTGTAGCATTTCGATATCGATTGCTAAATTTGTATATACAAGAAAATCGACTTTATACCTAAATATAAGATTACGGAATTTTTCCCTAAATGCAGTGGTTATACCGTTAAGGCCTTTGTAGACTTCAGTAAGATAAAGAGGGTTAATTAACTTAAATATGTTAAACTAATGATTTGAGGCATTTCGAAAATCGATTGCTAAATGTGTATATACAAGAAAATCGACTTTATACCTAAATATAAGATTACGGAATTCTTCTAAATGCACTGCCGTTATGCCGTTATGGCTTTATGTTAACTTTTGTTCGTTAAAGAAGGTTAATTAACTTAAATATGTTAAACTAATGATTTGAAGCATTTCGATATCGATTGCTAAATGTGTATATACAAAAAAATCGAATTTATACCTAAATAGAAGATTACGGAATTCTTCTACATGCACTGCCGTTATGCCGCCATGGCTTTTGTTAACTTCAGTGCGTTAAAGTAGGTTCGTTAACTTAAATATGTTAAACTAATGATTTGAAGCATTTCGATATCGATTGCTAAATGAGTATATACAAGAAAATCGACTTTATACCTAAATATAAGATTACGTAATTCTTCTAAATGCTTTGCCGTTATGCCGTTAAGGCGTTTGTAGACTTCAGTAGATAAAGAGGGTTAATTAACTTAAATATGTTAAACTAATGATTTGAGGCATTTCGATATCGATTGCTAAATGTGTATATACAAGAAAATCGACTTTATACCTAAATATAAGATTACGGAATTCTTCTAAATGCACTGTCGTTATGCCGTTATGGCTTTATGTTAACTTCTGTTCGTTAAAGAAGGTTAATTAACTTAAATATGTTAAACTAATGATTTGAAGCATTTCGGTATCGATTGCTAAATGTGTATATACAAAAAAATCGAATTTATACCTAAATAGAAGATTACGGAATTCTTCTACATGCACTGCCGTTATGCCGCCAAGGCTTTGTGTTAACTTCAGTGCGTTAAAGTAGGTTCGTTAACTTAAATATGTTAAACTATTGATTTGAAGCATTTCGATATGGATTGCTAAATGAGTATATACAAGAAAATCGACTTTATACCTAAATATAAGATTACGTAATTCTTCTAAATGCTTTGCCGTTATGCCGTTAAGGCGTTTGTAGACTTCAGTAAGATAAAGAGGGTTAATTAACTTAAATATGTTAAACTAATGATTTGAAGCATTTCGATATCTATTGCTAAATGTGTATATACAAAAAAATCGACTTTATACCTAAATATAAGCTTACGGAATTTTTCTAAATGCACTGCCGTTATGCCGCCATGGCTTTATGTTAACTTCAGTGCGTTAAAGAAGCTTTATTAACTTAAATATGTTAAACTAATGATTTGAAGATTTTCGAAATCGATTGCTAATTGCATATATACAACAAAATCGACTTTATACCTAAATATAAGATTACGGAATTCTTCAAATGCACTGCCGTTATACCGTTATGGCTTTATATCAACTTCAGTTAGTTAACCCATATAATTCCAGCGCCCCATTTTTAAAACGTTTAGTTTATTTTAGTTATTAAAAAACGTAATTGTCTATTACCACAAAATTCTTTAGCTACATATTTTTAGATTGTGCGGCAACACTATCATGTGTTTTGTTTTCACCATAACCTCAATTTGTTTTTCAAACGTGCAAAAGAAGTTTGGTGTTTTGTATAATTTACGATGTCGCGAAATAATAAGTAAGTTTATGTTGTTATATCTTCAAGTTGTGATTTTTTTTGTTAAAGTTTATAAATTTATCTTTTTTAAGTGGAAAAGTAAAGTCAAAAGTGGTTTCTATTGGTTCTGTGAAGTTTTGTAAGAGATATTTTGTGACGCCCCATTTTTGGGGCGCTGAGCACATATGCCCACATGTTTTTTCATAAACTTTTTGTTCACATTTGTTAATTTTCAGTAAATGTATGACACATTTTTTCTTTCCGATTTCTTTTTTTCTGCTTTTTTTTATTTTAATATTTTACGGAAATTCCATAACTGAAACTCACTATTCAGGTTAACTGTTGTGACATAGTCGATATATTGGAGAATGAAGAAGATATTATAAATGCTTCTGTTTACATTTGCTCTCCTGAAAATCACATGCTAAGTGGTGGTGACAGTGACGAAGACGACGCCGAAGCAGGAAACGTTAATCATCTCTCTGGAAATCAGCTACGAGCTGAAGGGCAGTTGCAAATAGTTAGACAAGGTGGTGGTGGATGGAAGCATGAATTTGTTGGGCGGGAAAATCAGTCTGATTCGGAGGACAGTGATGACAACGTTCCTTTATCTGAACTAAAAATTCGGAATCAGGCCCAAGTGAGAAAATCAAAGAAAAAACCTCTGCCAGATAGAGAGTGGGAGGACAAGGATCTTCCAACGTATGAGAGGTAAACTTGGACTGAACCTGACTTTCTCAACGACTCTCGGAGCCCTGTGGAGTGGTTTGAACTATTTTATTATGACGAGTTAGTAAACTTGATGGTACTTATTTCGAAAAAGTATGCCGCTTACGAGGGGAACGACCAGTTTGACGTAACGCGCGAAGAAATGCGTCCTGTAATTGCTATATTTTTGTGGAGTGGCTGTTGTTCCTATGCAAGACAGCGAATGTTTTGGGACACAGGTGCTGATACATATCACCCTGGCGTTGCCAACTCTATGACAAGATTTCGGTTCGAGCAAATTTTGAAATATATGCACGTAAGCGACAATACATTATTAGATCAGGGAGATAAGTTTACAAAGGTTCGCTCATTGTGGGAAAAACTTAACGCAAATTGGATAAGATATTTTTCCGTGGTTTAGAATGTAAGTATAGATGAATCCATGGTACCGTATTACGGCCACCATAGCACAAAACAACATATCCATGGAAAACCAATCAGATTTGGTTATAAGATTTGGTGTATGGCAACTTGCCTTGGGTATTTGATTCAAGCTGAACCTTATCAAGGAGCCTCCACCGGTAATACTTATCCCGAGCTAGGAGTTGGTGGGTCCGTTGTTACGAATTTGCTGTCTAAACTACCAAATGGGTTTAAGGTCCACGTCTACATCGATAATTTTTTCATGTCACTTCGTTTGCTAACACCACTGAAGGGAACTGGCACTATGCGAGCAAATCGCGTCGAAAAAGCACCTTTGGAGTCACTTCAAAGCATAAAATCCAAACCGAGGGTAGTTTGCTGTAATGACAACAACGTAGTTACTTTGGCCTCCTCTGCCGAAGGAGTACTACCTCTGGGATCGGCTCAACGATGGTCAAGCAGTCAAAGAAAAAGATAGTTATTCCACAACCATTATGTATCCAGCAGTACAATAGATATATGGGCGGTACTGATCGACTAGATCAAAATGTGGGATGTTATCGAATCAGTATCAATCGTAAAAAGTGGTACTGGCAGTTGATGATGTGGCCTTTGAACGTATCCGTGAACAATGCGTTTCAACTTTATAAACTGTCTCCAGACGGTCAAGAAAATCGTTCATTAGACTATCTTGCATTTATCAGAGTAATAACTACTACATATTTTGGAAAATATATTCATTATTCGTGTTTCTATTTGCTATAATTACTTCTTTGCTTAGGAAAATACTCCCTTCCACGTACAATGGGTCGACTCTTGAAGCCTCGTTGCAAAAGACGGAGTTCACCTTGATGGTCAAGGCCACATAATAATTTCAAATGCAACTCAAATAAGATGTGCAATGTGCCATAAAAACACAACTAAAAAGTGTCGAAAATGGAAGTCACACAAACTGTTTTAAGGCTTTCCATTCATAATTTTATTTATATTTATTTTAAGTCAATCAATTAAAAAGTGGAATCTGAATTAAATTTATAATTTTCTTTAATAAAACTGAAATCACATCTAATATTAACTGAACTACATAATATATTTTTAGTGCTCCCTGATGTGGCCAGCGCCCCATTTTTGGGGCGGCTATTTTCTCAAAAACTACGAGAGATATGAATGAAAGGTCTTAAGCGCTTGGTTACTGGTGTCTCATAGCTAACCGCAATTGCTTTCTTTCCTTCAAAATTTTTCTAGAAAAAAGTTGGGATTATATGGGTTAAAGAAGGTTTATTAACTTAAATATGTTAAACTAATGAGTTGAAGCATTTCGATATCGATTGCTAAATGAAAATATACAAGAAAAGCGACTTTCTACCTAAATATAAGATTACGGAACTCTTCAAATGCACTGCCGTTATACCGTTATGTCTTTATGTAAACTTCAATAAGATAAAGAAGAATAATTAACTTAAATATGTTAAACTAATGATTTGGGGCATTTCGATATCGATTGCTAAATGTGTATACACAACAAAATCGACTTTATACCTAAATATAAGATTACGAAATTCTCCCAAATTCTCTGCCGTTATACCGTAATGGCTTTATGTAAACTTCAATATGTTAAAGAAGGTTAATTAACTTAAATATGTTAAACTAATGATTTGAAGCATTTCGATATCGATTGCTAAATGCTTATATACAAGAAAATCGATTTATACCTAAATATAAGATTACGGAATTATTCTAAATGCACTGCAGTTATGCCGCCAAGGATTTATGCCAACTTCAGTTCGTTAAAGAAGGTTTATTAAATTAAATATGTTAAACTAATGATTCGAAGCATTTCGATATCGATTGCTAAATGAGTATATACAAGAATATCGACTATATACCTAAATATAAGATTACGGAATTCTTCCAAATGCACTGCCGTTATGCCGTTAAGGCTTTTGTAGACTTTAGTAAGATAAAGGAAGTTAATTTACTTAAATATGTTAAACTAATGATTTGAAACATTTCGATATGGATTTCTAAATGTGTTTATACAACAAAATCGATTTTATACCTAAATATAAAATTATGGAATTCTTCTACATGCACTGCCGTTATGCCGCCATGGCTTCATGTCACCTTCGGTAGGTTAAAGAAGGTAATTTAACTTAAATATGTTAAACAAATGATTTGAAGCATTTCGATATTGATTGCTAAATGTGCTAATACAAGAAACTTGACTTTATACCTAAACATAGGATAATGGAATTCTTCCAAATGCACTGCCGTTATTCCGCCATGGCTTTATGTCAACTTCAGTTCGTTAAAGTAGGTTTGTTAACTTAAATATGTTAAACTTATGATTTGAAGCATTTCGATATCGATCTCTAAATGCATATATACAAAAAAATTGACTTAATACCTAAATATAAGATTTCGGAATTCTTCCAAATTACTGTCGTTATGGCGCCATGGCTGTATTTCACCTTCACTACGTTAAAGATGGTTAATTAACTTAAATATGTTAAACTAATGATTTGAAGCATTTCGATATCGATTTCTAAATGCATATATACCAGAAAATCGACTTTATACCTAAATATAAGATTACGGAATTCTTCCAAATTACTGTCGTTATGGCGTTAAGGCTTTATTTCACCTTCAATACGTTAAAGATGGTTAATTAACTTTAATATGTTAAACTAATGATTTGAAGCATTTCGATATCGGTTGCTAAATGTGTATATACAAGAACATCGACTTTATACCTAAATATAAGTTTAGGGAATTCTTCTACATGCACTGCCGTTATGCCGCCATGGTTTGTATCAACTTCAATACGTTAAAGAAGGTAATTATTTTAAGTATGTAAAACTAATGGTTTGAAGCACTTCGATATCGACTGCTAAATGTGTAAATACAACAAAATCGACTTTATACCTAAATATAAAATTATAACATTACGGAGTTCTTCTAAATGCACTGCCGTAATACCGTTAAGGCTTTATGTAGACCTCATTAAGCTAAAAAATGTTTATTAACTTAATATGTTAAACTAATGATTTGAAGCATTTCGATATCAATTGCTAAATGTATATATACAAGAAAATCGACTTTATACCTAAATATAAGATTACGGAATTCTTCCAAATGCACTGCCGTTATGCCGTTAAGGCGATTGTAGACTTCAGTAAGATAAAGAGGGTTAATGAACTTAAATATGTTAAACTAATGATTTGAGGCATTTCGATATCGATTGCTAAATGCGTATATACAAGAAAATCGGCTTTATACCTAAATATAAGATTACGGAGTTCTTCCAAATGTACTGTCGTTATGCCGCCATGGCTCTTTATCAACTTCAATATGTTAAAGAAGGTTAATTATCTTAAATATATTAAACTAATGATTTGAGGCATTTCGATATCGATTGCTAAATGTGAATATACAACAAAATCGACTTTATACCTAAATATAAGATTACGAAATTCTTACAAATGCACTGCCGTTATACCGTTATAGCTTTATGTAAACTTAAGTAAGAAAAAGAAGGTTAATTAACTTAAATATGTTAAACTAATGATTTGAAGCATTTCGTTATCGATTGCTAAATGTGTTTATACGAGAAAATCGACTTTATACGTAAATATAAGACAACGGAATTCTTCTACATGCACTGCCGTTATGCCGCCATGGCTTTATGCAACTTCAGTTCGTTAAAGAAGGTTTATTAACTTAAATATGTTAAACTAATGAGTTGAAGCATTTCGAAATCGATTGCTAAATGCATATACACAACAAAATAGACTTTATACCTAAATATAAGATTACGGAATTCTTCTAAATGCACTGCCGTTATGCCGCCATGGCTTTATATCAACTTCAATACGTTAAAGAAGGTTAATTAACTTAAATATATTAAACTAATGATTTGAAGCATTTCGATATCGCTTGCTAAATGTGTATATACAAAAATTCGAATTTATACCTAAATATAAGATTACGGATTTCTTCTACATGCACTGCCGTTATGCCGCCATGGCTTTGTGTTATCTTCAGTGCGTTAAAGTAGATTTGTTAACGTAAATATATCAAACTAATGATTTGAAGCATATCGATATCGATTGCTAAATGCGTATATACAAAAAAATCGACTTTATACCTAAATATAAGCTTACGGAATTCTTCTAAATGCACTGCCGTTATGCAGTTATGGCTTTATGTTAGCTTTTGTTCGTTAAAGAAGGTTTATTTACTTAAATATGTTAAACTAATGATTTGAAGATTTTCGAAATCGATTGCATATATACAAGAAAATCGACTTTATACCTAAATATAAGATTACGAAATTCTTGCAAATGTACTGTCGCTATGCCGCCATGGCTTTATATCACCTCCAATACGTTAAAGAAGGTTAATTAACTTAACTTTTTAAACTAATGGTTTGAAGCATATCGATATCGATTGCTAAATGCGTATATACAACAAAATCGACTTTATACCTATATATAAGCTTACGGAATTCTTCTAAATGCACTGCCGTTATGCCGTTATGGCTTTATGTTAACATCAGTTCGTTAAAGAAAGTTTATTAACTTAGATATGTTACACCAATTAATTGAAGCATTTCGAAATCGATTGCTTAATGCATATATACAACAAAATCGACTTTATACCTAAATATAAAATTACGGAATTCTTCCAAATGTACTGTCGTTATGCCGCCATGGCTATATAACAACTTCAATATGTTAAAGAAGGTTAATTAACTTAAATATGTTAAACTAATGATTTGAGGCATTTCGATATCGATTGCTAAATGTGTATGTACAAGAAAATCGACTTTATACCTAAATATATGATAACGGAATTCTTCTACATGCACTGCCGTTATGCCGTTAAGGCGTATGTAGACTTCAGTAAGATAAAGGGGGTTAATTAATTTAAATATGTTAAACTAATGATTTGAAGCATTTCGATATCGATTGCTAAATGTGTATATACAAGAAAATCGACTTTATAACTAAATATAAGATTACGTAATTCTTCTAAATGCTTTGCCGTTATGCCGTTAAAACGTTTGTAGACTTCAGTAAGATAAAGAGGGTTAATTAACTTAAATATGTTAAACTAATGATTTGAGGCATTTCGATATCGATTGCTAAATGTGTATGTACAAGAAAATCGACTTTATACCTAAATATATGATAACGGAATTCTTCTACATGCACTGCCGTTATGCCGTTAAGGCGTATGTAGACTTCAGTAAGATAAAGGGGGTTAATTAATTTAAATATGTTAAACTAATGATTTGAAGCATTTCGATATCGATTGCTAAATGTGTATATACAAGAAAATCGACTTTATAACTAAATATAAGATTACGTAATTCTTCTAAATGCTTTGCCGTTATGCCGTTAAAACGTTTGTAGACTTCAGTAAGATAAAGAGGGTTAATTAACTTAAATATGTTAAACTAATGATTTGAAGCTTTTCGATTTCGATTGCTAAATGAGCATATACAAGAAAAGCGACTTTATACCTAAATATAAGATTACGTAATTCTTCAAAATGCGTTGCCGTTATGCCGTTAAGGCGTTTGTAGACTTCAGTAAGATAAAGAGGGTTAATTATCTTAAATATGTTAAACTTATGATTTGAAGCATTTCGATTTCGATTGCTAAATGAGTTTATACAAGAAAATCGACTATATACCTAAATGTAAAATTACGTAATTCTTCTAAATGCTTTGCCGTTTTGCCGCTAAGGCGTTTGTAGACCTCAGTAAGATAAAGAGGGTTAATTAACTTAAATATGTTAAACTAATGATTTAAGGCATTTCGATATCGATTGCTAAATGTGTATGTACAAGAAAATCGACTTTATACCTAAATATATGATAACGGAATTCTTCTACATGCACTGCCGTTATGCCGTTAAGGCGTATGTAGACTTCAGTAAGATAAAGGGGGTTAATTAATTTAAATATGTTAAACTAATGATTTGAAGCATTTCGATATCGATTGCTAAATGTGTATATACAAGAAAATCGACTTTATAACTAAATATAAGATTACGTAATTCTTCTAAATGCTTTGCCGTTATGCCGTTAAAACGTTTGTAGACTTCAGTAAGATAAAGAGGGTTAATTAACTTAAATATGTTAAACTAATGATTTGAAGCATTTCTATATCGATTGCTAAATGAGTATATACAAGAAAATCGACTTTATACCTAAATATAAGATTACGTAATTCTTCTAAATGCTTTGCCGTTATGCCGTTAAGATGTTTGTAGACTTCAGTAAAATAAAGAGGGTTAATTAACTTAAATATGTTAAACTAATGATTTGAAGCTTTTCGATTTCGATAGCTAAATGAGTATATACAAGAAAAGCGACTTTATACCTAAATATAAGATTACGTAATTCTTCAAAATGCTTTGCCGTTATGCCGTTAAGGCGTTTGTAGACTTCAGTAAGATAAAGAGGGTTAATTATCTTAAATATGTTAAACTTATGATTTTAAGCATTTCGATTTCGATTGCTAAATGAGTTTATACAAGAAAATCGACTATATACCTAAATGTAAGATTACGTAATTCTTCTAAATGCTTTGCCGTTATGCCGCTAAGGCGTTTGTAGACCTCAGTAAGATAAAGAGGGTTAATTAACTTAAATATGTTAAACTAATGATTTGAGGCATTTCGATATCGATTGCTAAATGTGTATGTACAAGAAAATCGACTTTATACCTAAATATATGATAACGGAATTCTTCTACATGCACTGCCGTTATGCCGCCATGGCTTTATGTTAACTTCAGTGCGTTTAAGAAGCTTTATTAACTTAAATATGTTAAACTTATGATTTGAAGATTTTCGAAATCTATTGCTAAATGCATATACACAACAAAATCGACTTTATACCTAAATATAAGTTTACGGAATTCTTCTAAATGCACTGCCGTTATGCCGTTATGGCTTTATGTTAACTTCAGCTCGTTTAAGAAGGTTTATTAACTTAGATAAGTTACACTAGTTATTTGAAGCATTTCGAAATCGATTGCTTAATGCATATATACAAGAAAATCGACTTTCTACCTAAATATAAGTTTACGGAATTCTTCTAAATGCACTGCCGTTATGCCGTTATGGCTTTATGTTAACTTCAGTTCGTTTAAGAAGGTTTGTTAACTTAAATATGTTAAACCAGTTATTTGAAGCATTTCGATGTCGATTGCTTAATGTATATATACGAGAAAATCGACTTTATACCTAAATAAAAGATTACGGAATTCTTCCAAATGTACTGTCGTTATGCCACCATGGCTTTATGTCAACTTCAATGCGTTAAAAAAGGTTAATTAACTTAAATATGTTAAACTAATGGTTTGAAGCATTTAGATATCGATTGCTAAATGTGTATATACAACAAAATCGACTTTATACCTAAATATAAGCTTACGGAATTCTTCTAAATGCACTGCCGTTATGCCGCCATGGCTTTATGTTAACTTCGGTGCGTTTAAGAAGCTTTATTAACTTAAATATGTTAATTTTATGATTTGAAGATTTTCGAAATCGATTGCTAAAGGCATATACACGACAAAATCGACTTTATACCTAAATATAAGATAACGGAATTCTTCCAAATGCACTGCCGTTATGCCGTTATGGCTTAATGTTAACTTCAGTTCGTTTAAGAAGGTTTATTAACTTAGATAAGTTACACTAGTTATTTGAAGCATTTCGAAATCGATTGCTTAATGCATATATACAAGAAAATCGACTTTATACCTAAATATCAGTTTACGGAATTCTTCTAAATGCACTGCTGTTATGCCGTTATGGCTTTATGTTAACTTCAGATCGTTTAAGAAGGTTTGTTAACTTAAATATGTTAAACTAATGATTTGAAGCATTTCGATATCGATTGCTAAATGCATATATACAACAAAATCGACTTTATACCTAAATATAAGATTACGGAATTCTTCTTAATGCTTTGCCGTTATCCCGTTAAGGCGTTTGTAGACTTCAGTAAGATAAAGGGGGTAAATTAACTTAAATATGTTAAACTAATGATTTGAGGCATTTCGATATCGATTGCTAAATGCATATATACAACAAAATCGACTTTATACCTAAATATAAGATTACGGAATTCTTCTAAATGCTTTGCCGTTATCCCGTTAAGGCGTTTGTAGACTTCAGTAAGATAGAGAGGGTTAATTAACTTAAATATGTTAAACTAATGATTTGAAGCATTTCGATATCGATTGCTAAATGCATATATACAAGAAAATCGACTTTATACCTAAATATAAGATAACGTAATTCTTCTAAATGCTTTGCCGTTATGCAATTAAGGCGTTTGTAGACTTCAGTAAGATAAAGAGGGTTAATTAACTTAAATATGTTAAACTAATGATTTGAGGCATTTCGATATCGATTGCTAAATGTGTATGTACAAGAAAATGGACTTTATACCTAAATATGTGATAACGGAATTCTTCTACATGCAGTTATGCCGTTAAGGCGTTTGTAGACTTCAGTAAGATAAAGAGGGTTAATTATCTTAAATATGTTAAACTAATGATTTGAAGCATTTCGATATCGATTGCTAAATGAGTATATATAAGAAAATCGACTTTATACCTAAATATAAGATAACGTAATTCTTCTAAATGCTTTGCCGTTATGCAATTAAGGCGTTTATAGACTTCAGTAAGATAAAGAGGGTTAATTAACTTAAATATGTTAAACTAATGATTTGAGGCATTTCGATATCGATTGCTAAAGGTGTATGTACAAGAAAATCGACTTTATACCTAAATATATGATAACGGAATTCTTCCAAATGCACTGCCATTATGCCGTTAAGGCGTTTGTAGACTTCAGTAAGATAAAGAGGATTAATTATCTTAAATATGTTAAACTAATGATTTGAGGCATTTCGATATCGATTGCTAAATGTGTACATACAACAAAATCGACTTTATACCTAAATATAGGATTACGTAATTCTTCTAAATGCTTTGCCGTTATGCCGTCAAAACTTTTGTAGACTTCAGTAAGATAAAGAGGGTTAAATAACTTAAATATGTTAAACTAATGATTTGAAGCATTTCGATATCGATTGCTTAATGCATATATACAAGAAAATCGACTTTATACCTAAATATAAGATTACGTAATTCTTCTAAATGTTTTGCCGTTATGCAATTAAGGCGTTTGTAGGCTTCAGTAAGATAAAGAGGGTTAATTAACTTAAATATGTTAAACTAATGATTTGAGGCATTCCGATATCGATTGCTAAATGTGTATGTACAAGAAAATCGACTTTATACCTAAATATATGATAACGGAACTCTTCTACATGCACTGCCACTATGCCGTTAAGGCGTTTATAGACTTCAGTAAGATAAAGAGGGTTAATTAGCTTAAATATGTTAAACTTATAATTTGAAGATTTTCGAAATCGATTGCTAAATGCATATACACAACAAAATCGAATTTATACCTAAATATAAGATTACGGATTTCTTCTAAATGCTTTGCCGTTATGCCGTTAAGACGTTTGTAGACTTCAGTAAGATAAAGAGGGTTAATTAGCTTAAATATGTTAAACTAATGATTTGAGGCATTCCGATATCGCTTGCTAAATGAGTATATACAAGAAAATCGACTTTATACCTAAATATAAGATTACGTAATTCTTCTAAATGCTTTGCCGTTATGCCGTTAAAACGTTTGTAGACTTCAGTAAAATAAAGAGGGTTAATTAACTTAAATATGTTCAACTAATGCCTTGAAGCTATTCGATTTCGATTGCTAAATGTGTATATACAAGAAAATTGACTTTATACCTAAATATAAGATTACGGAGTTCTTCTAAATGCTTTGCCGTTGTGCCGTTAAAACCTTTGTAGACTTCAGTAAGATAAAGAGGGTTAATTAACTTAAATATGTTAAACTAATGATTTGAAGCATTTCTATATCGATTGCTAAATGAGTATATACAACAAAATCGACTTTGTACCTAAATATACGCTTACGGAATTCTTCTAAATGCACTGCCGTTATGCCGTTATGGCTTTATGTTAACTTCAGTTCGTTAAAGAAGGTTTATTAACTTAGTTATGTTACACCAGTTATTAGAAGCATTTCGAAATCGATTGCTTAATGCATATATACAAGAAAATCGACTTTATACCTAAATATAAGATTACGGAATTCTTCAAAATGTACTGTCGTTATGCCGCCATGGCTTTATATGAACTTCAATATGTTAAAGAAGGTTAATTAACTTAAATATGTTAAACTAATGATTTGAGGCATTGCGATATCGATTGCTAAATGAGTATATACAAGAAAATCGACTTTATACCTAAATATAAGGTTACGGAATTCTTCCAAATGCACTGCCGTTATACCGTTATGGTTTTATGTTAACTTCAGTTAGTTAGAGAGGGTTTATTAACTTAAATATGTTAAACCAGTTATTTGAAGCATTTCGATATCGATTGCTTAATGCATATATACAAGAAAATTGACTTTATACCTAAATATAAGATAACGTAATTCTTCTAAATGCTTTGCCGTTATGCCGTTAAGGCGATTGTAGACTTCAGTAACATAAAGGGGGTTAATTAACTTAAATATGTTAAACTAATGATTTGAGGCATTTCGATATCGATTGCTAAATGTGTACATACAACAAAATCGACTTTATACCTAAATATAGGATTACGTAATTCTTCTAAATGCTTTGCCGTTATGCCGTCAAAACTTTTGTAGACTTCAGTAAGATAAAGAGGGTTAAATAACTTAAATATGTTAAACTAATGATTTGAAGCATTTCGATATCGATTGCTTAATGCATATATACAAGAAAATCGACTTTATACCTAAATATAAGATTACGTAATTCTTCTAAATGTTTTGCCGTTATGCAATTAAGGCGTTTGTAGGCTTCAGTAAGATAAAGAGGGTTAATTAACTTAAATATGTTAAACTAATGATTTGAGGCATTCCGATATCGATTGCTAAATGTGTATGTACAAGAAAAATCGATTGCTAAATGAGTATATACAAGAAAATCGACTTTACACCTAAATATAAGATTACGGAAATCTTCTAAATGCTTTGCCGTTATGCCGTTAAGATGTTTGTAGACTTCAATAAAATAAAGAGGGTTAATTAACTTAAATATGTTAAACTAATGATTTGAGGCATTTCGATATCGATTTCTAAATGAGTATATACAAGAAAATCGACTTTATACCTAAATATAAGATTACGTAATTCTTCTAAATACTTTGCCGTTATGCCGTTAAGATGTTTGTAGACTTCAATAAAATAAAGAGGGTTAATTAACTTAAGTATGTTAAACTAATGATTTGAAGCATTTCGATTTCGATTGCTAAATTAGTATATAGAAGAAAATCGACTTTATACCGAAATATAAGATTACGTAATTCTTCTAAATGCTTTGCCGTTATGCCGTTTAGGCGTTTGTAGACTTCAGTAAGATAAAGAGGGTTAATTAACTTAAATATGTTACTCTAATGATTTGAGGCATTTCGATATCGATTGCTTAATGCATATTTACAAGAAAATCGACTTTATACCTAAACATAAGGTTACGGAATTTTTCTACATGAACTGCCGTTATGCCGCCATGGCTTTATATCAACTTCAATACGTTAAAAAAGGTTAATTAACTTAAATATGATAAACTAATGATTTGAGGCATATCGATATCGATTGCTAAATGTGCATATAGAAGATAATCGACTTTATACCTAAATATAAGATTACGGAATTCTTCTACATGAACTGCCGTTATGCCGCCATGGCTTTGTGTTAACTTCAGTGCGTTAAAGAAGCTTTATTAACATAAATATGTTAAACTAATGATTTGAAGATTTTCGAAATCGATTGCTAAGTGCATATATACAAGAAAATCTTCCTTATACCTAAATATAAGATTACGGAATTCTTCAAAATGTACTGTCGTTATGCCGCCATGGCTTCATATGAACTTCAATATGTTAAAGAAGGTTAATTAACTTAAATATGTTAAACTAATGATTAGAGGCATTTCGATATCGATTGCTAAACATGTATATACAAGAAAATCGACTTTATACCTAAATATAAGTTTACGGAATTCTTCCAAATGCACTGCCGTTATACCGTTATGGTTTTATGATAACTTCAGTTAGTTAAAGAGGGCTTATTAACTTAAAAATGTTACACCAGTTATTTGAAGCATTTCGATATCGATTGCTTAATGCATATATACAAGAAAATCGACTTTATACCTAAATATACGATAACGTAATTCTTCTAAATGCTTTGCCGTTATGCCGCTAAGGCGTTTGTAGACTTCAGTAAGATAAAGAGGGTTAATTAACTTAAATATGTTAAACTAATGATTTGAGGCATTTCGATATCGATTGCTTAATGCACATATACAAGAAAATCGACTTTATACCTAAATATAAGATTATGGAATTCTTCCAAATGTACTGTCGTTATGCCACCATGGCTTTATATAAACTTCAATACGTTAAAAAAGGTTAATTAACTTAAATATGTTAAACTAATGATTTGAGGCATTTCGATATCGATTGCTAAATGTGTATATAGAAGAAAATCGACTTTCTACCTAGATATAAGATTACGGAATTCTTCTACATGAACTGCCGTTATGCCGCCATGGCTTTGTGTTAACTTCAATGCGTTAAAGAAGCTTTATTAACTTAAATATATTAAACTAATGATTTGAAGATTTTCGAAATCGATTGCTAAATGCACATACACAACAAAATTGACTTTATACCTAAATATAAGATTACGGAATTCCTCCAAATGCACTGCCGTTATGCCGTTATGGCTTTATGTTAACTTCAGTTCGTTTAAGAAGGTTTATTAACTTAGATATGTTACACTAGTTATTTGAAGCATTTCGAAATCGATTGCTTAATGCATATATACAAGAAAATCGACTTTCTACCTAAATATAAGAATACGGAATTCTTCTAAATGCACTGCCGTTATGCCGTTATGGCTTTATATTAACTTCAGTTCGTTTAAGAAACTTTATTAACTTAAATATGTTACACTAGTTATTTTAGGCATTTCGAAATCGATTGCTTAATGCATATATACAAGAAAATCGACTTTATACCTAAATATAAGCTTACGGAATTCTTCCAAATGTACTGTCGTTATGCCACCATGGCTTTATATCAACTTCAATACGTTAGAAAAGGTTAATTAACTTAAATATGTTAAACTAATGATTTGAAGCATTTAGATATCGATTGCTAAATGTGTATATATAAAAAAACCGAATTTATACCTAAATATAAGATCACGGATTTCTTCTACATGCACTGCCGTTATGCCGCCATGGCTTTGTGTTAACTTCAGTGCGTTAAAGTAGGTTTGTTAACTTAAAGATGTTAAACCAGTTACTTGAAGCATTTCGATTTCGATTGCTTAATGCATATATACAAGAAAATCGACTTTATACCTAAATATAAGATAACGTAATTCTTCTAAATGCTTCGCCGTTATGCCGTTAAGGCGTTTGTAGACTTCAATAAGATAAAGAGGGTTAATTAACTTAAATATGTTAAACTAATGATTTGGGGCATTTCGATATCGATTGCTAAATGTGTATATACAAGAAAATCGATTTTATACCTAAATATAAGATTACGGATTTCTTCTAAATGCACTGCCGTTATGCAGCTACGGCTTTATGTTAACTTCTGTTCGTTAAAGAAGGTTTATTAACTTAAATATATTACACCAGTTATTAGAAGCAGTTCGAAATCGATTGCTTATGGCATATATACAAGAAAATCGACTTTATACCTAAATGTAGGATTACGGAATTCTTCCAAATGTACTGTCGTTATGCCGCGATGGCTTTATGTTAACTTCAATATGTTAAAGAAGCTTAATTAACTTAAATATGTTAAACTAATGATTTGAGGCATTTCGATATCGATTGCTAAATGTGTATATACAAAAAAATCGACTTTATACCTAAACATAAGCTTACGGAATTCTTCTAAATGCACTGCCGTTATGCCGTTATGGCTTTATGTTAACTTCAGTTCTTTAAAGAAGGTTTATTAACTTAGTTATGTTACACCAGTTACTTGAAGCATTTCGAAATCGATTGCTTAATGTATATATACAAGAAAAGCGACTTTATAACTAAATATAAGATTACGGAATTCTTCCAAATGAACTGCCATTACGCAGTTAAGGCTTTTGTAGACTTAAGTAAGATAAAGAGGGTTAATTAGCTTAAATATTTTAAACTAATGATTTGAAGCATTTCGATATCGATTGCTAAATGTGTATGTACAAGAAAATCGACTTTATACCTAAATATATGATAACGGAATTCTTCTACGTGCACTGACATTATGCCGTTAAGGCGTTTGTAGACTTCAGTAAGATAAAGGGGGTTAATTAACTTAAATATGTTAAACTAATGATTTGAGGCATTTCGATAGCGATTGCTAAATGTGTATATACAAGAAAATCGACTTAATACCTAAATATAAGATTACGGAATTCTTCCAAATGCACTGCCGTTATACCGTTATGGTTTTATGTTAACTTCAGTTAGTTAAAGAAGGTTTATTAACTTAAATATGTTAAACCAGTTATCTGAAGCATTTCGATATCGATTGCTTAATGTATATATACAAGAAAATCGACTTTATACCTAAATATAAGATTACGGAATTCTTCTAAATGCTTTGCCGTTATGCCGTTAAGGCGTTTTTAGACTTCAGTAAGATAAAGAGGGTTAATTAACTTAAATATGTTAAACTAATGATTTGAGGCATTTCGATATCGATTGCTAAATGTGTATATACAAGAAAATCGACTTAATACCTAAATATAAGATTACGGAATTCTTCCAAATGCACTGCCGTTATGCCGTTAAGGCTTTTGTAGACTTCAGTAAGATAAAGAAGGTTTATTAACTTAAATATGTTAAACTAGTTATTTGAAGCATTTCGATATCGATTGCTTAATGTGTATATACAAGAAAATCGACTTAATACCTAAATATAAGATTACGGAATTCTTCCAAATGCACTGCCGTTATGCCGTTAAGGCTTTTGTAGACTTCAGTAAGATAAAGAAGGTTTATTAATTTAAAGATATGTTAAACTAGTTATTTGAAGCATTTCGATATCGATTGCTAAATGAGTATATACAAGAAAATGGACTTTATACCTAAATATAAGATTACGTAATTCTTCTAAATGCTTTGCCGTTATGCAATTAAGGCGTTTGTAGACTTCAGTAAGATAAAGAGGGTTAATTAACTTAAATATGTTAAACTAATGATTTGAGGCATTTCGATATCGCTTGCTAAATGTGTACAAGAAAATTGACTTTATACCTAAATATATGATAACGGAATTCTTCTACATGCACTGCCGTTATGCCGGTAAGGCGTTTGTAGACTTCATAAAAATAAAGGGGGTTAATTAACTTAAATATGTTAAACTAATGATTTGAAGCATTTCGATATCGATTGCTAAATGTGTATATACAAGAAAATCGACTTTATACCTAAATATAAGATTACGGAATTCTTCCAAATGTACTGTCGTTATGCCGCCATATATTTAGGTATATACGCTTACGGAATTCTTCTAAATGCGCTGCCGTTATGGCTTTATGTTAACTTCAGTTCGTTTAAGAAGGTTTTTTAACTTAGATATGTTACACTAGTTATTTGAAGCATTTCGAAATCGATTGCTTAATGCATATATACAAGAAAATCGACTTTTTACCTAAATATAAGAATACGGAATTCTTCTAAATGCACTGCCGTTATGCCGTTATGGTTTTATGTTAACTTCAGTTCGTTTAAGAAGGTTTATTAACTTAGATATGTTACACTAGCTATTTTAAGCATTTCGAAATCGATTGCTTTACCTTTATGTCAACAGAGCGTTACCCGGGTAACTTTTTTGCCTTTAAAGTGCCATATCTCTGGATCCGTAAGTCCGATCAACTTTAAATTTCATGATTGCCTAGTCTGAAGGGTTTTTCGTATTGTGGTTAAATCTGAGCCGGACTGGACCATCTGGAACTGAGATATGACCAAAAACTAACAACTATACAACTATCCCTTACGTCAACACAGAGCATACCCGGGTAACACATTGAATTTTCAAGCAACAATACTGAAAAAAGCGAAAAAATACATTTTGTTTTTTTAAATTCATTAATTTTTATTTAATTTATTAATAATAATATTATATAATTTGACAATAAATTGAAAAAAATTGAAAATTAAAATAATTTTATTACTATTTATTGGCAATTCAGGCAGCGCGGCATATCCTTTGAGTGCTCTGAACAAATGGGCTTGCCGCAGAATGAGCATGCTTTTCGAGTCTGGCGTCTTCTGGGACATAAGTAGCAGGAACCCTTCAACTTTAGTCGACCAGTGTTGTCCCGCTCCTCTGCATCTGGTGGTGCCGTTTCCAGTCGCAAAGGTGCACCAGTTATAGCTTCTATTGCGTTGCGCGTTGAGAAAATTTTAGATATTTGCGGATTGGTGCACCTGACATCTACCTCCGCACGGGCCAGTTGCTCGCTGAGATTGTGCAGAAATTCCCTGCGCCGTGCTGTTGACACCTTCATGTGTGGATTTTTCTCCATGTAAATAATGTATGCGGCAAAGGCTGCGACATCCACGATATTATAAAAAAACGCCAAAGGCCATCTATTTGTACGCCGTTTGGTGGAATACTCAGCAAGACATTTGTCCATATTGTCAACACCACCTTTGTACTTGTTGTAATCCATTATCATAGCTGGTTTACGTCTAGGACCAACAATTTGCGTATCATAGTGCATTTTAGATAGAAGCACAACAGCTTTGTTCTTTTTAGGAACATATGAGCACATGACAACGCTCTCACTGAATGCAAATATGGTGGATTCTGGTTGGCGCCCTTTTGCAATGGACAATTGTTTTGGCACAAATCTGCGGCGCTTATTGACTGTGCCCAGTATGGACAATTTGTGATCGTTCATCAATTGTTTTGCTAAGTTGTGTGTTGTGAAAAAGTTGTCACAAACAATGTTGCGTCCACTTCCACGCAACATGCCCACGCACAAGTCTTTGACCACTCTTTCACCCACATTTGCCTCACGTTCGCCGGACGCTGCCTTTCCTGTGTAGATTTGGCCTTTGAGTGGATACGACGTAATCGAGTCGCACATCCACCACACTTTTATGCCGTATTTGGCTGGCTTTGATGGAATATATTGCGTAAAGCCAGTTCCTCCGCGGAACGGGTACAGCTGCTCATAAATTGTCACGTTGGCTGACGCGGTGTAATATTTTCGTAAATTGCTATTCAGCATCACAAATATGTCAGATATGGCAGCCGCTTTGTCATATTGTTTGCGATGCTCCCGCGTGATTCCATTATCAAAACGGATGAAACGACTTATTTCCCAAAATCGTCTGACGCTCATTGAAGCTCGAAACAGTGGATGTGCAGTTGTCTTCCACAAATCTTTTGTGTGAACGCAGCCAGAGTGAGTAACGCCACCAAGCAGCAACAATCCCAAATATGCGTCGAATTCTGTTTCTGTTGGGTTGCATTCGTTTATCATATCAAACACTGTATTGGCTTTTCTGTTTGTTTCACGGATTATTACGTCACACATTTCGTTTGTCATTATTAGCTTGAACGCTTCCAATATAGTTTTACCATCAGTTAGGCGACTTGGCCCGTACACTCCAGATCTTAGCACGTTGTGCGCTCTTACTCTGGTGTTTTGTGGTTGTGTGCCACTCCAAATTGTCTGATCACTGCTTGTGTAACTAGCAGAATTTCCTAGTTCCACTGGCTCTTCATCTATATCATCGTCACTATCATACTCTGGATTCTATGCAGGCGGCTGTACGTCTTCCACATCAGAGTCCGCTGAATTTATAACAGGCTCATTGTCGTTTTCATTTTCAAATGTCATCGGCTCTTCATCGCTATCTGGACACCCATACTCCTCTCTTCTCTCCCAGATATTTTCATGAGATTCATATTCAAATTCAGGCTCTAACCAACATCCATCTGCCTTTTTGTAATTATTTTTGCACAACACAATCTTTACTTTTTACCGCGGTTGTAAAATAGAACTCAGCTCTGGTTGCCCAGAGCTCCTTTATTTATATCCTAATTCATGTATGCACCACATGCTGAATGCATACACACATCTTAACACTAATCTACTGTACATACCGATAGTATGTACACATATCTTAAGCATAAGTGTTTTCAAGGGCAAACACAATGGTCTATTGTTAGTTTAAGGTCATTTGCGATCTTCAGGGTAAACATAATTGTTTTTTAGCTATTATTCGTTTAGGATCATTTGCGGTCTTCAGGGTAAACATAATTGTTTTTTAGCTATTATTCGTTTAGGATCATTTGCGGTCTCAAGGGCAAACAATCCCTTACATTGCATACATTAAATACCAAGGTCACTAATCAATATACCCGAAATGAACATTTATTGCATTGTTGATAGAAAAGGATATTTGTAAATACATATCTACGTTTAAGACTAGATTCGTATGCGCCGGCGATAATGAACATAAATATTTGAACTATGATATTTGTATCCTTACAAAAATATGTTCTTTACAATTATAACGGTTCAGAACTCTGAAAAAAAATCCTTTTCACCTTACGCTACACTAATCTTCATACAAAATGTATGGTGTTACCCGGGTATGCTGTCTGTTGACGTGCGTATGTAAAATTCTCTGTTGACATAAAGGTTAATGCATATATACAAGAAAATAGACTTTATACCTAAATATAAGCTTACGGAATTCTTCTAAATACACTGCCGTTATGCCGCCATGGCTTTATGTTAATTTCAGTGCGTTAAAGAAGCCTTATTAACTTAAATATGTTAAACCAGTTATTTGAAGCATTTTGATATCGTTTGCTTAATGCATATATACAAGAAAATCGACTTTATACCTAAATATAAGATTACGGAATTCTTCCAAATGTACTGTCGTTATGCCACCATGGCTTTATATCAAGTTCAATACGTTAGAAAAGGTTAATTAACTTAAATATGTTAAACTAATGATTTGAAGCATTTAGATATCGATTGCTAAATGTGTATATACAAAAAAATCGAATTTATACCTAAATATAAGATTACGGATTTCTTCTACATGCACTGCCGTTATGCCGCCATGGCTTTGTGTTAACTTCAGTGCGTTAAAGTAGGTTTGTTAACTTAAAGATGTTAAACCAGTTATTTGAAGCATTTCGATATCGATTGCTTAATGCATATATACAAGAAAATCGACTTTATACCTAAATATAAGATAACGTAATTCTTCCAAATGTACCGTCGTTATGCCACCATGGCTTTACATCAACTTCAATACGTTAAAAAGGTTAATTAACTTAAATATGTTAAACTAATGATTTGAAGCATTTAGATATCGATTGCTAAATGTGTATATACAACAAAATCGACTTTATACCTAAATATAAGATTACAGAATTCTTCCAAATGCACTGCCGTTATGCCGTTATGGCTTTGTGTTAACTTCAGTGCGTTAAAGTAGGTTTGTTAACTTAAAGATGTTAAACCAGTTATTTGAAGCATTTCGATTTCGATTGCTTAATGCATATATACAAGAAAATCGACTTTATACCTAAATATAAGATAACGTAATTCTTCTAAATGCTTCGCCGTTATGCCGTTAAGGCGTTTGTAGACTTCAGTAAGATAAAGAGGGTTAATTAACTTAAATATGTTAAACTGATGATTTGGGGCATTTCGATATCGATTGCTAAATGTGTATATACAAGAAAATCGATTTTATACCTAAATATAAGATTACGGAATTCTTCCAAATGCACTGCCGTTATGCCGTTAAGGCTTTTGTAGACTTCAGTAAGATAAAGAAGGTTTATTAACTTAGATATGTTAGACTAGTTATTTGAAGCATTTCGATATCGATTGCTAAATGTATATATACAAGAAAATCGACTTTATAACTAAATATAAGATTACGGAATTCTTCCAAATGAACTGCCATTACGCAGTTAAGGCTTTTGTAGACTTAAGTAAGATAAAGAGGGTTAATTAGCTTAAATATGTTAAACTAATGATTTGAAGCATTCCGATATCGATTGCTAAATGTGTATGTACAAGAAAGTCGACTTTATACCTAAATATATGATAACGGAATTCTTCTACATGCACTGCCATTATGCCGTTAAGGCGTTTGTAAACTTCAGTAAGATAAAGGGGGTTAATTAACTTAAATATGTTAAACTAATGATTTGAGGCATTTCGATATCGATTGCTAAATGTGTATATACAAAAAATCGACTTAATACCTAAATATAAGATTACGGAATACTTCCAAATGCACTGCCGTTATACCGTTATGGTTTTATGTTAACTTCAGTTAGGTAAAGAAGGTTTATTAAATTAAATATGTTAAACCAGTTATTTGAAGCATTTCGATATCGATTGCTTAATGCATATATACAAGAAAATCGACTTTATACCTAAATAAAAGATTACGGAATTCTTCCAAATGTACTGTCGTTATGCCACCATGGCTTTACATCAACTTCAATACGTTAAAAAAGGTTAATTAACTTAAATATGTTAAACTAATGATTTGAAGCATTTAGATATCGATTGCTAAATGTGTATATACAACAAAATCGACTTTATACCTAAATATAAGCTTACGGAATTTTTCTAAATGCACTGCCGTTATGCCGCCATGGCTTTATGTTAACTTCAGTGCGTTAAAGAAGGTTAATTAACTTAAAAATGTTAAACTAATGATTTGAAGCATTTAGATATCGATTGCTAAATGTGTATATACAACAAAATCGACTTTATACCTAAATATAAGATTACAGAATTCTTCCAAATGCACTGCCGTTATGCCGTTATGGCTTTATGTTAACTTCAGTTCGTTTAAGAAGGTTTATTAACTTAGATATGTTACACTAGTGACTTGATGCATTTCGATATCGATTGCTAAATGAGTATATACTAGAAAATCGACTTTATACCTAAATATATGATAACGGAATTCTTCTACATGCACTGCCGTTATGCCGCCATGGCTTTGTGTTAACTTCAGTGCGTTAAAGTAGGTGTGTTAACTTAAATTTGTTAAACTAATGACTTGAAGCATTTTGATTTCGATTGTTAAATGAGTATTTACAAGAAAATGGACTTTATACCTAAATATAAGATTACGGAATTCTTCTAAATGCTTTGCCGTTATGCCGTTAAGGCGTTTGTAGACTTCAGTAAGATAGAGCGGGTTAATTAACTTAAATATATTAAACTAATGATTTGAGGCATTTCGATGTCGATTGCTATATACAAGAAAATCGACTTTATACCTAAATATATGATAACGGAATTCTTCTACATGCACTGCCGTTATGCCGTTAAGGCGTTTGTAGACTTTAGTAAGATAAAGGGGGTTAATTAACTTAAATATGTTAAACTAATGATTTGAGGCATTTCGATATCGATTGCTAAATGTCTATATACAAGAAAATCGACTTTATATCTAAATATAAGATTGCGGAATTCGTCTACATGAACTGCCGTTATGCTGCCATGGCTTTGTGTTAACTTCAGTGCGATAAAGAAGCTTTATTATCTTAAATATGTTAAACTAATGATTTGAAGATTTTCGAAATCGATTGCTAAATGCACATACACAGCAAAATCGACTTTATACCTAAATATAAGATTACGGAATTCTTCCAAATGCACAGTCGTTATGCCGTTATGGCTTTATGTTAACTTCAGTTCGTTTAAGAAGGTTTATTAACTTAGATATGTTACACTAGTTATTTGAAGCATTTCGAAATCGATTGCTTAATGCATATATACAAGAAAATCGACTTTATACCTAAATATAAGCTTACGGGATTCTTCTAAATGCACTGCCGTTATGCCGTTAAGGCGTTTGTAGACTTCAGTAAGATAAAGAGGGTTAATTAACTTAAATATGTTAAAATAATGATTTGAAGCATATCGATATCGATTGCTAAATCAGTAAGTACAAGAAAATTGACTTTATACCTAAATATAAGATTAAGTAATTCTTCTAAATGCTTTGCCGTTATGCCGTTAAGGCGTTTGTAGACTTCAGTAAGATAAAGAGGGTTAATTAACTCAAATATGTTAAAATAATGATTTGAAGCATTTCGATATCGATTGCTAAATCAGTATGTACAAGAAAATTGACTTTATACCTAAATAAAAGATTACGTAATTCTTCTAAATGCTTTGCCGTTATGCCGTTAAGGCGCTTGTAGACTTTAGTAAGATAAAGAGGGTTAATTAACTTAAATATGTTAAAATAATTATTTGAAGCATTTCGATATCGATTGCTAAATGAGTATATTCTAAATGCTTTGCCGTTATGCCGTTAAGGCGTTTGTGGACTTCATTAAGATAAAGAGGGTTAATTAACTTAACTTGTTAAACTAATGATTTCAAGCATTTTGATATCGATTGCTAAATGCGTATATACAACAAAATCGACTTTATACCTAAATATGAGCTTACGGAATTCTTCTAAATGCACTGCCGTTATGCCGTTATGGCTTTATGTTAACTTCAGTGCGTTAAAGTAGGTTTGTTAACTTAAATATGTCAAACTAATGATTTGAAGCATTTCGATATCGATTGCTAAATCAGTATGTACAAGAAAATCGATTTTATACCTAAATATAAGATTACGTAATTCTTCTAAATGCTTTGCCGTTATGCCGTTACGGCGTTTGTAGACTTTAGTAAGATAAAGAGGGTTAATTAACTTAAATATGTTAAAATAATTATTTGAAGCATTTCGATATCGATTGCTAAATGAGTATATACAAGAAAATCGACTTTATACCTAAATATAAGATTACGTAATTCTTCTAAATGCTTTGCCGTTATGCCGTTAAGGCGTTTGTGGACTTCAGTAAGATAAAGAGGGTTAATTAACTTAACTTGTTAAACTAATGATTTGAAGCATTTTGATATCGATTGCTAAATGCGTATATACAACAAAATCGACTTTATACCTAAATATGAGCTTACGGAATTCTTCTAAATGCTTTGCCGTTATGCCGTTAAGGCGTTTGTAGACTTCAGTAAGATAAAGAGGGTTAATTAACCTAAATATGTTAAACTAATGATTTGAGGCATTTCGATATCGAATGCTAAATGTGTATATACAAGAAAATCGATTTTATACCTAAATATAAGATTACGGCTTTCTTCTAAATGCACTGCCGTTATGCAGTTACGGCTTTATGTTAACTTCTGTTCGTTAAAGAAGGTTTATTAACTTAAATATGTTACACCAGTTATTAGAAGCATTTCGAAATTGATTGCTTATGGCATATATACAAGAAAATCGACTTTATACCTAAATGTAAGATTACGGAATTCTTCCAAATGTACTGTCGTTATGCCGCCATGGCTTTATATGAACTTCAATATGTTAAAGAAGGTTAATTAACTTAAATATGTTAAACTAATGATTTGAGGCATTTCGATATCGATTGCTAAATGTGTATATACAACAAAATCGACTTTATACCTAAACATAAGCTTACGGAATTCTTCTAAATGCACTGCCGTTATGCCGTTATGGCTTTATGTTAACTTCAGTTCTTTAAAGAAGGTTTATTAACTTAGTTATGTTACACCAGTTACTTGAAGCATTTCGAAATCGATTGCTTAATGTATATATACAAGAAAAGCGACTTTATAACTAAATATAAGATTACGGAATTCTTCCAAATGAACTGCCATTACGCAGTTAAGGCTTTTGTAGACTTAAGTAAGATAAAGAGGGTTAATTAGCTTAAATATTTTAAACTAATGATTTGAAGCATTTCGATATCGATTGCTAAATGTGTATGTACAAGAAAATCGACTTTATACCTAAATATATGATAACGGAATTCTTCTACGTGCACTGACATTATGCCGTTAAGGCCTTTGTAGACTTCAGTAAGATAAAGGGGGTTAATTAACTTAAATATGTTAAACTAATGATTTGAGGCATTTCGATAGCGATTGCTAAATGTGTATATACAAGAAAATCGACTTAATACCTAAATATAAGATTACGGAATTCTTCCAAATGCACTGCCGTTATACCGTTATGGTTTTATGTTAACTTCAGTTAGTTAAAGAAGGTTTATTAACTTAAATATGTTAAACCAGTTATCTGAAGCATTTCGATATCGATTGCTTAATGCATATATACAAGAAAATCGACTTTATACCTAAATATAAGATTACGTAATTCTTCTAAATGCTTTGCCGTTATGCCGTTAAGGCGTTTTTAGACTTCAGTAAGATAAAGAGGGTTAATTAACTTAAATATGTTAAACTAATGATTTGAGGCATTTCGATATCGCTTGCTAAATGTGTACAAGAAAATCGACTTTATACCTAAATATATGATAACGGAATTCTTCTACATGCACTGCCGTTATGCCGGTAAGGCGTTTGTAGACTTCATAAAAATAAAGGGGGTTAATTAACTTAAATATGTTAAACTAATGATTTGAAGCATTTCGATATCGATTGCTAAATGTGTATATACAAGAAAATCGACTTTATACCTAAATATAAGATTACGGAATTCTTCCAAATGTACTGTCGTTATGCCGCCATATATTTAGGTATATACGCTTACGGAATTCTTCTAAATGCACTGCCGTTATGGCTTTATGTTAACTTCAGTTCGTTAAAGAAGGTTTATTAACTTAGATATGTTACACCAGTTATTGGAAGCATTTCGAAATCGATTGCTTAATGCATATATACAAGAAAATCGACTTTATACCTAAATATAATATTACGGAGTTCTTCCAAATGTACTGTCGTTATGCCGCCATGGCATGTATACAGAAGAAAATCGACATATGTTAAACTAATGATTTGAGGCATTTCGATATCGCTTGCTAAATGTGTACAAGAAAATCGACTTTATACCTAAATATATGATAACGGAATTCTTCTACAGGCACTGCCGTTATGCCGGTAAGGCGTTTGTAGACTTCATAAAGATAAAGGGGGTTAATTAACTTAAATATGTTAAACTAATGATTTGAGGCATTTCTATATCGATTGCTAAATGTGTATATACAAGAAAATCGACTTTATACCTAAATATAAGATTACGGAATTCTTCCAAATGCACTGCCGTTATACCGTTATGGTTTTATGTTAACTTCAGTTAGTTAAAGAAGGTTTATTAACTTAAATATGTTAAACTAGTTATCTGAATCATTTCGATATCGATTGCTTAATGCATATATACAAGAAAATCGACTTTATACCTAAATATAAGATTACGGAATTCTTCCAAATGTACTGTCGTTATGCCACCATGGCTTTATATCAACATCAATACGTTAAAAGAGGCTAATTAACTTAAATATGATAAACTACTGATTTGAGGCATTTCGATATCGATTGCTAATGTGTATACAGAAGAAAATCGACTTTCTACCTAAATATAAGATTACGGAATTCTTCTACATGAACTGCCGTTAGCCGCCATGGCTTTATGTTAACTTCAATGCGTTAAAGAAGCTTTATTAACTTAAATACGTTAAACTAATGATTTGAAGATTTTCGAAATCGATTGCTAAATGCACATACACAACAAAATCGACTTTATACCTAAATATAAGATTACGGAATTCTTCCAAATGCACTGCCGTTATGCCGTTATGGCTTTATGTTAACTTCAGTTCGTTTAAGAAGGTTTTTTAACTTAGATATGTTACACTAGTTATTTGAAGCATTTCGAAATCGATTGCTTAATGCATATATACAAGAAAATCGACTTTATACCTAAATATAAGCTTACGGGATTCTTCTAAATGCACTGCCGTTATGCCGTTAAGGCGTTTGTAGACTTCAGTAAGATAAAGAGGGTTAATTAACTTAAATATGTTAAAATAATGATTTGAAGCATTTCGATATCGATTGCTAAATCAGTAAGTACAAGAAAATTGACTTTATACCTAAATATAAGATTAAGTAATTCTTCTA
The DNA here is from genome assembly GCA_027475135.1 of Bactrocera correcta. Classification (NCBI taxonomy): domain Eukaryota; kingdom Metazoa; phylum Arthropoda; class Insecta; order Diptera; family Tephritidae; genus Bactrocera; species Bactrocera correcta. The sequence goes on along the minus strand of CM050327.1, from coordinate 67,476,477 downwards.
AATGCTTTGCCGTTATGCCGTTAAGGCGTTTGTAGACTTCAGTAAGATAAAGAGGGTTAATTAACTCAAATATGTTAAAATAATGATTTGAAGCATTTCGATATCGATTGCTAAATCAGTATGTACAAGAAAATTGACTTTATACCTAAATATAAGATTACGTAATTCTTCTAAATGCTTTGCCGTTATGCCGTTAAGGCGTTTGTAGGCTTTAGTAAGATAAAGAGGGTTAATTAACTTAATTATGTTAAAATAATTATTTGAAGCATTTCGATATCGATTGCTAAATGAGTATATTCTAAATGCTTTGCCGTTATGCCGTTAAGGCGTTTGTGGACTTCATTAAGATAAAGAGGGTTAATTAACTTAACTTGTTAAACTAATGATTTCAAGCATTTTGATATCGATTGCTAAATGCGTATATACAACAAAATCGACTTTATACCTAAATATGAGCTTACGGAATTCTTCTAAATGCACTGCCGTTATGCCGTTATGGCTTTATGTTAACTTCAGTGCGTTAAAGTAGGTTTGTTAACTTAAATATGTCAAACTAATGATTTGAAGCATTTCGATATCGATTGCTAAATCAGTAAGTACAAGAAAATCGACTTTATACCTAAATATAAGATTACGTAATTCTTCTAAATGCTTTGCCGTTATGCCGTTACGGCGTTTGTAGACTTTAGTAAGATAAAGAGGGTTAATTAACTTAAATATGTTAAAATAATTATTTGAAGCATTTCGATATCGATTGCTAAATGAGTATATACAAGAAAATCGACTTTATACCTAAATATAAGATTACGTAATTCTTCTAAATGCTTTGCCGTTATGCCGTTAAGGCGTTTGTGGACTTCAGTAAGATAAAGAGGGTTAATTAACTTAACTTGTTAAACTAATGATTTGAAGCATTTTGATATCGATTGCTAAATGCGTATATACAACAAAATCGACTTTATACCTAAATATGAGCTTACGGAATTCTTCTAAATGCTTTGCCGTTATGCCGTTAAGGCGTTTGTAGACTTCAGTAAGATAAAGAGGGTTAATTAACCTAAATATGTTAAACTAATGATTTGAGGCATTTCGATATCGAATGCTAAATGTGTACATACAAAAAAAAATCGATTTTATACCTAAATATAAGATTACGGATTTCTTCTAAATGCACTGCCGTTATGCAGTTACGGCTTTATGTTAACTTCTGTTCGTTAAAGAAGGTTTATTAGCTTAAATATGTTACACCAGTTATTAGAAGCATTTCGAAATTGATTGCTTATGGCATATATACAAGAAAATCGACTTTATACCTAAATGTAAGATTACGGAATTCTTCCAAATGTACTGTCGTTATGCCGCCATGGCTTTATATGAACTTCAATATGTTAAAGAAGGTTAATTAACTTAAATATGTTAAACTAATGATTTGAGGCATTTCGATATCGATTGCTAAATGTGTATATACAACAAAATCGACTTTATACCTAAACATAAGCTTACGGAATTCTTCTAAATGCACTGCAGTTATGCCGTTATGGCTTTATGTTAACTTCAGTTCTTTAAAGAAGGTTTATTAACTTAGTTATGTTACACCAGTTACTTGAAGCATTTCGAAATCGATTGCTTAATGTATATATACAAGAAAAGCGACTTTATAACTAAATATAAGATTACGGAATTCTTCCAAATGAACTGCCATTACGCAGTTAAGGCTTTTGTAGACTTAAGTAAGATAAAGAGGGTTAATTAGCTTAAATATTTTAAACTAATGATTTGAAGCATTTCGATATCGATTGCTAAATGTGTATGTACAAGAAAATCGACTTTATACCTAAATATATGATAACGGAATTCTTCTACGTGCACTGAAATTATGCCGTTAAGGCGTTTGTAGACTTCAGTAAGATAAAGGGGGTTAATTAACTTAAATATGTTAAACTAATGATTTGAGGCATTTCGATAGCGATTGCTAAATGTGTATATACAAGAAAATCGACTTAATACCTAAATATAAGATTACGGAATTCTTCCAAATGCACTGCCGTTATACCGTTATGGTTTTATGTTAACTTCAGTTAGTTAAAGAAGGTTTATTAACTTAAATATGTTAAACCAGTTATCTGAAGCATTTCGATATCGATTGCTTAATGCATATATACAAGAAAATCGACTTTATAGCTAAATATAAGATTACGTAATTCTTCTAAATGCTTTGCCGTTATGCCGTTAAGGCGTTTTTAGACTTCAGTAAGATAAAGAGGGTTAATTAACTTAAATATGTTAAACTAATGATTTGAGGCATTTAGATATCGATTGCTAAATGTGTATATACAAGAAAATCGACTTAATACCTAAATATAAGATTACGGAATTCTTCCAAATGCACTGCCGTTATGCCGTTAAAGCTTTTGTAGACTTCAGTAAGATAAAGAAGGTTTATTAACTTAGATATGTTAGACTAGTTATTTGAAGCATTTCGATATCGATTGCTTAATGTGTATATACAAGAAAATTGACTTAATACCTAAATATAAGATTACGGAATTCTTCCAAATGCACTGCCGTTATGCCGTTAAGGCTTTTGTAGACTTCAGTAAGATAAAGAAGGTTTATTAACTTAGATATGCTAAACTAGTTATTTGAAGCATTTTGATTTCGATTGCTAAATGAGTATATACAAGAAAATGGACTTTATACCTAAATATAAGATTACGTAATTCTTCTAAATGCTTTGCCGTTATGCAATTAAGGCGTTTGTAGACTTCAGTAAGATAAAGAGGGTTAATTAACTTAAATATGTTAAACTAATGATTTGAGGCATTTCGATATCGCTTGCTAAATGTGTACAAGAAAATCGACTTTATACCTAAATATATGATAACGGAATTCTTCTACATGCACTGCCGTTATGCCGGTAAGGCGTTTGTAGACTTCATAAAAATAAAGGGGGTTAATTAACTTAAATATGTTAAACTAATGATTTGAAGCATTTCGATATCGATTGCTAAATGTGTATATACAAGAAAATCGACTTTATACCTAAATATAAGATTACGGAATTCTTCCAAATGTACTGTCGTTATGCCGCCATATATTTAGGTATATACGCTTACGGAATTCTTCTAAATGCACTGCCGTTATGGCTTTATGTTAACTTCAGTTCGTTAAAGAAGGTTTATTAACTTAGATATGTTACACCAGTTATTGGAAGCATTTCGAAATCGATTGCTTAATGCATATATACAAGAAAATCGACTTTATACCTAAATATAATATTACGGAGTTCTTCCAAATGTACTGTCGTTATGCTGCCATGGCTTTATATGAACTTCAATATGTTAAAGAAGGTTAATTAACTTAAATATGTTAAACTAATGATTTGAGGCATTTCGATATCGCTTGCTAAATGTGTACAAGAAAATCGACTTTATACCTAAATATATGATAACGGAATTCTTCTACATGCACTGCCGTTATGCCGGTAAGTCGTTTGTAGACTTCATAAAGATAAAGGGGGTTAATTAACTTAAATATGTTAAACTAATGATTTGAGGCATTTCTATATCGATTGCTAAATGTGTATATACAAGAAAATCGACTTTATACCTAAATATAAGATTACGGAATTCTTCCAAATGCACTGCCGTTATACCGTTATGGTTTTATGTTAACTTCAGTTAGTTAAAGAAGGTTTATTAACTTAAATATGTTAAACTAGTTATCTGAATCATTTCGATATCGATTGCTTAATGCATATATACAAGAAAATCGACTTTATACCTAAATATAAGATTACGGAATTCTTCCAAATGTACTGTCGTTATGCCACCATGGCTTTATATCAACATCAATACGTTAAAAGAGGTTAATTAACTTAAATATGAGAAACTACTGATTTGAGGCATTTCGATATCGATTGCTAATGTGTATACAGAAGAAAATCGACTTTCTACCTAAATATAAGATTACGGAATTCTTCTACATGAACTGCCGTTAGCCGCCATGGCTTTATGTTAACTTCAATGCGTTAAAGAAGCTTTATTAACTTAAATACGTTAAACTAATTATTTGAAGATTTTCGAAATCGATTGCTAAATGCACATACACAACAAAATCGACTTTATACCTAAATATAAGATTACGGAATTCTTCCAAATGCACTGCCGTTATGCCGTTATGGCTTTATGTTAACTTCAGTTCGTTTAAGAAGGTTTTTTAACTTAGATATGTTACACTAGTTATTTGAAGCATTTCGAAATCGATTGCTTAATGCATATATACAAGAAAATCGACTTTCTACCTAAATATAAGAATACGGAATTCTTCTAAATGCACTGCCGTTATGCCGTTATGGTTTTATGTTAACTTCAGTTCGTTTAAGAAGGTTTATTAACTTAGATATGTTACACTAGCTATTTTAAGCATTTCGAAATCGATTGCTTTACCTTTATGTCAACAGAGCGTTACCCGGGTAACTTTTTTGCCTTTAAAGTGCCATATCTCTGGATCCGTAAGTCCGATCAACTTTAAATTTCATGATTGCCTAGTCTGGGTTTTTCGTATTGTGGTTAAATCTGAGCCGGACTGGACCATCTGGAACTGAGATATGACCAAAAACTAACAACTATACAACTATCCCTTACGTCAACAGAGAGCATACCCGGGTAACACATTGAATTTTCAAGCAACAATACTGAAAAAAGCGAAAAAATACATTTTGTTTTTTTAAATTCATTAATTTTTATTTAATTTATTAATAATAATATTATATAATTTGACAATAAATTGAAAAAAATTGAAAATTAAAATAATTTTATTACTATTTATTGGCAATTCAGGCAGCGCGGCATATCCTTTGAGTGCTCTGAACAAATGGGCTTGCCGCAGAATGAGCATGCTTTTCGAGTCTGGCGTCTTCTGGGACATAAGTAGCAGGAACCCTTCAACTTTAGTCGACCAGTGTTGTCCCGCTCCTCTGCATCTGGTGGTGCCGTTTCCAGTCGCAAAGGTGCACCAGTTATAGCTTCTATTGCGTTGCGCGTTGAGAAAATTTTAGATATTTGCGGATTGGTGCACCTGACATCTACCTCCGCACGGGCCAGTTGCTCGCTGAGATTGTGCAGAAATTCCCTGCGCCGTGCTGTTGACACCTTCATGTGTGGATTTTTCTCCATGTAAATAATATATGCGGCAAAGGCTGCGACATCCACGATATTATAAAAAAACGCCAAAGGCCATCTATTTGTACGCCGTTTGGTGGAATACTCAGCAAGACATTTGTCCATATTGTCAACACCACCTTTGTACTTGTTGTAATCCATTATCATAGCTGGTTTACGTCTAGGACCAACAATTTGCGTATCATAGTGCATTTTAGATAGAAGCACAACAGCTTTGTTCTTTTTAGGAACATATGAGCACATGACAACGCTCTCACTGAATGCAAATATGGTGGATTCTGGTTGGCGCCCTTTTGCAATGGACAATTGTTTTGGCACAAATCTGCGGCGCTTATTGACTGTGCCCAGTATGGACAATTTGTGATCGTTCATCAATTGTTTTGCTAAGTTGTGTGTTGTGAAAAAGTTGTCACAAACAATGTTGCGTCCACTTCCACGCAACATGCCCACGCACAAGTCTTTGACCACTCTTTCACCCACATTTGCCTCACGTTCGCCGGACGCTGCCTTTCCTGTGTAGATTTGGCCTTTGAGTGGATACGACGTAATCGAGTCGCACATCCACCACACTTTTATGCCGTATTTGGCTGGCTTTGATGGAATATATTGCGTAAAGCCAGTTCCTCCGCGGCACGGGTACAGCTGCTCATAAATTGTCACGTTGGCTGACGCGGTGTAATATTTTCGTAAATTGCTATTCAGCATCACAAATATGTCAGATATGGCAGCCGCTTTGTCATATTGTTTGCGATGCTCCCGCGTGATTCCATTATCAAAACGGATGAAACGACTTATTTCCCAAAATCGTCTGACGCTCATTGAAGCTCGAAACAGTGGATGTGCAGTTGTCTTCCACAAATCTTTTGTGTGAACGCAGCCAGAGTGAGTAACGCCACCAAGCAGCAACAATCCCAAATATGCGTCGAATTCTGTTTCTGTTGGGTTGCATTCGTTTATCATATCAAACACTGTATTGGATTTTCTGTTTGTTTCACGGATTATTACGTCACACATTTCGTTTGTCACTTTAGCTTGAACGCTTCCATTATAGTTTTACCATCAGTTAGGCGACTTGGCCCGTACACTCCAGATCTTAGCACGTTGTGCGCTCTTACTCTGGTGTTTTGTGGTTGTGTGCCACTCCAAATTGTCTGATCACTGCTTGTGTAACTAGCAGAATTTCCTAGTTCCACTGGCTCTTCATCTATATCATCGTCACTATCATACTCTGGATTCTATGCAGGCGGCTGTACGTCTTCCACATCAGAGTCCGCTGAATTTATAACAGGCTCATTGTCGTTTTCATTTTCAAATGTCATCGGCTCTTCATCGCTATCTGGACACCCATACTCCTCTCTTCTCTCCCAGATATTTTCATGAGATTCATATTCAAATTCAGGCTCTAACCAACATCCATCTGCCTTTTTGTAATTATTTTTGCACAACACAATCTTTACTTTTTACCGCGGTTGTAAAATAGAACTCAGCTCTGGTTGCCCAGAGCTCCTTTATTTATATCCTAATTCATGTATGCACCACATGCTGAATGCATACACACATCTTAACACTAATCTACTGTACATACCGATAGTATGTACACATATCTTAAGCATAAGTGTTTTCAAGGGCAAACACAATGGTCTATTGTTAGTTTAAGGTCATTTGCGATCTTCAGGGTAAACATAATTGTTTTTTAGCTATTATTCGTTTAGGATCATTTGCGGTCTTCAGGGTAAACATAATTGTTTTTTAGCTATTATTCGTTTAGGATCATTTGCGGTCTCAAGGGCAAACAATCCCTTACATTGCATACATTAAATACCAAGGTCACTAATCAATATACCCGAAATGAACATTTATTGCATTGTTGATAGAAAAGGATATTTGTAAATACATATCTACGTTTAAGACTAGATTCGTATGCGCCGGCGATAATGAACATAAATATTTGAACTATGATATTTGTATCCTTACAAAAATATGTTCTTTACAATTATAACGGTTCAGAACTCTGAAAAAAATCCTTTTCACCTTACGCTACACTAATCTTCATACAAAATGTATGGTGTTACCCGGGTATGCTGTCTGTTGACGTGCGTATGTAAAATTCTCTGTTGACATAAAGGTTAATGCATATATACAAGAAAATAGACTTTATACCTAAATATAAGCTTACGGAATTCTTCTAAATACACTGCCGTTATGCCGCCATGGCTTTATGTTAATTTCAGTGCGTTAAAGAAGCTTTATTAACTTAAATATGTTAAACCAGTTATTTGAAGCACTTTGATATCGTTTGCTTAATGCATATATACAAGAAAATCGACTTTATACCTAAATATAAGATTACGGAATTCTTCCAAATGTACTGTCGTTATGCCACCATGGCTTTATATCAAGTTCAATACGTTAGAAAAGGTTAATTAACTTAAATATGTTAAACTAATGATTTGAAGCATTTAGATATCGATTGCTAAATGTGTATATACAAAAAAATCGAATTTATACCTAAATATAAGATTACGGATTTCTTCTACATGCACTGCCGTTATGCCGCCATGGCTTTGTGTTAACTTCAGTGCGTTAAAGTAGGTTTGTTAACTTAAAGATGTTAAACCAGTTATTTGAAGCATTTCGATTTCGATTGCTTAATGCATATATACAAGAAAATCGACTTTATACCTAAATATAAGATAACTTAATTCTTCTAAATGCTTCGCCGTTATGCCGTTAAGGCGTTTGTAGACTTCAGTAAGATAAAGAGGGTTAATTAACTTAAATATGTTAAACTGATGATTTGGGGCATTTCGATATCGATTGCTAAATGTGTATATACAAGAAAATCGATTTTATACCTAAATATAAGATTACGGAATTCTTCCAAATGCACTGCCGTTATGCCGTTAAGGCTTTTGTAGACTTCAGTAAGATAAAGAAGGTTTATTAACTTAGATATGTTAGACTAGTTATTTGAAGCATTTCGATATCGATTGCTAAATGTATATATACAAGAAAATCGACTTTATAACTAAATATAAGATTACGGAATTCTTCCAAATGAACTGCCATTACGCAGTTAAGGCTTTTGTAGACTTAAGTAAGATAAAGAGGGTTAATTAGCTTAAATATGTTAAACTAATGATTTGAAGCATTCCGATATCGATTGCTAAATGTGTACATACAAGAAAATCGACTTTATACCTAAATATATGATAACGGAATTCTTCTAAATGCACTGCCATTATCCCGTTAAGGCGTTTGTAAACTTCAGTAAGATAAAGGGGGTTAATTAACTTAAATATGTTAAACTAATGATTTGAGGCATTTCGATATCGATTGCTAAATGTGTATATACAAGAAAATCGACTTAATACCTAAATATAAGATTACGGAATACTTCCAAATGCACTGCCGTTATACCGTTATGGTTTTATGTTAACTTCAGTTAGGTAAAGAAGGTTTATTAAATTAAATATGTTAAACCAGTTATTTGAAGCATTTCGATATCGATTGCTTAATGCATATATACAAGAAAATCGACTTTATACCTAAATAAAAGATTACGGAATTCTTCCAAATGTACTGTCGTTATGCCACCATGGCTTTACATCAACTTCAATACGTTAAAAAAGGTTAATTAACTTAAATATGTTAAACTAATGATTTGAAGCATTTAGATATCGATTGCTAAATGTGTATATACAACAAAATCGACTTTATACCTAAATATAAGCTTACGGAATTTTTCTAAATGCACTGCCGTTATGCCGCCATGGCTTTATGTTAACTTCAGTGCGTTAAAGAAGGTTAATTAACTTAAATATGTTAAACTAATGATTTGAAGCATTTAGATATCGATTGCTAAATGTGTATATACAACAAAATCGACTTTATACCTAAATATAAGATTACAGAATTCTTCCAAATGCACTGCCGTTATGCCGTTATGGCTTTATGTTAACTTCAGTTCGTTTAAGAAGGTTTATTAACTTAGATATGTTACACTAGTGACTTGATGCATTTCGATATCGATTGCTAAATGAGTATATACTAGAAAATCGACTTTATACCTAAATATATGATAACGGAATTCTTCTACATGCACTGCCGTTATGCCGCCATGGCTTTGTGTTAACTTCAGTGCGTTAAAGTAGGTGTGTTAACTTAGATTTGTTAAACTAATGACTTGAAGCATTTTGATTTCGATTGTTAAATGAGTATTTACAAGAAAATGGACTTTACACCTAAATATAAGATTACGGAATTCTTCTAAATTCTTTGCCGTTATGCCGTTACGGCGTTTGTAGACTTTAGTAAGATAAAGAGGGTTAATTAACTTAAATATGTTAAAATAATTATTTGAAGCATTTCGATATCGATTGCTAAATGAGTATATACAAGAAAATCGACTTTATACCTAAATATAAGATTACGGAATTCTTCCAAATGCACAGTCGTTATGCCGTTATGGCTTTATGTTAACTTCAGTTCGTTTAAGAAGGTTTATTAACTTAGATATGTTACACTAGTTATTTGAAGCATTTCGAAATCGATTGCTTAATGCATATATACAAGAAAATCGACTTTATACCTAAATATAAGCTTACGGGATTCTTCTAAATGCACTGCCGTTATGCCGTTAAGGCGTTTGTAGACTTCAGTAAGATAAAGAGGGTTAATTAACTTAAATATGTTAAAATAATGATTTGAAGCATTTCGATATCGATTGCTAAATCAGTAAGTACAAGAAAATTGACTTTATACCTAAATATAAGATTAAGTAATTCTTCTAAATGCTTTGCCGTTATGCCGTTAAGGCGTTTGTAGACTTCAGTAAGATAAAGAGGGTTAATTAACTCAAATATGTTAAAATAATGATTTGAAGAATTTCGATATCGATTGCTAAATCAGTATGTACAAGAAAATTGACTTTATACCTAAATATAAGATTACGTAATTCTTCTAAATGCTTTGCCGTTATGCCGTTAAGGCGTTTGTAGACTTTAGTAAGATAAAGAGGGTTAATTAACTTAAATATGTTAAAATAATTATTTGAAGCATTTTGATATCGATTGCTAAATGAGTATATTCTAAATGCTTTGCCGTTATGCCGTTAAGGCGTTTGTGGACTTCATTAAGATAAAGAGGGTTAATTAACTTAACTTGTTAAACTAATGATTTCAAGCATTTTGATATCGATTGCTAAATGCGTATATACAACAAAATCGACTTTATACCTAAATATGAGCTTACGGAATTCTTCTAAATGCACTGCCGTTATGCCGTTATGGCTTTATGTTAACTTCAGTGCGTTAAAGTAGGTTTGTTAACTTAAATATGTCAAACTAATGATTTGAAGCATTTCGATATCGATTGCTAAATCAGTATGTACAAGAAAATCGACTTTATACCTAAATATAAGATTACGTAATTCTTCTAAATGCTTTGCCGTTATGCCGTTACGGCGTTTGTAGACTTTAGTAAGATAAAGAGGGTTAATTAACTTAAATATGTTAAAATAATTATTTGAAGCATTTCGATATCGATTGCTAAATGAGTATATACAAGAAAATCGACTTTATACCTAAATATAAGATTACGTAATTCTTCTAAATGCTTTGCCGTTATGCCGTTAAGGCGTTTGTGGACTTCAGTAAGATAAAGAGGGTTAATTAACTTAACTTGTTAAACTAATGATTTGAAGCATTTTGATATCGATTGCTAAATGCGTATATACAACAAAATCGACTTTATACCTAAATATGAGCTTACGGAATTCTTCTAAATGCTTTGCCGTTATGCCGTTAAGGCGTTTGTAGACTTCAGTAAGATAAAGAGGGTTAATTAACCTAAATAAGTTAAACTAATGATTTGAGGCATTTCGATATCGAATGCTAAATGTGTATATACAAGAAAATCGATTTTATACCTAAATATAAGATTACGGATTTCTTCTAAATGCACTGCCGTTATGCAGTTACGGCTTTATGTTAACTTCTGTTCGTTAAAGAAGGTTTATTAACTTAAATATGTTACACCAGTTATTAGAAGCATTTCGAAATTGATTGCTTATGGCATATATACAAGAAAATCGACTTTATACCTAAATGTAAGATTACGGAATTCTTCCAAATGTACTGTCGTTATGCCGCCATGGCTTTATATGAACTTCAATATGTTAAAGAAGGTTAATTAACTTAAATATGTTAAACTAATGATTTGAGGCATTTCGATATCGATTGCTAAATGTGTATTTACAACAAAATTGACTTTATACCTAAACATAAGCTTACGGAATTCTTCTAAATGCACTGCCGTTATGCCGTTATGGCTTTATGTTAACTTCAGTTCGTTAAAGAAGGTTAGTTATGTTACACCAGTTATTTGAAGCATTTCGAAATCGATTGCTTAATGTATATATACAAGAAACTATAACTAAATATAAGATTAAGGAATTCTTCCAAATGAACTGCCGTTACGCAGTTAAGGCTTTTGTAGACTTAAGTAAGATAAGGATGGTTAATTAGCTTAAATATGTTAAACTAATGATTTGAGGCATTTCGATATCGATTGCTAAATGTGTATATACAAGAAAATCGACTTAATACCTAAATATAAGATTACGGAATTCTTCCAAATGCACTGCCGTTATACCGTTATGGTTTTATGTTAACTTCAGTTAGGTAAAGAAGGTTTATTAAATTAAATATGTTATACCAGTTATTTGAAGCATTTCGATATCGATTGCTTAATGCATATATACAAGAAAATCGACTTCATACCTATATAAAAGATTACGGAATTCTTCCAAATGTACATGGCTTTACATCAACTTCAATACGTTAGAAAAGGTTAATTAACTTAAATATGTTAAACCAGTTATTTGAAGCATTTAGATATCGATTGCTAAATGTGTATATACAACAAAATCGACTTTATACCTAAATATAAGCTTACGGACTTTTTCTAAATGCACTGCCGTTATGCCGCCATGGCTTTATGTTAACTTCAGTGCGTTAAAGAAGCTTTATTAACTTAAATATGTTAAACTAATGATTTGAAGATTTTCGAAATCGATTGCTTGATGCATATACACAAGAAAATCGACTTTATACCTAAATATAAGATTACGGAATTCTTCTAAATGCTTTGCCGTTATACCGTTAAGGCGTTTGTAGACTTCAGTAAGATAAAGAGGGTTAATTAACTTAAATATATTAAACGAATGATTTGAGGCATTTCGATATCGATTGCTATATACAAGAAAATCGACTTTATACCTAAATATATGATAACGGATTTCTTCTACATGCACTGCCTTTATGCCGCCAGGGCTTTGTGTTAACTTCAATGCGTTAAAGTAGGTTTGTTAACTTAAATAAGTCAAACTAATGATTTGAGGTATTTCAATATCGATTGCTAAATGTGTATATACAAGAAAATCGACTTTATACCTAAATATAAGATTACGGAATTCTTCTACATGAACTGCCGTTATGCCGCCATGGCTTTGTGTTAACTTCAGTGCGTTAAAGAAGCTTTATTAACTTAAATATGTTAAACTAATGATTCGAAGATTTTCGAAATCGATTGCTTGATGCACATACACAACAAAAACGACTTTATACCTAAATATAAGATTAAGTAATTCTTCTAAATGCTTTGCCGTTATGCCGTTAAGGCGTTTGTAGATAAAGTAGGTTTGTTAACTTAAATTTGTCAAACTAATGATTTGGAGCATTTCGAAATCGATTGCTAAATGAGTATATACAAGAAAATCGACTTTATACCTAAATATAAGATTAAGTAATTCTTCTAAATGCTTTGCCGTTATACCGTCAAGGCGTTTGTAGACTTCAGTAAGATACAGAGGGTTAATTAACTTAACTTGTTAAACTAATGATTTGAAGCATTTCGATATCGATTGCTTAATGAGTATATACAAGAAAATCGACTTTATACCAAAATATAAGATTACGTAATTCTTCTCAATGCTTTGCCGTTATGCCGTTAAGGCGTTTGTAGATAAAGTAGGTTTGTTAACTTAAATTTGTCAAACTAATGATTTGGAGCATTTCGAAATCGATTGCTAAATGAGTATATACAAGAAAATCGACTTTATACCTAAATATAAGATTAAGTAATTCTTCTAAATGCTTTGCCGTTATACCGTCAAGGCGTTTGTAGACTTCAGAAAGGATACAGAGGGTTAATTAACTTAACTTGTTAAACTAATGATTTGAAGCATTTCGATATCGATTGCTAAATGCGTATATACAACAAAATCGACTTTATACCTAAATATGAGCTTACGGAATTCTTCTAAATGCACTGCCGTTATGCCGTTATGGCTTTATGTTAACTTCAGTTCGTTAAAAAAGGTTTATTATCTTAGATATGTTACACCAGTTATTAGAAGCATTTCGAAATCGATTGCTTAATGCATATATACAAGAAAATCGACTTTATACCTTAATATAAGATTACGGAATTCTTCCAAATGTACTTTCGTTATGCCGCCATGGCTTTATATCAACTTCAGAATGTTAAAGAAGGTTAATAACCTTAAATTTGTTAAACTAATGATTTGAGGCATTTCGATATCGATTGCTAAATGTGTATATACAACAAAATCGACTTTATACCTAAATATAAGATTACGAAATTCTCCCAAATGCACTGCCGTTATGCCGTTATGGCTTTATGTAAACTTCAGTAAGATAAAGAAGGTTAATTAACTTAAATATGTTAAACTAATGATTAGAAGCATTTCGATATCGATTGCTAAAAGCATATATACAAGAAAATCGACTTTATAGCTAAATATAAGATTACGGAATTATTTTAAATGCACTACCGTTATGCCGCCATGGATTTATGTAGACTTCAGTTTGTTAAAGAAGTTTTATTAACTTAAATATGTTAAACTAATGATTTGAAGCATTTCGATATCGATTGCTAAATGAAAATATACAAGAAAATCGACTTTATACCTAAATATAAGATTACGGAATTCTTCCAAATGCACTGTCGTTACGCCGTTAAGGCTTTTGTAGACTTTAGTATAATAAAGAGGGTTAATTAGCTTAAATATATTAAACAATTGGTTTGAAGAATTTGGATATCGATTGCTAAATGTGTATATACAACAAAATCGACTTTATACCTAAATATAAGATTACGTAATTCTTCTAAATGCTTTGCCGTTATGCCGTTTTTAGACTTCAGTAAGATAAGGAGGGTTATTTAACTTAAATATGTTAAACTAATGATTTGAAGCATTTCGATATCGATTGCTAAATGTGTATATACAAGAAAATCGACTCTATACCTAAATATAAGATTACGTAGTTCTTCTAAATGCTTTGCCTATATGCCGCTAAGATGTTTGTAGACTTCAGTAAGATAAAGAAGGTTAATTAACCGCAATACGTTAAACTAATGATTTGAGGCATTTCGATACCGATTGCTAAATGTGTATATACAAGAAAATCGACTTTATACCTAAATATAAGATTACGGAATTCTTCTGAATGCAGTGCCGTTATGCCGGTAAGGCTTTTGTTGACTTCAGTAAGATAAAGAGGGTTAATTAGCTTAAATATGTTAAACTAATGATTTGAAGCATTTCGATATCGATTGCTAAATGTGTATATACAACAAAATCGGCTTTATACCCAAATATAAGATTATGTAATTCTTCTGAATGCACTGCCGTTATGCCGCTAAGGCTTTTGTAGACTTCAGTAAGATAAAGAGGGTTAATTAACTTAAATATGTTAAACTAAGAAAATCGACTTTATACCTAAATATAAGATTACGGAATTCTTCTACATGAGCTGCCGTTATGCCGCCATGGCTTTGTGTTAACTTCAGTGCGTTAAAGAAGCTTTATTAACTTAAATATGTTAAACTAATGATATGAAGATTTTCGAAATCGATTGCTAAATGCATATACACAACAAAATCGACTTTATACCTAAATACAAGATTACGGAATTCTTCTAAATGCACTGCCGTTATGCCGTTATGGCTTTATGTTAACTTCAGTTCGTTAAAGAAGGTTTATTAACTTAGATATGTTACACTAGTTATTAGAAGCATTTCGAAATCGATTGCTTAATGCATATATACAAGAAAATCGACTTTATACCTAAATATAAGATTATGGAATTCTTCCAAATGTTCTCTCGTTATGCCGCCATGGCTTTATATCAACTTCAATATGTTAAAGAAGGTTAATTAACTTAAATATGTTAAACTAATGATTTGAGGCAATTCGATATCGATTGCTAAATGTGTATATACAAGAAAATCGACTTTATACCTAAATATAAGATTACGGAATTCTTCTAAATGCACTGCCGTTATGCCGTTATGGCTTTATGTTAACTTCAGTACGTTAAAGAAGGTTTATTAACTAAGATATGTTACACCAGTTATTTGAAGCATTTTGAAATCGATTGCTTAATGCATATCTACAAGAAAATCGACTTTATACCTAAATATAAGATTACGGAATTCTTCCAAATGTACTGTTGTTATGCCGCCATGGCTTTTTATCAACTTCAATATGTTAAAGAAGGTTAATTAACTTAAATATGTTAAACTAATGATTTGAGGCATTTCGATATCGATTGCTAAATGTGTATATACAACAAAATCGACTTTATACCTAAATATATGATAACGGAATTCTTCTACATGCACTGCCGTTATGCCGTTAAGGCGTTTGTAGACTTCTGTAAGATAATAGGGGGTTAGTTAACTTAAATATGTTAAACTAATGATTTGAGGCATTTCGATATCGATTGCTAAATGTGTATATACAAGAAAATCGACATTATACCTAAATATAAGATTACGGAATTCTTCCAAAAACACTGCCGTTATACCGTTATGGCTTTATGTTAACTTCAGTTAGTTAAAGAAGATTTATTACCTTAAATATGTTAAACCAGTTATTTGAAGCATTTCGATATCGATTGCTTAATGCATATATACAAGAAAATCGACTTTATACCTAAATATAAGATTACGGAATTCTTCCAAATGTACTGTCGTTATGCCACCATGGCTTTATATCAATTTATATACGTTAAAAAAGGTTAATTAACTTAAATATGTTAAACTAATGATTTGAGGCATTTCGATTTCGATTGCTAAATGTGTATATACAACAAAATCGACTTTATACCTAAATATAAGATTACGAAATTCTCCCAAATGCACTGCCGTTATGCCGTTATGGCTTTATGTTAACTTCAGTTCGTTAAAGAAGGTTTATTAACTTAGATATGTTACACCAGTTATTTGAAGCATTTCGAAATCGATCGCTTAATGCATATAATCGACTTTATACCTAACTATAAGATTACGGAATTCTTCCAAATGTACTGTCGTTATGCCGCCAAGGCTTTATGTTAACTTCAATATGTTAAAGAAGGTTAATTAACTTAAATATGTTAAACTAATGATTTGAGGCATTTCGATATCGATTGCTAAATGTGTATATACAACAAAATCGACTTTATACCTAAATATAAGATTACGAAATATTCCATATGCACTGCCGTTATACCGTTATGGCTTTATGTAAATTTCAGTAAGATAAAGAAGGTGAATTAACTTAAATATGTTAAACTAATGATTAGAAGCATTTCGATATCGATTGCTAAATGCGTATATACAAGGAAATCGACTTTATACCTAAATATAAAATTACGGAATTATCTTAAATGCACTACCGTTATGCCGCCATGGATTTATGCCAACTTCAGTTCGTTAAAGAAGGTCTATTAACTTAAATATGTTAAACTAATCATTAAAAGCATTTCGATATCGATTGCTAAATGAGTATATACAAGAAAATCGACTTTATACCTAAATATAAGATTATGTAATTCTTCTGAATGCACTGCTGTTATGCCGCTAAGGCTTTTGTAGACTTCAGTAAGATAAAGAGGGTTAATTAACTTAAATATGTTAAGCTAATGATTTGAGGCATTTCGATATCTATTGCTAAATGTGTATATACAACAAAATCGACTTTATTCCTAAATATAAGATTACGGAATTCTTCTACATGAACTGCCGTTATGCGGCCATGGCTTTGTGTTAACTTCAGTGCGTTAAAGAAGCTTTATTAACTTAAATATGTTAAACTAATGATTTGAAGATTTTCGAAATCGATTGCTAAATGTCTATTCACAACAAAATCGACTTTATACCTAAATATAAGATTACGGAATTCTTCCAAATGCACTGCCGTTATACCGTTATGGCTTTATGTTAACTTTAGCTCGTTTAAGAAGGTTTATTAACTTAGATATGTTACACTAGTTTTTGAAGCATTTTGAAATCGATTGCTTAATGCATATATACAAGAAAATCGACTTTCTACCTAAATATAAGATTACGGAATTCTTCCAAATGCACTGCCGTTATGCCGTTATGGCTTTATGTTAACTTCAGTTTGTTAAAGAAGGTTTATTAACTTAGATATGTTACACCAGTTATTACAAGCATTTCGAAATCGATTGCTTAATGCATATATACATAGAAGAAAATCGACTTTATACCTAAATATAAGATTACGGAATTCTTCCAAATGTACTGTCGTTATGCCGCCATGGCTTTATATCAACTTCAATATGTTAAAGAAGGTTAATTAACTTAAATATGTTAAACTAATGATTTGAGGCATTTCGATATCGATTGCTAAATGTGTATATACAAGAAAATCGACTTTATACCTAAATATAAGATTACGGAATTCTTCTAAATGCACTGCCGTTATGCAGTTATGGCTTTATGTTAACTTCTGTTCGTTAAAGAAGGTTTATTTACTTAAATATGTTAAACTAATAATTTGAAGATTTTCGAAATCGACTGCTAAATGCATATATACAAGAAAATCTTCTTTATACCTAAATATAAGATTACGGAATTCTTCCAAATGTACTGTAGTTATGCCGCTATGGATTTATATCACCTTAATTACGTTTAAGAAGGTTAATTAACTTAGCTTGTTAAACTAATGATTTGAGGCATTTCGACATCGATTGCTAAATGTGTATATACAATAAAATCGTCTTTATACCTAAATATAAGATTACGTAATTCTTCTAAATGCTTTGCCGTTATGCCGTTTGTAGACTTCAGTAAGATAAAGGGGGTTAATTAACTTAAATATGTTAAACTAATGACTTGAGGCATTTCGATATCGATTGCTAAATTTGTATATACAAGAAAATCGAATTTATACCTAAATATAAGATTACGGAATTCTTCCAAATGCACTGCCGTTACGCCGATAAGGCTTTTGTAGACTTTAGTACGATAAAGAGGGTTAATTAGCTTAAATATGTTAAACTAATGATTTGAAGCATTTCGATATCGATTGCTAAATGTGTATATACAACAAAATCGACTTTATACCTAAATATAAGATTACGTAATTCTTCTAAATGCCTTGCCGCTATGCCGTTAAGCCGTTTGTAGACTTCAGTAAGATAAGGAGGGTTAATTAACTTAAATATGTTAAACTAATGATTTGGAGCATTTCGATATCGATTGCTAAATGGGTATATACAAGAAAATCGACTTTATACCTAAATATAAGATTACGTAATTCTTCTAAATGCTTTGCCTATATGCCGCTAAGATGTTTGTAGACTTCAGTTAGATAAAGAGGGTTAATTAACTTAAATACGTTAAACTAATGATTTGAGGCGTTTCGATATCGATTGCTAAATGTGTACATACAAGAAAATCGACTTTATACCTAAATATATGATAACGGAATTCTTCTGAATGCACTGCCGTTATGCCGCTAAGGCTTTTGTAGACTTCAGTAAGATAAAGAGGGTTAATTAGCTTAAATATGTTAAACTAATGATTTGAAGCATTTCGATATTGATTGCTAAATGCGTATATACAACAAAATCGACTTTATACCTAAATATAAGATTATGTAATTCTTCTAAATGCTTTGCCGTTATGCCGTTAAGGCGTTTGTAGACTTCAGTAAGATAAAGGGGGTTAATTAACTTAAATATTGTAAACTAATGATTTGAAGCATTTCGATATCGATTGCTAAATGAGTATATACAAGAAAATCGACTTTATACCTAAATATAAGATTACGTAATTCTTCTAAATGCTTTGCCGTTATGCCGTTAAGGCGTTTGTAGACTTCAGAAAGATAAAGGGGGTTAATTAACCTAAATATGTTAAACTAATGATTTGAGGCATTTCGATATCGATTGCTAAATGTGTATATACAAGAAAATCGACTTTATACCTAAATATAAGATTACGGAATTCTTCTACATTAACTGCCGTTATGCCGCCATTGCTTTGTGTTAACTTCAGTGCGTTAAAGAAGCTTTATTAACTTAAATATGTTAAACTAATGATTTGAAGATTTTTGAAATCGCTTGCCAAATGTATATACACAACAAAATCGACTTTATACCTAAAGATAAGATTACGGAATTCTTCCAAATGCACTGCCGTTATGCCGTTATGGCTTTCTGTTAACTTTAGTTCGTTTAAGAAGGTTTATTAACTTAGATATGTTACACTAGTTATTTGAAGCATTTCGAAATCGATTGCTTAATGCATATTACAAGAAAATCGACTTTCTACCTAAATATAAGATTACGGAATTCTTCCAAATGCACTGCCGTTATGCCATTATGGCTTTATGTTAACTTTAGTTCGTTTAAGAAGGTTTATTAACTTAGATATGTTACACTGGTTTTTGAAGCATTTCGAAATCGATTGCTTAATGCATATATACAATAAAATCGACTTTCTACCTAAATATAAGATTACGGAATTCTTCCAAATGCACTGCCGTTATGCCGTTATGGCTTTATGTTAACTTCAGTTTGTTAAAGAAGGTTTATTAACTTAGATATGTTACACCAGTTATTAGAAGCATTTCGAAATCGATTGCTTAATGCATATATAGAAGAAAATCGACTTTATACCTAAATATAAGATTACGGAATTCTTCCAAATGCACTGCCGTTATGCCGTTATGGCTTTATGTTAACTTCAGTTTGTTAAAGAAGGTTTATTAACTTAGATATGATACACCAGTTATTAGAAGCATTTCGAAATCGATTGCTTAATGCACATATAGAAGAAAATCGACTTTATACCTAAATATAAGATTACGGAATTCTTCCAAATGTACTGTCGTTATGCCGCCAAGGCTTTATATCAACTTCAATATGTTAAAGAAGGTTAATTAACTTAAATATGTTAAACTAATGATTTGAAACATTTCGATATCGATTGCTAAATGTGTATATACAACAAAATCGACTTTATACCTAAATGTAAGCTTACGGAATTCTTCTAAATGCACTGCCGTTATGCCGTTATGGCTTTATGTTAACTTCAGTTCGTTAAAGAAGGTTTATTAACTTAGATATGTTACACCAGTTATTTGAAGCATTTCGAAATCGATTGCTTAATGCATATATACAAGAAAATCGACTTTATACCTAAATATAAGATTACGGAATTCTTCCAAATGTACTGTCGTTATGCAGTTATGGCTTTATGTTAACTTCTGTTCGTTAAAGAAGGTTTATTTACTTAAATATGTTAAACTAATAATTTGAAGATTTTCGAAATCGACTGCTAAATGCATATATACAAGAAAATCTTCTTTATACCTAAATATAAGATTACGGAATTCTTCCAAATGTACTGTCGTTATTCCTCTATGGCTTTATATCACCTTCATTACGTTAAAGAAGGTTAATTAACTTAACTTGTTAAACTAATGATTTGAGGCATTTCGATATCGATTGCTAAATGTGCATATACAAGAAAATCGACTTTATACCTAAATATAAGATTACGGAATTCTTCTAAATGCACTGCCGTTATGCAGTTATGGCTTTATGTTAACTTCTGTTCGATAAAGAAGGTTTATTTACTTAAATATGTTAAACTAATAATTTGAAGATTTTCGAAGACGACTGCTTAATGCATATATACAAGAAAATCTTCTTTATACCTAAATATAAGATTACGGAATTCTTCCAAATGTACTGTCGTTATGCCGCCATGGCTTTATATCACCTT